>CAUYUJ010015976.1:75000-138570 GCA_963575745.1 Prorocentrum cordatum
TCAGGCCCTCCCAGGGACAGTAACACAGTAAGGCAACATCATCCCGATTCTTGAAGTAGGAAGGCGCTTGAAGTATTTTGGGCTCTGGAAGTTCAACACACATACTTTCAACGACCAGCGTGTAGTTGGACTGCAGGGTCACTGTTTTCGCGCTCCCGAGTACGCGCCAAAAAAACATGCTAAGCAACTCCTGTGGTCAACCCGTGGCCTCTGCCAAAATGGCAGACCCAACTGTGTCCCCGGTCTTTCAGAGCAGGCGCTTTATCGTAGCGAACGGGGAGACATGTGTGGACGCTTGCGGAGCAAGACTTGGGGCGGGAGGGTGTGTTGCAGCATCGCTGACGCACCTTTCGTTTACTCTGGTCCTTACTTGCGCAGGACGAGAGCGGTTCCTCTTGAGGTGCAAGTGGCGATGATGAGATCGAAGTTAATGACCAAACCCCCTTCCCCCATAGAATCTTAACACGGGCGGGTTATGGGGTCCGCGGATCCGATTTCCAACGGTTCCCCGTTTCTATCTAATATTACAAATTTGAAACGGGGTAAACAACTGATCCGCCGTAAAAAAGGCCGAACACGGATCCAGCAAATCAGAAATTTGATCCGCGCGGATGGAAATCGGATCCACCGAAAGAAACACCAAAGCCACACTTGGATCCGCGCAAACTTCATGGGATCCGACGGCGGTTATCTCAGACGCGTCTGCTCAAGACTTCAAGACGTCGCTCCGGGCCCAAGAGGAGAAAACTTTCGTCCTGGGGATGTCTGATCCTCCTCCTCCTCCTCGTTCTTCAACGCGCCCAAGGCCGTGCACGGTGACAACAAAACCGAAAATCTACCGAACCGACAGCGAAACCGAAAACGACCGCAACCGACAGGCCGAAAGCAGCCCAGAGGGGTGCAACGACGCGGCAAGGGCACAATAACCTACAAAACCGAACCGACCGAACGCAATCGACTGAGACGCAAGCGAACTGACCGAAGCATGAACACCCCTGCCCTCTCTGCTCCTGCCTCCTCGTTCCTCACACCGTCCAACCTTCCTCCCTCCTCGTTGCCATCCCCAATCTCCTCAAGGAGGGAGGAGGCGTGCGAGGAGGGCGAGGAGGACGGTGGGATGGGAGAGGAGTATTGGCACAAAGGGGCGGTGAGGAGGGAGATGGGAAGAATCGGGGAAGACTGGGGCATTTCTCACCCCCTCCGCCTCCCAGGGAAAAGAGAACTATTAGAAGCACGAGAAGACAGAGTAAACCTTGCGGGCGGGGAAGATGCGTCTCAACGATGAGTTGGTTTCAGCAGCGCAGAGTTGTGTTACGCAGTGTCAGCAGCGCAGTGTCAACAGCCCAGTGTCAACAGCGCAGTGTCAACAGCACAGTGTCAACAGAGCAGTGCCAACAACACAGTGTCAACTGAGCGGTATGATCATCGCAGTCTCAAAATCGCAGTGTACAAACTACTGCTTTGATGACGCTGTGCTCTGGTCTCGGCTGAAGGCAAACCTCCTTTGTGAATCCTACTCCTGCAAATCAAATGTCTGAAACGCTGGCTGGGGGTCAGAATCCGGAGGATGTCTGCAGCCAAGTGAACCCAGGCGAGTGTGTCCGAACCCGCAACGCAACTGGTCGCAGACTCCTCCTCCTTCTCCTCTTCTCCTCCGTGTCTCCTTCTTCTGCACAGCACAATGGCGAAGTCGCAATGCCAACAATGCAAAGTCAACATATCAATGTCACGATTCCAACGTCAACAACGCAATGTCAACAGGTTGACACAGCTCCGCGTGAGGCACCTCTTGCTCTCATTTCTTCTTCTCATACACAACACAGCGTAACCATAAATGACGGGTCAACAGAGCAGTGTCACCCGCGCAGTGCGAACTGCGCAGTGTCGAGAACGCACTGCCAACAACACGATGACAACACCGCGGTGTCCAACCACTGCGCTCTTGACACTGGGCTGTGAACACAGCTCATGGTAAGGTTCCTCATCAACCTCCTCCTCCTTCTCTCTTTCCCATCCTCATGCACAGCGCCGTGTCGAGAGTGCAGTACCAACGATGCAGTGTCAACAGCGCAGAGTCAACAAAGAAGCGCCAACAGCGCAGTGTCAACAACACAGTGTCAAGACCCAATTGTCAATATCGCAGTGTCGAAACACTACGCTGCTGAGCCTTCGCTCTGGACACAACTCATGGTTAGCCCTCTCCTCCTCCTCCGCCTCCTGCTCCTGCCCCTGCTTCTGTTCCCCCTCCTCCTCCCCCAGTTTCTCCTCCTTTCCTCCTCTTGTTCATGTCCTCCTGCGCAGCGCCGTGTCGACAGCCCACTGCAAACAACACCACACCATCAGCGCAGTGTCAACAGCGCAGCATCAACAACGCAGTGTCAACTGCGCAGTGTCAACAATGCACTGTCACTAACGCATGTTCAGCATGAAAATGACGAACCACTGCGCGATGGACACGGCTCAATGCTGGCATCCTCCCCCTCTTCGTCCTCCTCTCGTTCCTCTACTGTGTTGACAACGCAATGTCAACAATGAAACGTCAGGAACGCAGAGCCATCAACGCAGTATCAACTGCGTAGTGCCAATGGCGCAGTGTTAACAACGCAGTGTCGAAGCACGGCGCTGTTGACACTGCGCTGCCGAAACACACCTGGGTACCCTCATCTTACACCTCATGTCTTCCCTTTGCTCCTGCACAACGCAATGTCGAAAGAACAATGTGAACAACGCAGTGCCGACAATGAGGTTCCAATAACGCGGTGTCGAAACAATGCGCTATTGGCACTGCGCTTTGGACACAACCCCTGGTTTCCCTCATCATCCTACCGGTCAATCCCCCTCCTGCTCAGCGCAATATCGACAACGCAGGGTTAACAACGCAATGTCAACAGCGCATTTTCCAGCGCAACGTCAACAGCGCAGTGCCGACAACTCAGTGTCAACAGCGTAGTGTCGAAACACTGCGCTGTTGTTGACACTGCGCCAATGAACACATCTCAGGTTAAAAAAATAACCGCCGTCCTCATCCTCCTCCTGCTTTGCCCTTACCGCTCCTCCTGCACAGCGCACTGTCTGTCGACAGCGCAGTGCCAAAAACGCAGTGCCAACATCCCAGTGCCATCAGCGAGCGTCGACAGCGCAGTGTCAAAACACAAAGCTGTTGACATTTTGCTGTGGGCAGAGCTCAGGGCTAGCGTCCTCCCCATTATCCTTCTACTCAGACTTCATATCATCTCCTCATACATACCGCAGTGTCGATAGCGCAGTATCAAGCAGTGTGGACAGCGCAGCGTCAACAGCGCAGAGTCGAAACACGTCGCTGTGCCTCCACCTTATCCTGTTGCTCTTCCATCTGCTCATAGCATAAGTTACAATGCTGAGATCAAGCGCGCGAGTCGGTCAGGTGTGCCCTCATCCATAGTCCCCGCTCTCCTTCCCCTCTTTTCTCCCCGACTCCTCCGCCCCCTGGCGAGCAGCGACCGCCGTTGCGGGGCCACTGAAGAGTGCAGGACTCCACCTTAGAGGAAAACAGACTTGTCAGTTACAACACTGGAACGAGCTCGCGTAACAGATGTCGAGGCCCGCCGGGAAAACAAGCGCCAAACGTCATCAGTTACGCTGCAGGTGTGGTCATGCCGTGACAGAAGGCACTCGGTGGCAACTTGGACTGTAAATGCGAGAAGGCCAGCAGTGGCGCCAGGTGGACCATTCACTCCCACCGCCACCAGAACAAGGAGTAAGAGACAACCACGATCGGCTGCAGTCCTGGGAGCGGCTCGTGCGTGAAAGCAGGCAGCGGCAGCTGGGACTGTCGGTGCGAGACGGCAGGCGGTGGCATCGGTGGCTGACAGTGCGAAAAGGCAGGCAGTGGCAACACGAATGAGCCACACATCATCACCTACTACGCTGCCAGGGCCAGTTCGTGCGAGAAGCCAGGCAGCATCAGCGTGGATTGTCGGTGCAAGAGAGCAGGCAGTGGCAGCAGTGATTGCCGGTGCAAGACGATAAGCAATGGCCGCAAGAACGAACTACACATCAACTGCTACAATGACGCGAAACACAGACCGACATCATCAGCTACAGCGCCGGCAACCGACCGTGCCACAACGGCGAGCTCTCGCCGGCCAACGTCAGAAGCTACAGGGCCAGGACCAGTTCGCGTGCGTACGGCGAGAACGCGCGAGCCAACGTCATCAGCTACAGTGCTGGGGCAAATTCGTGAAGGCGACGCAAGACCGAGGAGCAGTTCGCGCGCGACGGCAGGCTGTGGCAGCAAGCTTCGTCAAAGCGAGAAGGGCAAGAAGTGGCAGCTGGCGTTGGCATTGCGAGAAGAAGGCAAGTGGAATGCGAAGATAAATCCCGAGATCACCAACTAATGAAAGGGGATCCGGGCATGCGAGAAGCTGGAGGTGAAGCTGAAACCCGATGGAGGCAATGCGTGCGAGAAGGGCGAGCCGTGACAGCAGCCCCTACCGCAACCCAGCGAGAAGTCGAATGCGAAGCTAGCGCCCGAGGTCAGCAGCCACAGTGTCGGGATCAGGGCGCGCGAGAAGGGCGGAGAGCTAAACATCGACAAACAGAGGCGAACCACCATCAACTACAATGCTGGGCTTCGCTCATGCGCGAAGTGGCCGAAAGGTGCAAGGCTTCCAAGACAGGCCAAGGGTTGGAGAGCTGAGGTCGGCACCTACCTCCAGCAGAGCTCTCGTGAGGCAATCCAATGCCGCCCAAAATTCGCTGGGGATGGTGTGAGCCATCTTCCGTCGGCTCAAGACACTTTGTCCGATGGGGAGTTGATCAGGCCAGCTTCATCCCACATACATCCTTCGCCTCTTACTTGTCTCCTGAATTTCGTGCCCTCCTCGCCATTATCCTCCTCGTCGTCCTCCTCCCACTCATTCTCGTGATGGTCCTTCTACTCGTTCGTTTCCTCCCGATCTTCTTGGCCTCCTCCTATTTTTCCTCCTGTCCCTTGTCCGCCTTCTCTTCCTGCTGGTGTTCTCCCTCCATATCTACCGTCCTTCTCATCCTCATTATATTCCTCCTCCCCCCATCTCCTCCAATAGTGGCCAACGGCGCAATGTCAACCGCGTCAACAACGTAATGACAACAACGCAGCGCCAACAACGCGGTGTCGAAACACTGCGCTGTTGCCATTGCGTAGAAAGCTCTGCGTTGATATGATATGTTTGATGCAAGACCATGATACCGCATCATCACAAGGAGGATGAGGGGAATATGAGAGGAGCACTGGCGGGGTGTAGAACATGAACGCAGATTGCGCGGAGGAAGAAAGCAGAAGAATGACGAGATGAGAGGACATACTGGTCAGAGAGGCGAGGGGCGAGACGAGGGGGGAGGAGAACAGAGGACGGGGACAACAGAAAACACGCGACCGGTCCTCCTCATCCGACCCCTCTCCCTCTCAATCTTCCCCGCGAGCCCACGCGCTCCCTCCTCTCCCCCCCCTCTCGCCCTCTCCCCCCCCCCCCCCACCCCCCGCCTCCCCCCTCCCCCCTGCCTACTGCCCCACCTCCCGCCTCCCTCCTCCAGTTCGACCTCCCGCCCCTCTCCCCACTCGGGTGGGGCGACGGAGGGGCATGTGAGTATCGTTTCTCCGATCCCCATCCCCAGCGGCGTGGCATGGGCCCCACTGGCCGATCTAACCCCCATAGCTGGGGATGTAGGTCGCTCCGTTCGGGTGTCGAGGGGTGCATCCCCAACTGGGGTGGTAATTTGGTCCCTCCTGGCGTGGGGCGGCGGCAGCGCGTCGAGGCAGGAGGCGCCCAGCGGCGGGGGGCCGATACCAGCTGCACGCGCAGAAAGCTTCGCGCCCGTGCCCCCCCCCCCCGTTCCCAAGCCTTTCGTCTCGTCCGGCCCGAAGGGGAGGTGGCAGGAGTGGGGTGATGGGAGGGGAAGGCCTGCGACCAAAACGTGCAAAGGGAGGAGGACGAGGAGGAGGAGGAGGAGGAGGAGGAGGAGGAGGAGGAGGAGGGGGAGGCAGAGGAGGAGGCGGAGGAGGAGGAGGGGGAGGAGGAAGAGGAGGAGGCCAGGAAATGGGGGAAAGGACGCGAGAGAGGAGGGGGGAGGGGAAGGAGGAGGACCAGCGCATCACCAAGGAAGACATGTCTCAGCGAGCACGTCGCACTGGGCCTCCAGCTCCGGCTCCTCTTCCCCCATCGCCTTCGCCACTTCGCCTGGCTCACCGCCCAAGACGCCCCCCCCCCCTCGCGCCCGCGGCGGCGCTGCGCCACGCCCCGCGCGGCGGCGCCGCCCGAGCGACGCTTCTCTTGCACGGCAGCCTCGGACGCATCCGCGGAGGCAGTGCCGCGCGGTGGCGGGGCCGGCGTGTTTAAATATTGCGAGCCGTGCGCGGGCCAGTGGATCGAATAGGAGATCGACTGCATCGTCGATGTTCCCCAAGCTTGATTCCCCCGCCAATCAAAGATCTGAGCACATCCGCATCGTGTTCCTTCCGTAGATCTCCGAGCGTTCCACGCGTTGCTTGCAGACTCGGCGGGGAAATCATTGTCTGAGGAGATCGAGTCTGTACTTGACCTCCGATTCGAATGGACACTCAGTGCCCACGGGCGGACTGGGAAAGATCCGCGGCCCCGTGCCGGGGGCTGCCGAAGGCGTCCCTGGGCCCCGGGTGCCCCCTTAGAGGGGGACGCACGGGCACCCGTGACGCTGCTCCCCGGGGCCTCTCCAAGGGGTGCGCTGGAACCAGGACCTCGAGGCGAAGCCAAGCGTGGCGACGAGGGAGTGGTACTGGTATACCTATACGACCGCCCTTCGGGTGAGAAGGAGGTTGTGGGGGGGAGAGGGGGGGAGCCAACATGTAACTCAATCGATCTCACTGTCGATCTCACTCAACAGGACGCCACGGCACACCACGGGACACCACGGGACACCACGGGACACTTGGCGATCTCACTATCGATCTCACTATCGATCTCACTCACCGGGACACCACAGGACACCTCGGGACATCTCTCGATCTCACTATCGGTCTCATTATCGATCTCACAATCGATTTCACTCAACGGGACACCACGGGACACCTCGGGACACCATTCGATCTCACTATCGGTCTCACTACCGATCTCACTATCGATTTCACTCAACGAGACACCATAGGACACCACGGGACACCACATCGATCTCACAATCGATCTAACTGTCGATCTCACTATCGATCTCACTCGACGGGACACCACGGGACACCTCGGGGCACCACATCGATCTCAATATCGATCTCACTATCGATCTCACTCAACGGGACACCACAGGACACCTGTCGATCTCACTATAGCTCTCACTATCGATCTCACTTTTTGGGACACCACGGGACACCTCGGGGCACCACATCGATCTCAGTATCGACCTCAATATCGATCTCACTCAACGAGACACCACTGGACACCACGGGACACCGCGGGACACCGCGAGCCACCGCTGGACGGGCGGGAGGGGGAGAATCATTTGTCTTGACTTCGCCCTAGCAACGGCGTGTATGGACGTGCCACGGGACGTGCCAGGGGACGCGCCGTGCGACGTGCCAGGAGGACTCGCCACAGTACGCGCCACGGAACGTGCCACATTGCAATGCTGGATGTATCGATCTTGATGTATCGTGCCGAAGGCTGTGCTGTGCTGCGCCGTGCTGAACTGCGATATGCCATGCCGAGGTTGTGTGCCCTATAGTGTTGTGGATCGAGTCCTCCTTTAAACTCGAGTCCTGACCGAACTGATCTGGATCTTAAGCTCGAGCTGCCTAGGCACATAGCAGCTGCCCCAAAGCTAATTGACAGGGGGACATGCCAGGAAGACGCGCCGCGGAACGATCCAAGGGACGCGCCAGGCGACGTGCCAGTGGACGTGCCACGGGGACGCACCGCGGGACGTGCCAGGGGACGCGCCGTGCGACGTGCCAGGGGGACTCGCCACAGGACGCGCCATGGAACTTGCCAAAGAACGCGCCAAATTGCAATACTGAATGAATGTATCGATCTTGATGTACCGTGCCGAGGGCTGTGCTGTGCTGTGCTGCGCCGTGCTGAATTGTGATGTGCCATGCCGAGGTTGTGCCCTATAGTGTTGTGGATCGAGTCCTCCTTTGCATGCGAGTCCTGACCGAACTGATCTGGACCTTAAGCTCGAGCTGCCTGAACACATAGTCCACATAGTAGCTGCCCTAGAGCTAATTGACCGGGGAGCATGCCAGGAAGACGCGCCGCGGAACGTTCCAAGGGACGCGCCAAACGACGTGCCAAAGGACGTGCCACGGGGACGCACCGCGACACGTAACAACATGTGGTGCCAGCTCGGGGCAACCATGTTAGATACCACCCTGGGTGGCCTGGACACGTAAAAGCACGTGGTTCCAGCTCGGGACAATCATGTTAGAGATCTTCCTGGGTGACCTGAGCATTGAACAAACATGTGGCTCCAGCTCGGGACAGCCATGTTAGGTACCCCCCTGCGTGACCTGGATACGCTGAATCCCACCAGCCCTTTGGGCGTGAGTGGTTTAGCGAGCTCTCTCTGTCCTCAACCCCCCTTCTTCCCCTTCGGGGAGGGGTTTACCCCTCCCCCTACCCCCTCCCCCTGCGCCTGGAGAGGGGGTCCGGCGGGTCGTCAGGGGGGTCAATTTCGACTCCTGGGAGGGCTAAAAAACGACGACCCTCACGAGGATTCTGGCCCCGACGGGGGGACGGAGATAAGTCCCTCTCCTCTTCTGTGAAGCCAAAAACATTGATTTTACTGCGGTTTTGGCCCCATTTTGGACTTCTGAGGGGGCTGCGGTCATCGTCCTTCATAGCCAAATCATTGATTTTACTAAGGTTTTGGCCTCATGTTGTCCTTCTCAGGGGGTAGCTCTTCTTTGCGCTTCTGAGGGAGTCGCAAGAGGCCCCAAGATGGCCCCAAGAGGCCCGCAGGAGGCTCCCAAGAGGCCTCCAAGAGACCCCCCAGAGGCCCCCAAGCGGCCACAAGAGGCCCCCAAGAGGCCCCCAAGAGGCCCCCAAGAGGCCCCAAGAGGCCCCAAGGCCCCCAAGAGGCCCACGAGAGGCCCCCAAGAGGCCCCCAAGAGGCCCCAAGAGGCTCCAAGAGGCCCCCAAGAGGCCCCACGAGGAGCCCGAACGACTCACACCAGGACGAGGGGCCCGAACGACTCACACCACGAAGAGCCCGAACGACTCACACCACAAGGAGGGGCCCGAACGACTCACACCAGGAAGAGGCGCCCGAACGACTCACACCACGAGGCGCCCGAACGACTCACACCACGACGCGGGCCCCGAACGACTCACACTACTACTACTACTACTATTACTACTACTTCTACCTCTACAATCCCACCACCCCTTTCGGCGTGAGTGGTTTAGCGAGCTCTCTCTGTCCTCAAACCCCCTTCTTCCCCTTCGGGGAGGGGTTTACCCCTCCCCCTACCCCCTCCCCCTGGGCCTGGAGAGGGGGGGCCGCGGGTCGTCAGGGGGGTCAATTTCGACTCCTGGGAGGGCTAAATTATCCCGGCAAAGCAACCTAACAGCGATGTGTAGGAGCATACCTGGAAGCATTCCCCTTAAGATTCAGATGAGAATCCAGTTGTAGAATTGTGCTGTTCTCGCAGTCGTAGTCGCATTCGCGATGACAGTCGCAGTGGCAACGGCAGTCAGCCTCACACACAGCCTCAGCCTCAGCCTGCCTCAGCCTCAGCCTCAGCCTGCCTCAGCCTCGGCCTCAGCCTCAGCCTGCCTCAGCCTCAGCCTGCTCAGCCTCAGCCTCAGCCTCAGCCTCCTCAGCCTGCTCAGCCTCAGCCTCAGCCTGCCTCAGCCTCAGCCTGCCTCAGCCTCAGCCTCAGCCTGCCTCAGCATTCAAAATGTGGCCCGGGAATGGTAGTTCTGGGAACTCGAAGAACACGAAGTGGCCTACAGTTGGCTCCGGGCATTCAAATTCATGCCCAGGAATGGAGTTCTGGGAACTCGAAGACCACGAAGTGGCCTACAGTTGGCTCCGGGCATCCAAAATCTGGCCCGGGAATGGCCTACAGTTGGCTCCGGGCATTCCAAAATCATGCCCAGGAATGGAGTTCTGGGAACTCGAAGACCACGAAGTGGCCTACAGTTGGCTCCGGGCATCCAAAATCTGGCCCGGGAATGGAGTTCTGGGAACTCGAAGACCACGAAGTGGCCTACAGTTGGCTCCGGGCATCCAAAATGTGGCCCGGGAATGGAGTTCTGGGAACTCGAAGAGCACGAAGTGGCCTACAGTTGGCTCCGGGCATTCAAAATGTGGCCCGGGAATGGAGTTCTGGGGACTCGAAGAGCACGAAGTGGCCTACAGTTGGCTCCGGGCATTCAAAATGTGGCCCGGGAATGGAGTTCTGGGAAGTCGAAGAGCACGAAGTGTGTGACTGTTGCATCCGGTTATTCAGAATGTGGCCTGGGAATGGGGTTCTGAGAGGTCGACGAGCACGAAGTGTGTGACTGTTGGTGAAAAACGAGCCCGGCACAGGCCCGGCACCCTGCCGGCCGGCAACTCCCAACGCCTGCCCGGACCCCCCTGTGGAGTGATCTGTGAGCTCTTTTGAATCAACTAGAAACCTATCAGTCTACGCTGTTAGGTAAAAACGACACCTCTCACGAGGATTCGGGCCCCGACGGGGGGGCAGAAAAAATGCTCTCCTCTTCTTTGAAACCTAATCATTGATTTTACTACGGTTTCGGCCCCATTTTGGCCTTCTGAGGGGGCAGCGCTCCTCTTCCTTCAGCAAAATCATTGATTTTTGCGAAGGTTTTGGGCTCATTTTCTCCTTCTCAGGGGGCAGCGCTCATTTGCGCTTCTGAGGAGGTCGCAAGAGGCTCCAAGATGGCCCCAAGAGGCCCGCAGGAGGCTCCCAAGAGGCCTCCAAGAGGCCCCCAAGAGCCCCCCAAGAGGCCCCAAGAGGCCCCCAAGAGGCCCCCAAGAGGCCCCCAAGAGGCCCCAGGAGGCCCCAAGAGGCCCCCAAGAGGCCCCCAAGAGGCCCCCAAGAGGCCCCCAAGAGGCCCCAAGAGCCTCCAAGAGGCCCCCAAGAGGCCCCACGAGGAGCCCGAACGACTCACACCAGGACGAGGGGCCCGAACGACTCACACCACGAAGAGCCCGAACGACTCACACCAGAAGGAGGGGCCCGAACGACTCACACCAGGACGAGGCGCCCGAACGACTCACACCACGAGGAGCCCGAACGACTCACACCACGACGAGGGCCCCGAACGACTCACACCACGAGGAGCCCGAACGAGTCACACCAGGAGGAGGGGCCCGAACGACTCACACCAGGACGAGGGGCCCGAACAACTCACACCACGAGAAGCCCGAACGACTCACACCAGGACGAAGAGCCCGAACGACTCACACCACGAAGAGCCCGAACGACTCACACCAGGAAGAAGGGCCCGAACGACTCACACCAGGACGAGAAACCCCACACGACTCAAACCACGAGGAGCGCTTTCTCTCCCTCCTCCTCCGCCTCGTCCTTCTCCCGCTCCCCCCACAAGGAGGATGTACAAGGAGGCGGGAGGAAGGAGGAACAGGGGAGATATGCGGGGCCAAGCGGACACACGCCTGAAAAACACGACTGTCGGCATGCTTCGCAAGAGTTGCTGTTGTGAGATGGGCTGGTGGGGATACGCGAAGCGTAAAGAATTCGCGCTCCCGCTCGAGACATCCTCGCAATGTCTTCCCTGGAGGGGCCCCCAAAGCGCAGCCCCCTGTTCAGAGCAAGAAAGCAATACTTTTCTGTACTGGGACATGTGTTCGGGTAGCGCGTTTCGGCCCCCCCCCGTGCGTTTCCTCATAATTCGGAGTTGGGCCCGACGCCATGTTAGATACCCCCCTTGGCGGCCTGGACACGTAAAAACACGTGGTTCCAGTTCGAGACAATCATGTTAGATACCCAACTGGGTGGCCTGGACACGTACAAACACATGATGTCAGCTCTGGGAAACCATGTTAGATACACACCTGGGTGGCCTAGACATGTAAAACACGTGATGCCAGCTCGGGTCAACCATGTTAGATACCCCCTGGGCAGCCTGGACACGTAAAAACGTGGGTGTCAGCTCTGGGCAACCATGTTAGATACACCCCTGGGTGGCCTGGACATTGTTAAAACAAGTGGTCCTTGCTCGGGACAGCCATGTTAGATGCCCCCCTGGGTGGCCTGGACAAGTGAGCGAAGCAGCACCACGTTCGCCCCGCGCGGGGACTGAGCACCCTACGTACAGTCGGACCAAGGCCAGAAGAGCATCCCTCAAGTACATGAGACCCTCCGTCGGCCAAAATCAACAGAAACTCCCAGGGTACCCTCCCCAGGGTGCACAAGAACATCCATCAACAACAAAGAACATTAGGGTACCCTCCCCGAACCGACCTCGATATTATACCTCGGTCCGGCTGTATTCAGAGGACAGAAAACTAGGCACATACACCGACCGATTCTGGCCAGGCCCACTATGAGCATAGGATCTGTGCATGAGCCTTGTCCCATGGGGCTTCGCAGAAACGCTACCAGACAACATGTAGTGTATAATTGTCCAGCGGGTTCTGCGGGCGACACGTGTTAAACAAATACGTGCACAGTGCTTGGGTCGCCATTTGCCGCTGAGTGGTGGACTAACATAACATAGTCCAAGGGAGATGTTCCTGACCCCGACGAATGCTTGCCGAGGCGCACCACTGGCCCACATTTACAATATCCCCTTGCATGCCTCAACACACCTAGGTCTCCCTCACGTGTTTCGCTTCTTGTCGATGCGCCTTCTGTAACCGGCCTCGATCGTATCCCTATCCCTGAGATTGACACGCCAAAAGGCGATCACAATCTTAGGGATGCACCCTCAGGAACTGAGGGAACCCCTAGGATCGCCACCGTGGCGAGGCGATGCCCAGCATAAGGATAGGTTCCTGTCGTGCCAACTTCGGCGTTGGTTTCTGACACCGCGGAGATCGTTCAACCTTGAACGATCGGCCGTTTCCGAAACGTCCAAATCGTTCCACATCGAACGATTCTGGGTCACCCGCGGCGTTCAAAGTTGAACGCCGCTGGCGGGGGTCGCCGATGGTCAACACGACACGAACCTACCGTAGGGATAGGGATAGGTCCAAGGCTGGCAATTCGGGGCGCGGCCTCCTTCCTGCGTGCGTGCGTGCGCCTGGAGGTCTCGGAACGGGCGCAGCCCCTGCGGAGAAAATGCAAACGCCCGGCTCGCCGCTCGGCTCGGGGCGGACGGCAGGGGTGGAGGGCCAGAGGACGGGACAGCGAGCAAGCTGTCGGCGGTGGACAAACCTCCCTTTCGTAAAATGCTGAAGACATCATGGGTTAAGAAATTCATAGTCTCAGAGTTTGAATAAAAACCCAGAATTTCTATCAAAATCTTGGGATTTACACTGAAACGTTGAGAATAATCGAGACTCTGGCCGAAAACTTGGGTTTTCTTAAGCATTGCCTGGAGTGTAGACCTCCCCTTAAAGAAAACGGCCTGGGGCCGAAACCGACGGACCTGGACCCGCAAAAAGGACGGCCGCGACGCCCTCTCGCGAAACGAAAACGGCCAATTCCTGAATCGACGTGTCAGGGTAGGAGGTCTGTCCACCCCCGAAGCTGCACGCAGCCAGTTTCCCCGGCGCCTCCCGATCCTGGTGCCGGAGGCGCCGATGATATCCAGAAGAGGCCCCTGCGGCGGGGCCGGAACCAGCTTCACGCGGCCCACGTCGTACCCACTAACATCCAAGCATGGAGCTCCCGACCCCTCCTCCAAGATTGGCGTTTCATACCGAGCCGTAGCCTGGAGAGGGCCTGGGCCTGGAGACGGACCCGGAGCCTAGAGAGGTCCCCTGGAACCCCACAGGATGATCCTAGATTTTGGTGGTAATCGTTCGGCCATCCAGGAAGCCCGAATTGATGGAACTGTTTTCCACCAATACCACCATAAGTTGGACGGGGGGAAGGAGGAGGAGGACGAAGAGGAGGAGGAGGAGCAGGAGGAGAAAGAGGAGCCCCTCACCCTCCAACTTATGGTGGTGGTGGTGGAAACCATCACGAATATTACCACCATCATCGAGATCCGGATCATCTTTCCCCGGTGGAGACACCCCGCCGACATTGGCGTTGATGCTAACCTCTGGGCCTCCGTCCATACCCAAGGGCTCCCAACGTCGCGCTTCGCGCTGCGCGAAGTGCGAACAACTTCGCGCTCTCGCGTCGCCTCCCAGGGGAACCAAGGAGGATGAGGAATCGGAGCCGAAGCGCGAAGCGTGAACAACTTCGCGCCCTCGAGGGCGCCTTTTGACACCCAGGGGAAGCAACAATGACATGAGCATGAAAAGTCGGAGGCTCGCACGGATTGCCTCGATCGGCGCCGGACTCCCCCCCTGGCGCGCGTGGAAAGCGTCGAGAGGGGGGCGCCCGAGGCGCGCCGCCAAGGGGGGGGCCCACCGCCGCCGATCCGAGACATCCGCAGGGAACTCCAGGAAATCATACTCCTGCCCTTGTGTTCAAGGGGCACAAGAACACACAAATAAATACACACAAATAATATGACACCCCATATTTTCTCATATTTTCTGGGTTTTTGTCTCCCCGCCCAATTCCAATACTTTGCAATATTTTCTTGGGGGTCGACGATTAATTGTGTCTGTTTTTTTTTTTTCTCCCCTCCTGATTTGTGGGCCCCGGAGACGGCAGGGCCGTTTTTTCATCGTTTCAATACAAAAATGCCCCTTGGAAAATGGAAACGGCAGCAAAAACGGCGACCGGAAACGGCAACAAAACGGCTCCAGGATTGGAACCAGAGCCGGAACCGGTCAAACAACGGTGACGGAACCGGTAAAAAAACGGCATCGGAACCGGCAAAAGACGGCAAAACGGAACTGGTAAAAAACGGCGATCGTTTCCAGGGCCCACTAAACTCCTGCCCCTTGTGTCGTTCGAGAACCACGTTTGCCCGGTGCGCTTGAGGTCTGGGGGGCATCCGACCAGACTCCTCTGCTACACGCAAGAGCTTAGTGGGCCATGGAAGCGACAGGGCCGTTTTTGTTTACCGGTTCCGTTTTGCCGTTCTTCTTGCCGGTTCCGACGCCGTCTTTCTACCGGTTCTGTTTTGCCGTTTGTTACCGGCTCCGGCTCCGGTTCCAGGCCTGGAGCCGTTTTTGTTGCCGTTTCCGGTCGCCGTTTTTGTTGCCGTTTCCATTTTCAAGGGACACTTTTTCGGAAACGGTGAAAGAACGGCCCTGCCGTTTCCCGGGCCCACTAAGCCCTTGTGTCATTCGAGAACAATGTTTACCCCATGCGTTTGAGGTCTGGGGGCATCCGACCATACTCCTCTGCGACACGCAAGACTCTACGCAATAAGTTACCCGTGGCGCGAGGCTCAAGAAGGGACGCGTGGTGGACAAACCCGGGTGCGCAAGCCGCTCCTACCGCTTGTCGTTCAGCGATCGGCGGGGGACCCCATTGGGCCCGCACCAAGGTCACTCCGGCGAAAGCTCACTCCTACCCGTAGGTCGGAAGAAGTGGTTAGAAACATGAAGCAGGAAGCCGTTGAAAGTGAAAGTAGATTGGGTTTCCGCCCATCCCTTGAAGAGGAGAGAAGGGGAAAAACCGCCTGGCTCTTGAATTGGAAAGCGGCTAAAATGAATTGGGACCTCGGAATCCGCGAGCACCTACTTTCAACGGCCGCTGCGTACTTCTAGTCGAACGCCGCCTCTTCCTCGGGGAGACATAAGACTCGTGTTCGGGGGACTCGGGTTGGCCTGATGGGGCCATCGTAAAAGTGACGAGACCCTATCTGAAATTTGACGCGAACTCCTGCTGCAAACATCCCACGAACACTGGACCGTGAAAACCGGGGACGCGCTCGTCAAAAAGCGTCGGCAAACTCGAGTTCTGGCGCACTCGGGTCTTACGGTTCCACGACTTCCCCCCCCCCCCCCTAGGGGGCAACGATAGGGGGGGACTGGCATAGGGGGGGGAACATCGACCTGGAATCGGCGATGCATCGCCGATAGATCGGCAGTGAGCCCCCGATCGCAAATACGCACGCTCCTGGACGGGGTGAGGCTATCGGGCCCCTATCTCGGCGACTCGATTGCTGGACGAGTGGGGGTCCATGCGTCCCCCCCTGCCTACCCCCTATCGCTGCCCCTTGGCTCTCGGGCCATAGCTCGGCTCTCTGGCGGCCGGGCGGGACGATCCCGACACCGCTGGAACCGCCCGCGGCGAGGCGCAGCTGCTGGAGGGCAGCCCGGGGCTGGAAAGCCGCCGAGAAGTAACGAACACGTCCGATAACGATTGGTCGGGCATGTCCTCCTACAGGCGGATTTTGGGCGAAAAGCTAAACATACTCAAAAAATGCCCCAAACGTAATAACACATATCTAAAATAATCGTCCTCACAGCATTCTTAGACTATTTTTGGATAATCCGCCGATCCGGCGTGTGAGTTTCAAGGAGTCTCAGCTACAGCCTCGAGGCTGAGCTTCAGCCTCTGGGGGGGTCGCCGGGGTGGCTCTGCCGGGGAAGGGGGGGTGGGGGGGGGGGGGGGGGTGCGAGTTTCCGGCGAACCCCGGGGCCGCTCCGGGGGAGTGGAAGATAGGGGGGGGGGGGGCGCCATGCTCCGCTTTTTCCGGCGCTTTGGAGGAGGGGGGGGGCCCAAGAGACCCCCAAGGGGTTCCAAGAGGGCCCCGAGTCGCCGAAAAATCGCTCCAAGACGCCCGAGATGGCCTCCAGACGGCCCAAGGTGTCTCCAAGACGCCCCAAGAAGCTTCCAAGAGGCCTCCCAAGAGGGCCCCAAGAGGCCAGAATCGTTGATTTTCATTGGTTTTCTCAGGGTTTTTAGCGTTCTTGCCTTTTCGGGCGTCCGACGCTCGAAGACGGCCCAAGAGGCCCCCAAGTCCGTCCCAAGACGGCCCACGATGCTTCCAACACGGCCCAAGAGAGCCCCAAGACGGCCCAAGAGGGCCCCAAGACGGCCCAAGAGGGCCTCTGGACAGCCCAAGAAGGCCCCAAGAGAGCCCCAAGAGGGGCCCAAGAGGGGGACCACGAACCGAAAGAACCGAGCTTTCCGCCCCAAGAGGCCCCCAGGAGGCCCCAAGAGACCCCCAAGGGGCCCCAAGAAGCCCACAAGAGGCCCAAAAGAGGTTCCAAGAGGCCCCAAAACAGCTCCCCAGAGGCCTCCAGACTGCCTCCGGCAGGCCCCCGGTTTCTTCCGCGGCACCGCCCAGGGCGCCACCGGCAGGATGTCCTCCGTCTCATCGTTTTCCTTCAAGTTATCGCCTCTTCCTCATTCTCCTCCTCCTCCTCTGCGACCTCACTCCTATCCCTCAACGATCGCGTCACCGAGTGCCTCTTCTTTGAAACATCCTCGCTCTTCAAACGCACATCCATACACACATGCATACATACCTACATTTAAACACATTTGCATACATAGAAAAACAATCTTCCAGACATACATACTTACATTCACACACATACACACATATTATCATACACACATACAAACATACATACAAACTAAATACATACATACGCGCACAAGCATACATACATACATACGTACCTACACACAGGCACACATGATCAATGCATGCATACATGCATGCACGCGTACATACACACACATATATCGTGAAACTCACCGCGTGCTCGAAACTTGAGAGAGACCGCGGGAAGTCGAGAGAAGCCGCGGAACGAGGCCTCTACTACTACTACCACTACTACCACAACCACTACTACTACTACTACTACCACTACTACTACTACTACTACTACTACTACTGCTACTACTACTACTACTACTACTACTAATACTACTACTAGTACTACAGGAGCGTTTCCCAACTAGTATGTGTGTGTGGGTGATGCTGTGTGCGCATGTCTGCGGCGCAGGTTAAGTGGTGTGACTGTGTGTGTGCGTTTGAGTGTGCGCCCATAATTTCTGCGTCTGGAGAATAACCCCGAGCGACCCGGATCGGCGGCACTGGCCGAAGGCCACTACAATAATCGTCCTCACAGCATTCTTAGACTATTTTTGGATCTTCCTCTTGTAAAGGGGCAGGCCCGACTCAACGATAAAACCTCACACCTCGAGCATCCCTTTTCTGAAGGGAAACTGGGGCACACAAATAAATACACACAAATAAACGTATTCCCCATCTTTTCCCATATTTTCTGGGTTCTTGTCTTCCCCCCCACTTCCCCCATATTTTCCTGGGGATTGACGATTCATTGTGTCTGTGTGTTTCTTCCCCTCCTGATTTTCTGCCTATCTCCCCCCTGACGTTGCCCCTGGCCCCCAGTCGTCCGAACCGCTCATCGCTCGGCCGCCGGCGCCCGAGGGGGATCTAAGAGAAGGGCGCAGCGAGATCCAGGGGCGTCCAGGAGGGGGGCGTCCAAGAGGGGGGGGTGCGCAGATCGTGGAAGGCGGCACGTGCGCGCCCCCGGGGGGGGGTGGGCCAGGGACGTATGAAAGCAAGAAGAGGCGCCGTGCAATGTGGGTAGATCTCATGGCCCCCGCCATGATATCCCCCCCCCATAGTCATCACCCCCTCTTTGCCGCCCGTCCGGGTGCACGGCTTCCCCCGGGGCCGTAGGCGGGCGACCCGAGGAGGAGGAGGAGGAGGAGGAGGAGGAGGGAGAAGGAGGAGGAATGGGGGAGGAGGAGGAGAGGAGGAGGAGGCGGAGGAGGAGGAGGAGGAGGAGGAGGAGGAGGAGGAGGAGGAGGAGGGAGGAGGAGGAGGAGGAGCAGGAGGGGAGGGGGAGGGGAGGAGGAGGAGGAGGAGGAGGAGGAGAGGAGGAGGAGGCGGAGGAGGAGGAGGAGGAGGAGGAGGAGAAGGAGGAGGGAGGAGGAGAAGGAGGAGGAGGAGGAGGAGGAGGAGGAAAGGGAGGAGGAGCGGGAAGGAGGAAGGAGAAAGGAGGAGGAGGAGGAAGGAGGAAGGAGGAACGAGGAGGGATAAGGAGGAAGGAGGAGGGAAAAGGAGGAAGGAGGAGGGAGGAGGGAGGAGGAAGAGGGAGGAGGAGGAGGAGGGAGAAGGAGCAGAAGGAGGAGGAGGAGGAGGAGGAGGAGGAGGAGGAGGAGGACGGGTCGCCCAGGCGCTTCGGAGAAACCCTCCAGGTCCAGGGTGGTGCACCGCAGGCGTGGGGCCGGGAGAAGGAGGCGGGCGGGCGAACGCACAGCGTGGCCCAATGGAGGCACGCTGAGGAGCAGCGGCAGGGAGGGCATGGCAGCATCATTATTATCATTATCATTATCATCATCAGCATCATCATCATCATCATCCTCGTCGTCGTCATCATCATCAGCAGCAGCATCATCATCACCACCACCACCATCAGCATCAGCATCAGCATCAGCATCAGCATCAGCATCAGCATCAGCATCAGCATCATCATCATCATCATCATCATCATCATCATCATCATCATCATCACCATCACCATCACCATCATCAGCAGCAGCAGCATCAGCATCATGATCATCATCATCATCATCAGCATCATCATCATCGTCATCGTCATCGTCATCAACATCAGTATCATCATCATTATCATCATCATCATTATCACCTTCCTCATCATCATCCTCATCCTCACCCTCCTCCTCATCATCATCATACTCAGCATCAGCATCAGCATCACCATCAACATCATCATCATCATCATCATCATCATCATCATCATCATGATCATCATCATCATACTCATCATCATCAGCATCATCATACTCATCATCATCAGCATCATCAGCATCAGCATTAGCATTAGCATTATCACCATCACAATCACCATCACCATCACCATGATCATGATCATGATCGTGATCACCATCACCACCATCATCATCATCATCCTCATCATCATTAGCATCATCATCGTCATCATCACCATCAGCTTCATCTCAGGGAACAGGGACACGTCGCCCTGGAATCGGCGATGCGTCGCCGAAAGATCGGCGATGCGTCGCTGATAGATCGGTCGCTGATGGATCGGCAACGGCAGGGGGGGGGAACGCAACGCCCCAGAATCGGCGATGCGTCGCCGACAGGTCGGCGATGGGGCCCCGACAGTCAATCCGCACCTTCCGGAGCAGGTGGGGGCTCTCGGGCCCCCAGCGGCGATCAGTGGGCGATTGGCGGCCGATGCCATTCCCCCCTATGCCTCTCCCCCCCGATCGCTGCCTTGGACGTGTGCTGTGGAACGTGGGGGCCACAAGGATTTCTCGCGTTCGACCATGGACCCCTTCCTACACATCGCTCCTGGGCCGTCTTCGGCGGCCTTCGCCGGCCCTCTGACGGTCGTCGGCGGTGTGTTTGGCGGATTCCAGCAGCCTTCGGCGCGAGAGCTGGACCATGGCGTTCCACAAGGGTTCCAGGATCGAACGCCGAAGGGATGCGTTTGATAAAGAGGGAGGAGAAGAATGGAGGGCAGAGAACATCTCCTGATAATAAGTGCAACGACAGGCAAACACGTTGAGCAAACGTGCCCAAGGACGGACTCGAACAGAGCAGGGCTGATTGGTAAACGCCCTGAGCCGTTCAGCAAACGCCGTGTATGGGCGTCGAGGTTTATGTTGCCCCCGTCGCACTCAAGGGCCACATCCCAGAATTAATGTCGAGCACACGGGAACGTGTCGAACGAGTGTCGAAACAATGTCGTACGAGTGTCTCCCAGGGCCCGACACGTGGAAACCCTCGAGTTTCGGTACTTGTCTGGTGCTCGAAATTCTTCCTGGTGGTCAAGGCTAAAGCGGGCTGGAACATCATAAGTCGAGGTGGCTGTTCCGCCATGATGCCCACGCACCCCTCGTCCTCGCCCTCGCCCCCCCCCCCCCTTGGACGGCCCCGAGAGATGCGGGCACGCGCTGCGCAGCCTCCAGCCGCATCGGCTCGCGCCGAGTGAGAGCGAGCCTAAAACAATCGACGCGCTGCGCAGCCTCCAGCCGCATCGGCCCGTGCCGCGCAACAGGGCGAGCCCCGAGCGACCCCCCTTGCGAGGGGAGCCGCCCGCCGCCGCCTGGAGATCGCCGCCGCCGTCGCCACCGCCGCAAGAGGCGTCGTGCGGCCCGAACCCACTCCGACTCCGTTCGGGCGGAGGCGAGGGGCAACGGTGGGGGTGGGCTCGCACAGGGGGGGGGAACACCGACCTGGAATCGGCGATGCATCGCCGGTGCATCGGCGATGGGCCCCCGATAGGACATCCGCACGTTCCGGGGCGGGGTGGGCTGGCAGACCCCCAAGAGCGATCAATGGGCCATTGGGTGCCAGTGCTCGACCCAAGCGGTGTTTTAGCGATCTCGTGGACCGTTTTCGTTGTATTTCGCTCTGCAGCACCGGCGGACTGAAGGCAGAAGGAGGGAAAACGAAAACACAACAAAAACGGGAATCAATGCTTAGGTCGAGCCCTGGCCGAGGCAGCCCCCCCGATTCGGGGATGGACAGACCTCCCTTTAGTAAAACGTGGTTTAGTGAAAACGACCTGAGGCCCAAACCTGGCGGGCGCAGGTCTGGAAAATAACGGCCGCGGCGCTCTCTCGAGAACCGAAAACGGACAATTCACTAATCGACGTGTCACTGTTGGGGGTTCTGCCCACCCCCGACCGATGCATGTCCCCCCGCTGCCGCCGAGGACGTCCAGGGGAGGTCGAGGACTGCAGGGCGGTGGCTCTGCAGGGGCCCTGCGCGGCTCCTCAACTCAGTGGACCTAGGGACACACACATCAATACACACAAATCCCGGGGTTCCCCATCGTTTCCCGTATTTTCTGGGTTGTTGTCTTCCCCCCCCCACTTCCCATATTTTCCCATGTTTTCATGGGAATCGACGATTGATTGTGTCTGTGTGTTTCCTTCCCTCCTGATCGACTGCCACCGCGGGCCGAGCAGGCGCATGAAAGGTGCAAGCTCTCCCACCCCGCGCATACTCCTGAGACGTAGCCAGGACGGGGATAAATTCGGGCGAGGATCAATCGAGCATCTCTTGGGTCCGGCGGCTCTGGAGGATGCCTCGGGCACCGCGGCCTCCTCAAAGCGTCCCTCAACGCTCTGAAGAGCGCTACGGAACGCCCTGGAACGGATTTATCCTCGTCGTAGCCCCGTCAGGTTCGCCCTCCCCTGGGGCCAATCCTCACCAGCCTCCCGAGCTGCATCTGGCCGTGGCGACGAGAACCTGCGGAGACGCCCGAGGACCTCCCAGACGACGAAGTCGAAGTCGTCGTCGCCGTCGTGGTCGTGCCCATAGCGCATTTCCATGCCGAGTCGCGTTTCGACGGTCCCAGAGCCCGGCCAGGGCCCGAAGTGGCCGAAAGCTGCGAAAATAATAAAAAATACTTAAGTCGGGCATGTCCTCCTCCAGGCCGCTCCTGGTGGAAACATTAAAACCAGTGAAAAAAACAAAAATATTAAAAGATTGTCAAACAATCGTGCCCAGACTATTTTTGACTATTTGGGAATACTCCTCCTGTGGAGGGACACGCCCGACTTGAAAGAATCCAGAAGTAAACATAAACTGTTGGAGGTTCGCGAGCCCTCTGTGACGCGCGGAGCGCACCAGGGGCGGCGCCAGAGGCTCCACCAAGGATGGGAGCCCAAGCGCTGACAAATCCGCGCGGACCGTCAACAAGGTACGTATGTTTATATGCCGTGTTTTCTTCATCGGCTAAGCGGCCGCAAACGGCGAAAAACTGCCGTACAATTCTCTTGGACAAATCCGCCTCCCGCACCGCGTTCCGCGTGCGCCTCCCCTCGCCTCTCGTGCCCCAATTCGCCTTGGTCGCATCCTGCCGTCGCTCGCACGCTGCTTGATCACGTGCAGCTGCCGATCACAGAAAGCTTTCTTGGAAGGTGCTGGATGTCTGGATCGCGATCGTCGTGGCGGTCGCCGTCGGGCGTGGGGGGCCGCCGGCGAGCGAGGCAGGGTATCGGGAGATCGAATCGAATCGGATCGGGCTACATCGGCACAGAGCCGAACCCGAATCGTGCGGGCCACGCCAAGCCCAGCGATCCTCAGAGGGCGTGCTGGCGCCAACGCGGTGCAGGGAGGGCTCGGCATCGTCTGCGTGTCACCGGCGGAGCTGAACGAGGGAAAACGCGCATGGCGTCAACACGCGGCCTGAGACCATCGGCATGATGCACGACAGCGCCTTGCGAACACTGGGCCGCACCGGATCACCAACATACCAGTATCAGACCTCGCTCGGATCGAGCGGGCCAACCCAGACATCAGACGTCGTATTATTCACAGCGTGGCTCCCGACCCACCCTCCGTCTGTGCAACTGGCATAGATTCCAACCTCCGGGATCAGAACATTTACGGACGTGGCTGGCAAAACGCTGGGACCATCCATATGGCAAGTCTCGTGGTGCGACAAGGAGAAAGCGCTTGTCAAGAGGAAGGGTGCAGAAGGAGGGGGAGAGGGAGGAGCAGCAGGAGGAGGGAGCGGAGGAGAGGGCGGAGGGCCATTGTGATGAACATGGCCCGAATGAAGGAGGAATACGGGAGACGCGCGTAAAACAAGAAATCTAATGCGTCGCTGCCTTGGGCGTGTAGGCTGGACGGCGGCTGGAATACGTCAACCCGTTCAACGCAGGGAGCTTCGGAAAATTTCAAAAGCGCGAGGATGGGGGGGGGGAGTCCGCAAAAGAGTGGCCCAAATAAAAAAGAAACAACTACATAAATTTAAACTTTCGGCGCTCAACACAGATTTCTTGGATCCGCGCCGGAGCCCCCTCCCTGGCGCGCGGAGCGCGCCAGGGGCGGCGCCGGAGGCGCCACCCCGGGGGGGCCCAGGCGCGAATCCACGAAACGCCGCTCGGAGCGCCAAAAGTTCATGTTTTCTTATGGTTTGTCCTTCTTCGAGGAGCGCGAGGATGGGGTGGGTGGGAATAGGCACAAGAGTGGCCCTAGGCGCGAGGAACCTCTGCTGAGCGGCCCGGCGATCGCTGCGGTGCGAGGCGACGGGGCCGCACGCCTCGCGCCCCAGGGAGGCCGCGCGGCAGAGATCGCGCGCCACGGCTCGGTTCTCGGGCACCCGGTCGGGGCAGCTCGAGGGGAGCAAGCGCTGCCATCAAACGTCGAACTCCTCCGAGGGGGGAGCCGCCATCGACTGCCTACCCCCTCCCGCCCCAGGAGGCCCCCAAGAGGCCCCCAGGAGGCCCCCAAGAGGCTCCCAAGACACCGCCAAGGAGCCCCAAGAGGCCCCCAAGAGGCCCCCAATAGGCCCCAACGAGCGCTCCAGGGCTGGCGGAAGGAGCGAAGCGATTCAATCAAAACCCGTAGGTCCGCGCGGATTCCTTGGATCGACGCTGGAGCCCCCATGGCAGCGCCTCTGGCGCCGCCCCGGGCGCGCCAGGGAGAGGGGTCCGGCGCAGATCCAAGAATTCCGAGCGGATCTTCAAGAGTAGATGTGTATAGAGTTGATGTTACGTCCGACGTGTCACTGCATGTTCCCCGAAGCTCGGGCACCCACGGGGCGCTCTCGGCGATGCGCAGCTGCTGACTTGCACCACGAGGCGGGAGAGCCTCCAGAAGCCGACGGCGAGGTGCGCAGGGAAGGATCACTATAAAGCAACATCAACAGGCGGAGGCCCACCGTCGATCTTGGTGAGCCTCACTTCGTGGAGATCATCCTCGCAGACCGGCGACGGCCGACACGGACTATGACCAAGATCGGATCCAACAACATTCTGCGACATCCTTCGGGCTGGGCGAACGGGGGGGATAGCAAAGGGGGGGTGAGAATCAGCTCACGTACTAGCTGATCTTCCCAGCGCCTCTCCGCGCCGGAGGCGGCCATGCATCGAGGAAGGGAGGGGCCCCTCGGTGGGGCCGAAGCCAGCTGCATGCAGCAGATGTCGTACCCTCCCCTTTCCCTTCGGCGCTGGACAAACCTCCCTTTAGTAGACCTCCCCTTAGTGAAAACGGCCTGGGGCCGAAACCGACGGACCTGGACCCGCAAAAATGACGGCCGCGACGCCCTCCCGCGAACCGAAAACGGCCAATTCACCAATCGACGTGTCTGTCCCCGATCCCTGTCCCCGATCCCTGTCCCCCCCCCCAGCCTTGGCCATGGTCCCCGCGCCTCTCCCCTCGAGGGCCCCCCCCCAACCCCTCCACGGGCGGCGCCAGGGGGCCCGGCGCTCAGGTCACGGAAAATCCGGGCGGAGCTCCGGCAGAGGGAAGCAAGTAGTAGACACCCTGCGAAATGCTTAAGAAATCATGGGTTAAGAAATTCATAGTCTCAGAAATTGAGTACAACCCAGAACTTCTATCAAATTCTTGGGATTCACATTGAAAAGTTAAGCATAATCGAGGCTCTGGCCGAAAACTTAAGTTTTCGTAAGCATCGCCTAGGGTGTAGTAAACACCCCCCCCGCCCCCCAAAACTTCGGCTGACTTGTCGGCAGCCTGTCTGACTGACATGCTAGCTGTGGCATCGTATGTCATGACGGCCGTTGTCTTGCAGACATCCTGACCCGCAGAATCGCTCGGGCTACCCACGAATGGCGGACCAAACTTAGAAATGAGACGGTAGAGGGAAACAATTAGTACCACCCCAAAAAAATCAAAGTTGGCACGCGCGGGGGAGACTGCGGTCGAGGTGCGACTCATCAGACCCACGGCCATTTTTGGACATTGGGAGGAGGGGGAGGCGTTGACAGATGAATGTGGCACGAGTGTTTGCTATTTTTGTTCCGAGGCCTGTCCGAACATCTGTTCCTGGCGGTTATCCTCCTCGAGCAACCGCGGCGACGACGACGGTAACCGAGACAGAGTTGGGCGTCGCGACGTTGGGGGGCGACCAGGGGCGGGGGTCGGCGAGTGCCGCAGAGCAGGGGCCGCCGAGGGTCCCTCCGGTGGCCCTGTAGGGCCCAAAGGGGGGCCATTAGGACCGGACGGAGCGAATCCTTCCCCCCCCGCCCCCAGTGCGGGGGTTGCTGCAGGTGCCTCTGGCCCAAGGTGCCCCCCAGCTTCTCGCCCGATTCTGGAGCCCCGGGGGGGCCCCCTTGGGCCTCGTGATGGGGTGCTCTGGAGGCCTTGGGGGGCTCCTTGGAGATCCTGGGGGCACTTTGGGCCGGGGGTTCTTCCAGCAACGCCCGACCATTTCTGGAGGCCTAGAAGTGGGAAGCGACACCAACTCAAAGGGCTGCTTTCACCAGGGGGAGATGATTATAAACTTTGGTGTCGGTGATAATGTTTCGGCCACCTGGGAAACCAGAATATTAATATTACCACCATCGCCGAGATCGGGAGCATCTTCCCTTGGTGGAGGCACACAGCCGAAATTGGTGCTGGTGTCAACCTCTGAGCCTCCGACACCTGTCGCCCCCCCGTGAAGCGACGCCCAGTGAAGGCGAGGGGGACACGTGCGCCGGCTCATGAGGAGCGCGCCCGCTTGCTGTCCGGCTCGTCGGCCTTGCCTATTAGCCGCCGGCCCCCCCCGCCGTGGGGCGCCTCCCTAGGCAAAGGGCGCCCCCCATGCCTCCATCTTTGAGGCGACCGGGTGGTATGAATTGCATGGCCCTCGAGACAATCTGACGACGTCGGCGGGCGGGCGAGGGGGGCAAGTGAGGAGAAGGCCTTCTCAGAGGCAGCGAGGCTTCTCAGGAGCCCTGGCGCCTTCCGACAAGTGTTCACAGGGGAACAAAAAGTGGCATAAACATAAAAACTTGGAGGTCCGCGCGGATTTCTCGGATCGGCGCTGGGGCCCCCCGGCGGCGCCTCCGGCGCAGCCCCTGGCGCGCTCCGCGCGCCAGGGAGGGGGGTCCAGCGCCGATCCGAGAGATCCGCGCGGACCTCCGAATTCTTTATGCTTATGCCACTTGTTTTTCCCCTAGTTCTGCGTCTGCACGGAAGGCTCAGAGCGCTTCTCAGAAGGCCGGGGGACCTCCGAGCCTGCTCGGAGGACCCCCCTTCGCATTTCCCCCCTGGGGCTCGCCGCCGAGCAGGGGGGACAAGGCCAGTTTCGCTCAAAAGCGAGACCCCAAAGTGAAGGGGCCCTGGGACACACAAATAAATACACACAAATAAAAGGATTCCCCATACTTTCCAATATTTCCCTACCTAGGCTCTGCCTAGAAGGGTTCTTACTTTCTAGCTTAAAAGGGCCGGCCAGTGCTACGCGCCCCGGGCGGTTCCCCCGGTCCCCTGGGTGCCAAGCAAAAGCAAAAGCAAAGGCAAAAGCAAACGCGCGGTTCCCCCAGTGGCGCTCCCTGGGTGCCAAGCACAAGCAAAAGCAGAGGCAAAAGTGAAGGCATAAGCGAAGGCAAAGCAAAAGCATAGCATAGCATAGCATAGCATAGCATCCACTATAGCATCCACTATAGCATCCACTATAGCATCCACTATTGCTACAGCACGGCGTTTACCGCTCCTACTAATGTTGCCTTCCTAGAGGCTCCAACTCCTAGGTAGGGTCGCACTGGGATAGTTTCTGGGTTTCTGTCTTCCCCCCCACTCCCCATATTTTCCCGTATTCTCCTGGGGATCGACGATTACTTGTGTCTGTGTGTTTTTCTTCCCCTCCTGACAGAGATCGAAAGGGGAGGTGGTCGACGTGGAGGCCTCCGGCGCCCCCCGGTGGCAGAGACTCTCGGAGAGCCTGCCGGCCGCCGAGATATGCGGGCTCGGAGCAGCCTCTGGCGTGGAGCCCATATGCATGAAGGGGCCCCAGGAGGCGCAAATAAATACACACAAATAGAAGGATCCCCAATGTTTTCCAATAGTTTCTGGGTTTCTGTCTGCCCCCCCACTTCCCATATTTTCCCATATATTTTCGGAGGAATCGAGGATTGTTTGTGTCTGTGTGTGTTTTTTTCTTCTCCTGAACGCAGCCAGACCCGCATCCGCAAGAACACCAAGTGTGCGCCGTGCGGCGCGCTCCACCCGAGTGCCCGGCACCTATGGAGCGAACGCAGGTGGGATGGACGACGAGCGCCGGCTCCTCAGGCGGCTGTACCGCCTCCAACCTACGTGGTGGCCTCGTCAGCCCCACGAGCTGCATCCCGAGGCGGATGGATCACAGCCAGTGCACATCGTGATCATCATCGTCGTGTTGATGTGCAGATTGTGCCAATTGTCGTATGGGTATCCTCATTTTGTTTGAGCCTGGTGAAGGCGCTGCTCGACTGAGAGCCGCACTTCCCGAGCGAAAAGGACTCCTCCGTCGAGGCTGTCATCCTGTCGCTCTTGCAGCAGGCGGGAAGGTCGAAAAGGGTAAAGAACCTTGTCAAAGAAAACACCTCAAATGCCGCTCCCCCCTCCTGCTCGCCGGAACCAGAGCTGGGTGCTGGGCCACCTCAGACAGCCTGCTCCAACCTCCCTCCTCGCACTCCACCTGCCTTGTCGCGTGGAGGTCGCCGTGGGGGGGCCGCGTTGTTTCAAGGGCCAAATCCCAGCGCGCTCGGCCGGAGCGCTTGATTCGCCAATCGCAATCCTCACGACCCCCATTCGCAAGAAGCTCGGATGTCAAGTATGCCCTCCTCCCTTCGGCGGCGAGCCCGGGGGAGAATCGAGAAGGAGAAGGCCCTCTCAGAAGGCTCGGAAGCCCCGCACCCGTCTGAGAAGCTCTCTAAGCCTTCCCGGACGACACAGAAAACTTCTCGGAAGGCGCGAGGGCTTCTGAGAAGCCCCGCCGCCTTCTGAGAAGGCCGTTTCATTTTCATCTCCCCCCCTCCGAAGGGGCCCTGGGACACACAAACAAATACATACAAATAACCAGATTCCCCGTAGTTTCTCGTATCTTCGGGTTTTTTGCCTTCCCCCCCACCTCCCGTATTTTCCAATATTTTCCAAGGGAATCGACGATTCATTGTGTCTGTGTGTGTTTTCCCCTCCTCACCCTCGCTCGCCGCCGATCCGTCGCCCCGGGGACACAGATCGCGTTCCCTGCCTCTTCGCGGGCTTTCAAAACACCACCGCGGGGAGGCCCGTGCAGCAGCCCGTGCAGCAGCCAGGGGGAGGGAAGGATCTTCGGCGCGGGCCCAGGACCAAGAGGCGGCTGCCAGCGCCTGCTGCAGTCTCCAGGGAACCGCAGGTGGTCGCCGGGTGTGCCGAGGGGGAGGAGAGGAACAACAAGCTGGATGTATATATATATATATATGTATAAATATACAAAACAAAAAAAAGACAGTCGGACCTGGGGCAGAAGGACACCCTGCGAGAACACAAGACCCTTCCATGGCCAGAGCACACAGGATGTCCAAGGGTACGCTCCCGAGGGTGCACAAGAACATCCAACAAACACGAGGATCATGAGGGTGCCCTCCCCGAACCGACCTCGAGCTTATACCTCGGTCCGACTGTATACTTTTGCAGGTCCGCGCGGGTTTCTTTGGATCCGCGCGGAGTTGCCGGCGCGCGGAGCGCACCAAGAGCGGCTCCAGAGGCGCCGCCAAGGTGACCCAGCGCCGATCCGAAAATTGAGGGCGAAGCTCCGAAAGGTCATGTGCATGTTTTTTTGTCTACGCCGATTCCATCCTTTGGCGGCGTGCGCAAGGAGGCAGGCTTCTGAGACAAAGGCTGCTTATGAGAAGGCGGGGCCCCCTCATCTATAGACAGGGCTCGCGCCTTCTAGGAAACAAGGGTGCTTCTAAGAAACCTTCCCCCCTCCCCCCCCCCCGTCGCCCCGAAATTCGGGTTGGGGGGCGCACGGGTTCCATCTGCGCTTCTTCCATTTTCCGGGATACCCCCCCCCACTGGGAATGGAGGGCGACTTGGGGAATTTGGGTTGCGTTTGGGACGCTCGGCGGGCAGTGACATCCTCGCCCGTGTCGCCTTCATCCTCGCCCATGCCTCGTCCTCGCTCTCGCCCTCGTCCTCGCCCTCATGCCCGCCCCCCTCGCCATCAGAGGACGTCGTCGGGGTCGTCTCGGAGGTCATCGTCAAAGACGACGTCGAGGTCGTCGAGGTCCAAGGGCATCGCGATCGAGTGTCCTCGACGTCGTCGTTGTCGGTCTCGTCATCCCGTCGTCGTCGTCGCCGTCAACGACTAGGTTGTGGTTACAAGTCTCGGGGATCTTCTGACCCGGGTCAATCCAGACTTGGATCAATCAAGCCTTGCAGAATCCTGCAAAATCATGCAAGATCCTGCACCCAAACCCGCGTCAATTCGAAGGATCCTGCAAAACCCTGCAGGATCCTGCACCCAAACCGGGGGCAGTGTGACCCTGGCCGGTTGCATTGCCCCCGCCTCAAGCCTGCCGAAAGTCGTCGCCGTCGTGGGGGGTCCCGGCGGCGCGCGAGGCCGAAGCCGAGATGGGGGCATGCGCAGGATCCGAGCCTGGAGCTCGGCGTGGCTGGACACCACCGGGATGTCCGGGTGCGCTCTCCTGGCGGGGCCACTACAGCAGTCGTCGTCGTCGTCGTCGTCGTCGTCGTCGTCGTCGTCGTCGTCATCGTCGTCTTCGTCTTCGTTTGCGTCGTCGTCGTCTGCGTCGTCGTCGTCGTCAATAGTCGGTCGTCGTCTTCGTCTGCGTCGTCGGCGGCGTCGTCGTCCGTCGTCCATCGTCGTCGACATTCGGTCGTCGTCGACATACGTCGGCTGCGCTTCTCCTGAGGGCATCCGACGGCCTGTACAACACCCCCGCCTCGGCCGCGTTCAGCATGGCGACGTCGTTGAAGGAACATCCGATCGCCAACACTTTGAAGTTCAGGCGCTGGAGCTCCTCTGGCACCGCCAGACGACGACGAACCATGACATGGGTTCCGAAACAAGGGCGACAATGATGAGTGGCAATTTTAATGATCACGAAGCCCACACGGATGTGGCACCCACTGGCAAACGCACGCAATGTAATTATCTTCGCGAAGGCCAACCTCTCGCGGATTCATTCCTGTCACGCACCTGCCTTCTCAAAACTTCTTTTAACGCCAACAAACACTTCACAATTGAGCAACCAGCACTCTCGTTCCGTGTTCTGACTACCCTGGTCGCTCGACAATATGAATTGCATGCCTCACGTTCATGATTATCTGGGCCCTGGAAATCCGCCATCCATCCGCGACTGTGATGGTCACTGTTTTGCTTCCGAAGGCAACAACAAATGACCACCAGCCCGCCTACGGGTGAGAAACACATTGCAACCGCACATAGAAAGAATAGGAAGAGGAACGCAACCCAACCATGATCAGACCCATGGACACGTCAGCTGCCATCTCGAATGCCAAGAACTCAAGGACTACGGCGCGGGCAATGACATACTGTCGGTAACCGCCCGAACATCGACAAAGTGGCTGGCATGGGGAAGCGATCGTGCCAGATGCAATTACGAGGCATATCGATCTGGACGTCCCCCTGGCATCAAGATCTTCGATGTAGTGTTATGTCGGGCGTGTCCCCCTACAGGGGGAATTTCGACGAACTATAAAAAATACCAAAAAAATGCACCAACAAGGGCAAAACATACTCAAAAATAGTCCCCAGATTCTTTTTTGATTATTTTTGGAGTATTTTTATTTTTCGCCCAAATCCCCCTGTAGGGCGACACGCCCGACTTACATGTAGGTCCTTCCATGATTGTGGAATGAGGAAGGGGACGACGACGCAGAATCCGTCGGCATCGAACCGGGAGATCAATCCGCAGCGGACTGTGCGTGCTCGGCCCGCACCGGCACGCGAAATTCTTTGCACCGGCGCGGCTGCGCCGGGATGCACAGGCACCGACACGGCAACCTCGGGCCGCACCGCACCGTCGGAACATCGTAATCGAAGCGAACCGAGCTGGCTGGGAACGGATCGAGTCGGCCAGTATCGGATCGATCAGATCGGAATAGACCCTGCGAGGGCGACAACACTCATGGCAGCGGCGAGGTAAACGACGAGGGCGACGACGAGGGCTAGGGCGACGACGAGGGCGACGGCGACGGTGTCGACGGCGCCCCACGACGAGGACAGGGGCGATCGGTGCAACACGTGGGAAGGGTAAATTCCACTGTCGGGCCGATTCCCGTGGTTCCTGTCGCGACGACTTGCGCGCGCGGGCTTCTGACATCGCTTCGAGCATTCAACCTTCGACGATCACGGCTCTCCGATAGCGCAGACAGATCGTAGGATTTCGGGACCGTGGGAGCACGAACAGGAGAGACTGGACGAGCCGCCAGGCGAAGCAGGAAAAGGATGTGTAACAGGAAGGAATAAGGGAGAAGAAGAACAAGAGTTGCCGTGGGGGTGGGCAGAAGCCCGTAACATTTGAGGAAGTCCCGAAGGGCGTCGCAAACCCATCGATCGGGCACACGCTGACATGGATCAAGCATCCGTGGAGCAGCGCGTCGGCGCCACATCCACGGAGCGGGAAGGAGTACCCCAAGACATGCGGCCGATGCCGCTCGGTCTGGCGATAGAGCACGCTAGTCTCGTATAGAAAGGGAGCCCGTCGCTAATCCACGGGCCGTCACGTTATCCATGTCGCATTCCCTCGCCCGGGGGACGTCGCAGACCCATCGCACAGATTCTAAGACCCTCCCGGTGTTGCAGCCGGCGCTCCACGCCTGAAGTCGGGCACTTGGCCACGGGCTTGCTCCGTACCGCGGCGCAGCAAGCTCTGGGTCCTCCTCCTCCTCCTCCTCCTCCTCCTCCTCCTCCTCCTCCTCCTCCTCCTCCTCCCTCCTCCTCGTCCTCCTCCTCCTCCTCCTCCTCCTCCTCCTCCTCTCCTCCTCCTCCTCCTCCTCCTCCTCCTCCTCCTCCTCTCCTCTCCTTCTCCTCCTCCTCCTCTCCTCCTCCTCCTCCTCCTCCTCTCCTCCCCCTCCTCCTCCTCCCCCTCCTCCTCCTCATCCTCCTCCCCTCCCTCCTCCCTCCTCCTCCTCCTCCTACTCCTCCGCCTCTCCTCCTCCTCCTCCTCCTCCTCCTCCTCCTCCTCTCCTCCTCCCTCCTCCTCCTCCTCCTCCTCCTCTCCAGCCGCCGCCACGGCCTACAGGACGCATCCGCCGCGGCCGACGGAACCTCCCCCAGAACACACGCCAGAGGACACCTCGTCCTCCTCCTCCTCCTCCCTCCTCCAACTGTCTTCTCCTCCTCCTCCCTGCTCCTCCTCCTCCTCTCCTCCACCTCCTCCGCCCTCCTCTCCTCCTCCTCCTCCTCCTCCTCCTCCTCCTCCTCCTCCTCCTCTCCTCCTCCTCCTCCTCCTCCTCCTCCTCCTCCTCCTCCTCCTCCTTCCCTCCTCCTCCTCCTCCTCCTCCTCCCTCCTCCCTCCTCCCTCCTCCTCCTCCTCCTCCTCCTCCTCCTCCAAGCCCTCCTCCCCTCCTCCTCTCCCTTCCTCTCCTCCTCCTCCTCCTCCCTCCTCCTCTCCCCCTCCTCCTCCTCCTGGTCCTCCTCCTCCTCCCCCCTCCTCCTCCTCCTCTTTCTCCTCCTCCTCATCCTCTTTCTCCTCCTCCTCCTCCTCCTCCATCCCCCTGGCGCAGGAGCAGGCGCAGAAGCACGAGGCGGCAGCCATGGGACACGAGCGCGGGCCTGCACGGCCTTGAGCTTCTGGTCCTTGCACCGAAGGATGAGCCTGCCGGGGGCGCCGCACGGCTGACATCAACTTGGGCGCCCGAGTTCTTCGGGGCAACTCGGGCCCAGGGTATCTTCGGGGACCTTTGGCTGCGATCCTTCGACAACTCAGGCCCAAGACACCCAAGCAAGCCCCAAAACGGCCCAATGTTCTTCCAAGACGGCCCAAGAGGGCCCCACGAGGACCACTACCAGGGCCGGAAGTGGCAACAATCGTTGACTTTCTATTGTTCGTGACGGTTGTAGCTTTCCGCCTTTTCGGTCGTCCCACGCTTCAAGACGGTCTGAGAGGCCCACAAGATCGCCCCAAGACGGCCCCAGGGGCCCCAGAGGACTTCAAGTGGGCTCTAGGATGGCCCAAGAGGGCCCCAAGAGGGGGCACACGAACTGATAGTCGGAGCCCTCCGCTCCAAGATGACCCCCCAGACCGCCAGTAGACCCCCAAAGAGCGGCCCCAAACAGCTCGGCTCCCTCGCGGCCTTCCGGGGGCCTCCTGATCCCCCTTCAGGGTCGGCGGAACGGACTGTAAGACTCCTTCAATAACACCTCCTAGTCGCACCACCTGACGTGTCGAGGGCGGGCCGGGCATGTCGCCTGAGACTTCGTCGCCGTTTATAATCTTGAAGTTTGAAGCTTCCAATGTATATATATATACACACAGATGGAGGACGGGTGGTCTTCCAGGGGGGGATCTCGTGTTGCGGCCAGGTAAAATCGTTTTAAACATTTCAAGTCGCTGCATGGATGGAGAGCATCTCCTCATAATGGTGCTCTTGCCTGAGACTCCACATACAATAGCGCAAGAGCTACACTGATGTGTGGCGGTCCCTTTTCAACGTGGACTCTCGCTTAGTACGTCGTTTGCATTGGATAACAATGGCTTGAAAACTATTGCATTCATCAAATGCGACCACCTATCACCATAGCGAACCCGATTGGAACTTCCTTCCTCTGTATGACCCCACCTCGTAGCTCGACACACATTCAATGCTCTTGTTTTGAAACCGGGGCTGCCGCCTGACTTGTGCGCTCATGTGGCATTCGTTTTTCAAAGGGGGGCTTCGCGCAGTAAACAGATGCTTGCAGGGACTTGTTGTGAGGGCACGTGGGGCGGCAGGGCACCAACGCCGATCCGAGAAAACCGTGCGGACCTCCGAGGTGTTACGTTCATGTCGTTGCTTGCTCCCGAGAGTTGTCAGGGTGGGACGTGGGAAAGCAGGGTGGATCATGCACACGTGTAAGAAGCATGGGTGGCAAGGACGCGAGATCCTTGGAGGCCGAAGTGCGGATGTGCTGGGCGGCCGCCCCGAGGGTGTCCTGAGAGGCTGGCCCGTGGAAGCAGCAAAGCACGGGCCGCCGAGGCAAGGACCCGAGGGCACCCTGGAAAAGGCGCGCGTCCTTACTATGCGCGTTGACTGTACTGCAGCATCGCTGGCACATCACACGTTTCGTCTGCTCCTCCTCCTGGTTTGCGAGGGGGGCAGTGTGAGACTGAGAAGGCCTTCTCAGAAGGCGGCGGGACTTCTCAGAAGACCTCGGGCCTTCTCAAATGTTTGTTTTTTTTGTTCTGTGCCTTCGGGGAAGGCTTAGAAAACTTCTCAGAAGGCCCGAGGCCTTCCGAGCCTCCTGAGGGAACCCGCCCCTTTATCACTTCCCCCCCACGGCTCGCCGCCGACTTGGAGGTTCAAATTGTTCTAGACGGTCCTCCGGCGGAAATTGTTCTATACGGTCCTTCTGCGCGTGATCACTGTGCTGCTCTTTCTATTCCTCTCCGCTTCCGCCCACACTGGTTCCTCCTCGTACTCTTCAGCATCGCTCTACTTGTTTTCCTGCCCCGACGCTTCCTTGATCTCGTCTGTCCTGCACCAACGCCCGCTGCGTATCCTCTCCCTTCCACACCTCGTCGCCGCCGCCGCCGCCGCCGCCGTCGTCGTCGTCGCCGTCGTCGTCGTCGTCGTCGTCGTCGTCGTCGTCGTCGGCGGTTGTCACCTCCTCCTAGGCCACGGCCGAGCGAAGGCCATGCGGGTGTGCTGAAGGCGGCTGCACAAGGACGGCCTGGCCATGTAGCCCTCGCGGTCTGCCTCCAGAAAGTTGCAGAAGACCATGGGGTGCCTCGCAGCATCGTGGTGAATCTGCTCTTACCCCTCTTCATGGTGATGATGATGCTGATGGTGATGATGACGATGATGATGATAATGATGATGATGATGATGATGATGATGATGCTGATGATGATGATGATGCTGATGATGATGATGATGATGACGACGATCAGGCCGACAAGGACCACGAGCTCGTACGAGGGTGAGTCCTCCCTGTTCTCGTCGTCCAGATCGTCGGCGTCCTCCCCCTCGTGAATGATCGCCTTCCCCCCCATCAGCATCACCATCGCCAAGGTCGTCGTCATCGTCCATCCCTTCTCCATCCATCGCTTCCACCGTAGCATCCTCTTCTTACCTCTCCAACGTCACGTTCCCGTCCTCTTCCTCTCCTCCCCCTCCTCCCCCTCCTCCTCCTCCTCCTCCTCCTCCTCCTCCTCCCTCCTCCCTCCTCCCTCCTCCTCCTCCTCCTCCTCCTCCTCCTCCTCGTCCTCCTCCTCCTCCTCCTCCTCCTCCTCCTCCTCATCCACTTTTCGTCGTGCGTCGGTCCTCGGCCCGTCCGTTCGTGGCACCTTTCGCCCTCCTCTCTGTTCCATCTCCCCCCCCTCGCCCCCCCTCCAACACCTCCTCGCCCCCCCTCCAACACCTCCTCGCCTCCAACACCTCCTCGCCCCACCCCCAGCACCTCCTGGCCCCCCCCCCCTCCACCCCGTCTGCCACCTGCCACCCCCTTGCAGCCAAACCCACAGCCCAGAGGAGAATACGTGCGGCTGCACAAGGCAACAAAACCTGGGGGCCCCTGGACCTCGAAAACCCCTCCCGATCCACCTTTCCATCCTGAAGCGCTTCGCATCTGAAGACGCCGGAATTGAGATACCCTCACCATCCCTTGGGGTCTCGTCGACGTGTGAGACTGTTGCCCCAGCTGTTCTCGCCGACGACATCAGATGGCCTCGAAATGGCCCATTACGCCCCAAGACAAACCAAGATGGCCTGGCCTCGCTCTGACCTACAACTCCCCAAGGGAGCAGCATAACAACACAAGAAGACCCCAAGAAGACTCCAAAGAGAATCCCCAACAAGCAAACGAACGCCCCAATTCCTGAAAAACATTCGTTTTACGGCGAATTCGTGTCGTGCGGGCTTCGGCGTTGGTTTCTGACACCGCGGGGAAACATCGCCCGATTCTGGGTCGCCAACGGCGTTCAACGTTGAACGCTGGCGGTGGGGTCGCCGCCGGTCGACATGACGCGAACCTACCGTAGCAGCTATGCCAACTGCACAAGACGGCCCAACATAACCCTATGGGAAGCCCCAAGACAGGCCAGGAGCACCCTAAGACGGCCCCAGAGACGCCCAAGAGTTCTCAAGAGGGCACCAAAAAGGGTCCAAGAGGAACAACTCGAAATGAGATGTCGGGCCTCCACCCCAAAGGTCCCCGAGGCCGCCAGCAGGTCCCCAAGAAACCCAAAAGAGGCCCCAAGAAGCCCATAAGGAAGCCCCAAGAAGCAGAAACACCCAAGGGGTCGGCCGTTCGGCGGAATCCCATGGCACATACAATGCCTAGTGTTCATACACCGTCATTATCATAACATCCACCGACTCCTCCTCACGCACGCTGCTGGAATACATCGGGTGACAGATGCACCCTGCCGACCGAATCACCTAACCATCGAAGAGAAACTATAATGATAGAGGATAAGACAAGAGCAACAACGGCAACGATCTCAGACAACGAGACACCAGCCCCCGAGAGAGTGCTCCAACAGACACTACCATCTCGCGACCCAAGTACTCAGCCGACACGGAAAAGGGCTGGATGGCGTCAGGGCACCCCCACGAGCCAAACTCACCACACAACACCAATGCCGCAAACGAAAATATTGCCAAGTATGCTGGGAATCACAGAAGGATGGGTTTTGGCGTGGGCCACGGTCCGTTCGCCGCTGCTCTGCGCAAACTGGAAGGTTGAGCGTCGATGACCTCCGCTACGCTTCCCTCCCGCCTGCTGCGAATCAACAATGTGCTGCAAGCGCTAAACATGAACGCGCGCACCATTGAAGTCCGTTTAAGGGTCTGATACCCGAATGAGTCCTGGCGCATGCCATCCGTGCGAACACGCGACGCAGTGAGAAACTTGCAAATGTATTAAACCATCCAATGGGAAGAACCCATCGCCTGTGGCTCTCGGCGATGTGTTCACGCAGCAGAGCGAGTTCACACACACACATACTAGCACACGATACGCAGAAGGCATCTATACACCACCACCGTGCCAGGCCAGGGCCATCCTGGCGATCATCCTGGGGCCCCGGATGGCCCTGGCCTGGCACGGTGGTGGTGTATAGATGCCTCCGTCGGACACGAATGCGGTGGCAATTCGAGAAGACGCACTTTCCACCTTGGCCTCGGCGCGCCCCAGAGAGGTTAAGGCGGGAGGCACCCCAATGGACTGTGGAGGCTCCCGATCGGGCGGAGCGGCCTGCGAACACCTGGACTAGCCTTAGGTCGGGCCTGTCCCCCTACAGGAGAGTTTGGACGAAAGTAAAAAACAGTCAAACAATATTCAAAACATACTCGAACATACTCAAAGCATCGTCCCCATAATATGTTTGGACTATTTTTGAATATTCCCCCTGTAGAGGGACATGCCCGACGTAAGACTAGCCTGGAACGTGCAAGCCGACCAAATTTCGAAAGGGGAACCTGCCAGTGCTCCACAAGCGTGTCCGTCTTCAAATAGGTCGCGCCGCCAAGCAACCGACTCGGAGGCATCTGAGCCCTCCACGCCTTGCCATTGCCCAGATCGAGGTGCAAGACGTCCACACTGAGTCCCACTTCCCCCGACGTTTGGTCAAGGAAGTCGTGCAGGACTCACCAGGAGGCCCGACGAAGGGCACAATGTTGCATCAGGTTCACCATCCCCGCCGTTTCAGGCCGCCGAAAGCCCAAGACTGCTCCAGATGCATCCAAAACCAAAGACAGCCCATTGAGCCCCCAAGACGGCGATGGCCCCCATAGACTTCCAGGAATGGCCCGAGAGAACTACCAATAGCAAGCGTCCCAAGAGGACCCCAAGACTGCCCAGAGAGGCGGACCAAGGCAGCTCAAAGACGGGCCGATAGGCCCAGGATGCAATCCAAGAGGGCTTCAAGACGCCCTCGAGAAGGCAAGAAGGCAATAGGTGTAGCCTTTCCCGCCTTCCTGGACTTCCAGCAGCACCAATGCGACCCTAGATGCTTCCAGTGTAGCCCAAGAGGCCCCCACGACGGCTCAATATACCTCCGCGATGACCGAGAAGCGCCCCACAATAACCCCCAAGACTGCCCCCGAATGCGTCAGACGGGCCAAAGAGAGCCCTCAGACGGCCACAGAGAAGCCCTCCAAGAGGCCCCCGAGAGACCGAGGCCCCCAAGAGGATTGGGAACGAGGACGGGTTTGAGACCCAGGACCCGCTCGAGTTGAGACCGCGCAGAGCATTGCAGTGGGTCTGTAACTCTAGTACTCCACGCTGCGCTGCTGCACTGGCACGTTGGCGAAGTATACCGCAGGCAACTGGTATGTTATGCGTGTATGGTTATTGTCTTTTGGCGTGCAACCACCCTCTATCCTATGCACGCGCAGCATTGTCCTACACAAGTGCATCTGCTGTGCAAGCGTGTCTTGTATATATATGTGTGTGTGAGTGATGTGAGTTGTTCTTCCCTCGTTTTCCACGCGTTCAGCATCTACTCTTCGTGGTACCTGATATGTGCGGTGCTCGTTACGTTTTGGGCGTACGTGTATATGCACGTTCATGTAAAAATGGTTTGTGCGCATGTTGCGCCTGTTTTGCAAATCCACATGATGTTGAAAGGTTACGCGCGCGCGTTATGGATGCACATTATGTATCCAGCCCCGTACCGTGAGGCTCGAGTTAGAGTGTCCTCAGTTCCGTCGAGTCCCATGCCCTGAGGATTCTGTAAGGAGCCTACAGCGCCGGCGGCCTAAGAGTCTCCAACAGGGTGCCCTGACGGGGCAATCGTACGGACATTTCGAGCCCTCGGCCCCGAGAGGATCCCAGGAGGCCCCAAGAGGCCCAAAAAGGCTCCCAGGAAGCCCCAAGAGGCTCCCAAGAGGCTGCCAAGAGGCCCCCAAGATGCTCCCAAGAGGCCCCCAAACTGCCCCCAAGAGGCCTCCGAGAGTGCTCTGAAGAGACCCCAAACATCATCCCTTAGGACTCTGACCTACGTCAGCGTCGTCGTCGCCGTCGCCGTCGTCGTCGTCGCCGTCGTCGTCGTTGTCCCCCTTCAGGGTCGGCGGCACTGGCCGTAAGGCCTTCGCAATATGGTCCAAGCGAACCCCGACTCATTTCAAAAGCCGACAGCGACGCGCAAACTTGCCTTTAGATGGCCCAGGGCGGCTACCAGAGGCCCCCGAGGAGGGCCCTGCTAGAAGAAAGATGATAACCTTCCCGCCGTCTTCTGGCCCTCCGACACTCCAAAACGGCCCAGGATGCCCCCCGGATCGCCCCAAGATCTGGACGCCCGAAATGGGTACGGAAAAATTCGCACAATGCCCAACAACAAATGTTGCCCAACACCGACAGCGGCCGCTGTTGGGCAGGCTCCTTTCCGTCTTCAGTGATCAACGCCCGCGGCGGCGCGGACCACGAGCCCTGTTCAGAATGAACAGAAACTGCGGTCGGTCTTTGCACCCCTTCTTTCCGTACCCCTTTCGATCGTCCCGACAGGAGGCTCCCCAAAAGAAGCCCTCCACACGCCTGAAGTCGGTCAGGCATGTCCCCCTGCAGGGGGACATGCCTGACCGAACACAAGCCCCAGGAGGCCCCGAGGAGGACCAACTCAGGCCCAAGGAAGCCCCCGAAAGGCCCCCAGAGTGGCCCCAAAGACACACAGGACCGCGTCCGAGAGACTTGCGAGAGGCCTCTCGCGAAATCCACACAGGCACCAAGAGACCTCTGACCAACGATCGTTCCGCGTGCCTGCTTCGATCTGCGTATGCTTCACATATGTTGTGCACGTATGATGCGTAGGCCTCTTGTGTATGCAAAGTGTGTGTGTGTGTGTGTGTGTGTGTGTGTCTGTGTCTGTGTGTGTCTGTGTGTCTGTGTGTCTGTGTGTCTGTGTGTGTGTGTGTGTGTGTGTGTGCGTGCGCGTGGTCTTCTCCGTGTGTTAGTCATATCGTCATTCGGCAAAGATGCCCAGCGGTAGCCCCAAGGACCACCGAGGTCCTTGGGGCCCGGCGGCCGCGGCGTGCAGGGTGTGCGAGGCGGACCGGGAGCTCTCCTCTTGAACTCTGAAGCCTCCAACCTGTCGGGTAGAGGCCTGCTGGGCCCTCCAGCAGGCCTCGAAAGTGGCGACAGCTTCACAGATCGCAGCCCCCCAGGGATGGCGAGGTCCCATTTGAATCCGCCGTGGGTACCCACTGTGCTGGGCCCCCCAGCAGGCCTCGAAAGTGGCGATAGTTTCACAGATCGCAGCCCCCCAGCTGGCACGCAGCGACGAAGATCTATCACCAGACCCTCTACTGGCCCAAACACACAGAACATCCAAGGGTACCCTCCCCAGGATGCACAAGAGCAGATCACAGCCGTGCAGAACACCAGGGCACCCTCCGCGAGCCGACCTCGCTCTCACACCCCGGTCCGACGGAGATGAGAAGCATCAGCGCCGGCTATCAGACATCCACGCGGACTTCTTGGGTCGGCGCTGGGCCCCCCCTCCCCCGGCGCTCGGAGCGCGCCGCCAGGGGTGGGCCCACAGCGCGGAGACAAGGGACATCCGCGCGGCCCTCGACAGTGTGTGCGCATGCAGTTTGCTGTCCTCCGCGCCGTGCAGAGGATGGGGCACGAATGATGTCATGATAGGGCTGGCTCAGGATGCGCTTCAGGATGTCTCAGAGCAGCTAGCGGCCCGCCTCTCTGCAGCCCATGTGGAAGGCTCGAGAATCTTACAAAAATTGGAAATCCTGGACCGTATCACTACCATGGTCGCTTGCTCATCTCAGAGGAGGGCGCCCCAGCTTGTCGAAAATGGGGTTGGCGTACTCCTCGAAGCCGTCAGTGATCAAGACAGTGCGCGGGACGTGCGGCTTCAGCCACTTGTGTGTGGGGGGGGGGGGCGCCCGCCGCCGTCGCCGCCGCCGAGGGGGAGGAGGAGCAGGATGAGATCGGACGACGGGGAGGAGAAATAGGAGGAGGATGAGGATGTGCTATCTGATTCGGGGTGTATTCGAGACTTCCCGACGTTTCCTGCAGAATCCGGACGCTTCCAGCGGTTTCTGGAGGGGAAGGAGCGAGGCTGGGGACGGATCAGGAGGAGGGACAAGGAGGGAAGAGGCTGCCAGGGCGACGTCGCAGGCAGGATCCACGGCACTTCTCGAGCGCTGTAGGCGCTGACGTAAGTCTTACAAAGTCAACTGAACGAGACAGGCCGCGGCATCATCATGATAACTACCACCATCGTCATCATCAGCATCATCACCATCATCATAATCAGCATCAGCATCAGCATCAGCATCAGCATCAGCATCATCATCATCATCACCATCATCATCTTCATCATCATCATCATCATCATCATAATCATCATCATTACCAGCATTAGCATTATCATCATCATCATCAGCATCATCAGCATCATCATCATCATCGGCATCATCATCATCAGCAGCATCATCATCCTTATCCTCATCCTCTGCCTCAATCGCAGTATCATCCTCATCCTCACCATCATCAACATCACCATTACAATCAACATCACCAGCATCATCATCAGCATAATCATCATCATCCTCATCATCCTCATCATCCTCATCATCCTCATCATCTTCATCATCATCATCATCATCATCATCATCATCATCATCTTCATATTCGTCGTCATCATCATCATCATCATCAGCATCATCATCATCATCAATATCATCATCAACATCATTGGTCGTATCGTCCGCGTCCAATTCGTCCTATTCGTTGTCGTCCTCCTCCTCCTCATCATCCCCCTCCCACTGCTAGCCCTCCTCCTCGCCCACCTCATCTTCCGTGTAAGATCCCCCGACGTCGTCGTCCTCACCCTTCTCCGCCTTCTCACCCCTACTCCTCCTAACCGTAGCAGTCTCCAATGCCCCCCCTCAATACTGGGCAAGTAATTAGTTTCTGGGTGCTGATTGGGAGGTGCCACCGCCCAACAATACTCGGCAATCAAATCGCCCGCCGCCGCCGTCGTCGCGGAGAAAAAGGAAAAAAGGGAAGAAGGAGACCAAACATGAAGAGGAGGAGGAGGAGGACAGAGCAAACTGGCGAAGAAAAGAGTGGATTGCCAGCCGGGAGCGTTGGATGGCAGGACTGAAGACCTCCTTCAGCTACTCCCCTTCAAATCCACCTCCTTCGCTCCCCGCTCCCCCTGCTCCAGGCCAAGGGGGGGGCCAATGTAGAGGGCAGAGAATCCACCCCCCTAATAAGCACCCCGGCAAGCAGAGCCGTTTTAGCAAACGCACCCGAGGAAGGAGAGTGTCGGGGCGTGGGTTGTTGGTTCCTCACTTGCCCGTGGGGCCTGCGCCGATCCCAGGGAAGGGGCAAGGGGGGGGGCGCGCGAACACCCGAAACGTTGTGCGGACTTGTGAAACATGCCGCGCTTAGACCGAGCGGCGCCGCGATCCTCAAGGAACTCCTTCGCGCCAGGTAGGATGTCGAGGTCCTCCATGAAATTGAACACGTCCTGCCGCGCCCGCAATACCGCCCCGCTCACGGCGCTACCGGGATCTCGTGGGGGTGTTGCTGAGAGCTCAAGGGATGTAGTGGAGGGGGTCGGCAGCGACGACGCTAACGACAAAGACGACGACTGCGGCGACGCAGACGCCAAACGGGGGCGACAGCGCTGACGACGGCGGCGGCGAGGCCGAGGCCGACGACAACGCCGAGGACGCCGCCGCTGACGACTGCGGCGGCGGCGCCGAGGCCGACGACGCCGACGATCCGACGTTGACGCCAACAACAACAGCAACAGCAACAGCAACAGCAACAGCAACAGCAACAGCAACAGCAACAGCAGCAACAGCAACAGCAACAGCAACAGCAACACCACCAGCAACACCAGCAACACCAGCAGCAACAGCTACAGCTACAGCTACAGCAACAGCAACAGCAACAGCAACAGCAGCAGCAGCAACAGCAACAGCAACAGCAACAGCAACAGCAACAGCAACAGCAACAGCAACAACAACAACAACAACAACAACAACAACAACAACAACAACAACAACAACAACAACAACAACAACAACAACCACAACCACAACCACAACCACAACCACAACCACAACCACAACCACAACCACAACCACAACCACAACCACAGCAGCAGCAGCAACAGCAACAGCGACAGCAGCAGCAGCAACAGCAATAACGCCGACGGCGCGGCCGATCCCTGCGGCACACGCGCCGCCCGCACCGCGGGCCGAGGGTGCGATCAGAGGGGCACCTGATATGATGGGCCGATGATGGGCCTGTTTTCCGCCACCACCACCATAAGTTGGAGGGGGAAACGAGGTGGAGGATGAGGAGGAGGAGGAGGAGGAGGAAGAGGAGGAGGAGGAGGAGGAGGAGGAGGAGGAGGAGGAGGAGGAGGAGGAGGACCCCCTCCCCCTCCTACTGACGGTGGAGGTGGTGGAGAACAATCCCATCATAATCCGATAGGACCCACAGACGCCCACGCAGCGGCAGCGAGCTCGGGAGCATACCGACCCCGTGCGGGCGAGCCGCCAAGGACGGCCTCGCGCCGGACAGTCTTCTCGCCGCGGGCAGCCGTGGCCCTCCGACGGGCCCTGTGCGGCGGCCGGGAGAGAGGCCCTGCCACCCTGCGCTGTCCATCGCTCGGACGTCCATTTCCTGTGTTTTTGTTCGGTTTCGTGCGTGGCTTTTTCGTAAAATGATCAAGGATGGTCCTCGATGGTCCTCGCCGAAGGAAAAATGCACACGTCCGAGCGATGCCACCCTGCTTCGGGGCCGCGACGGGGGGGGCAAAGGGGGAGGGGGAGAGGGGCCGGCAGCGCGCGCACGGGGAGGGGCGGGCGGGTGCGCAGGCCGTCCAAGCGGGCGCACCGAGGGGCAGCGCAACCGTGGACGGGCGACGCGCGGAGCGTCCCCGGGGCCCCGTGGCGTCCTCAGCTCGGCGCGCTCCGTCGCCGACTCGTGCGACAAATGTCACGTTTCGGGGGCTGCTAGAGGCACCCCTGGCCCAAGGCGCCCCCAGCTTTTCGCTTCATTGTGACGGGCCCTGAGGCCCTCTGGGCCTCGCGAGGGGTGCTCTGGAGGCCGTGGGGGCCTCCTTGGAAATCCTGGGGGCGCCTTGGGCCAGGGGCATTTCTAGCAACACCCGAACGTTTCGGCGCCGACGGGCCAAATCCACGGATCCCTAATCCTTGCTGGCGTTCCGGGCCTGTCTCCTGCTGAGGAGCCCTCCTCCCTCCGCCCTCTCAGGGGGCCGCCCCCCCCCGCGCCGCCCCCTTGCGCGCGAACGCGGGCAAAAGCCTCCCTGAAAAGCCTGAATAGGAGGACAGGAGCCTCCCTGAAAAGCCTCCCCGAATGCGGGCAAAAACCTCCCTGAAAAGCCTCCCTGAAAAGCCTGAAAGCCTCCCTGAAAGCGCGCGAATGCGGACAGGAGGAGGAGGCCCCCCTGAAAAGCCTCCGGGCCCTTCTCCTGCTGAGCCTTCAACCGGAGTAGCACGAGGTGTATAGAACGCGTATAACACGTGCGCAGGGGGATCGCCTCCGGGGCCCCAGAACAATACGCGGCGGCGGAAAACGGGAGACGATTCAGAGAGGCAGGACACCCACGGTACAATTCGAGTCTGGTGCTCAAGCGAGTCTGCCTGTGCCTCGACGGCCCAGGGGCGTAAACCACACCTAAGCCAGCGAAGCACAAGAGTGCGCTACGCAGGAAGGACCATCTGCTGACCAGGTCCCTCATGAATCCCACCAGTCCTCTGGGCGTAGGTGGCTTAACGAGCTTAGTTATCTTTTCTCTATCTCTCTCTCTCTCTCTCTCTCTCCCTTTTCCAAAAAGACCCTCCTTTGCCTGCTCGGGGGATGGGTTCATCACTGTTCCCTGTTGATATACACCCTCTCCCCCAGGCGACTGGCGGCCAGCCAGGAACCATGCTCATCTCCCTGTCGAAAAACAATACAAACACACACACACACACTCTGCCTCGACATCTGGAGCATGCGCGGCCAACCCGATGCAGCCCCCCCCAACATCCCTTTCAAAAAATACAAAATACACTTCGTGGCAAATTCTTGAGTCATGTTCGTAAGGCCCGCGAGCACTTTTAATGGTTTTTGACAATGACGGCGGGGGCTTAGTGGGCCCCAGAAACGGCAAAGCCGTTGTTGCACCGTTTCCAAAAAATGTCCCTTGAAAATGGGAACGGCAAAAGAACGGCGACCGGAAACGGCAAAAAAACGGTTCCAAAATTGGCACCAGAGCCGGAACCGGTCAAACAACGGCGACGGAACCGGTAAAAAAACGGCGTCGGAACCGGCAACAAAAACGGCAAAACGGAACCGGTAAAAAACGGCCCTGTCGTTTCCAGGGCCCACTAAGGGCGGGGGGTTCTGCATATTGCCTGCTGCGCGCAGGGCTGCCGTTCCTAACAACAAACCATGCATACTGCACCTCGCGTCCCAATCGGGATCCTGCGCGGCCCCCCCGCGATCACTGTCACATGGTGCTTGAAGGGGACGGCGGGGGTGGTGGCGTATGGCCTGCTGGGCGCAGGCCCACCAGACACAATGCTGGGCATTGGTTTTCGAAGAGGATGGTGGGGGCCGACATGCTTCCCGATGTGTGCTGTCACGTGCGCATGCGCACCTGACACACTCTGCACGTGCCCCGAAGGTGGCGCACCTGGCGCGGCTAGAGTATGCGGCACATCGCACCAGCCGCGCACGGCACGCTCAGGCTCCAGGGGCGCGCCTGGCACGCGTGGCGCGGTTTGGGTTCCCGGTAGCTGCACATCCCAAGGCGACCGCTGAACATGCTCAGGCTCCGGTGTTACTTATGTGTTGGGAGGGCGGATTGGAGTTCACTAGACGGCTTACTAATTATCCGGGGGGCGTCTCGACCCCTCCCTCTGCCCCCTCCACTGGGGGCGCGAGGCGTTAGAGCGCCCAAGATGGCTCACGATGGCTCCAAGAGGGCCTGGTGGAGCCCAGGATCGCCTCCCAAATGGCTCAAGACAGCTGAAGATGGCTCAAGATAGTCTCCCACATACATCGAAGACGCCCCAAGACGGCCCCAAGATGGTTCCAAGTGCCATCCGACCCTCCAAGGACCCCCCCAAGAGGCCGAGATGGCTCCAAAACATGCGGCAACTTCATGATTGTTGCGTTCTCGCTGTTTCGCTTCTGGTGGGCTTCCGAGGCCTTAAGATGGCCCTCCAAGACGGCCCAAGAAAGCTCCAAGTGGGGCCCAACCAAGAGGGCCCCAAGAGCGCCCAAGAGCACCCCAAGCGCGCCCCAAGAAGGCCCCAAGGGGCAAGTTTTAAGCCTCCGAGGGGGGGCCTGAACTGAGGACACCCCCTCCCATTGAGCTACGGGGGCCAAGACGGCCCCAAGAGACCTCTCAGACCCGCCCAAGCTGCCCAAACAGAGGCCCAAGATAGAGCCCCAAGAGGGCCCCACGAGGACCTCAAGCGAGCCCCAAGATGGCTCTAAGAGACTCCCGATCACCTCTCACAACAACGCTTCAACCAGCCTGGCAAACTGCTTCTGAATGGGCTGGTGGGGGATACGAGGAGCATCAGGAGCTATGATACTTCGACAGTCCCCGCCGAGACCTTCAGCGTTTGTTCCCGACGTCGTGCGGCCGCCCAAAGTGTGGAACGCTGCGCCTGGGGCCCTGTGGTCTCGGCAAGTGCGGCGGTCGGGCGGGGTGGCGAATTCCCTTGTCTCCAAATCCAACAAGCCCAGAGCTCCTGACGAAAAAAATCCCACCAGCCCTCTGGGCGTAGGTGGACTAAGGGGGTTTCCTCTTCCACCCCTCCTTCTTCCCCTTCTGGGAAGGGTTTACCCCTCCCCCTACCCCCTCCCCTGAGGTGTCGGAGCGTCCAAAACGGCCTCGGCGAGGAAGCCCATATCATTGGTGTTACCAAGGTTTTGGCCCCATTTGGGCATCCTGAGGGGGGGGGGGGGGGGCCCTAATTAGTGACCCCCCCTCCCGTGATCGATCTCACCCAAGATGGCCGAAAGATGGGCCCCAAGGCAAGGGGGGGGGGGGGGGGCACTAATTAGTGACCCCCCCTCCCGTGATCGATCTCACCCAAGATGGCCGAAAGATGGGCCCCAAGGCTCCCAAGGGTGCCCCAAGAGGGCCGCCCCCAGGATGCCCCCAAGAGGCTCCCAAGAGACCCCAAGAGACCCCCCAGAGGCACCCAAGATGCTCCAAGAGGCCTCGGCGAGAATACCAAGTCATTGATTTCACTGACGTTTTAGCCGCATGTTGGCCTCTTTGGGGCGGGGAGGCGCTGATTAGGATGACTCCAAGAGCGCCGGGGAGAGCCCAAGATGACCTCCAAGATGGCTCAAGATATCCCAAGATGTCTCTTAATGGCTCCCACGATGCTCCCAAATGCCCCAAAACCGCTCCAAGACGGCTCCAAGTGGCCAAAGAGCTCCCCTGGGAGGCCCCGAAGATGCCAAAACCTTAGGGAAATCGGTGTTTGGCTTTCTCGCCTTTTCGCTTCCGATGGCCATCCGAGGCCTCAAGTTGGCTCCAGGACGGCCCAAGAGGGCTCCAAGAGAGGCTCAATAGAGCCCCGAGGCGGCCCCACGAGCGCCTAAGAGCGCCCCAAGAGCGCCCCAAAAGGCGATTGATTGGGCTCCCGAGGGGCAACGCTAACGAATCATCGCTTCTTGTTTGGCCGATGTCCTCCAAGATGGCCCCATGAACGCTCCCAAGGCTCCCAATAGCGTTTCAAGTGGGCCCCAAAAGGCGCCCAGGATGCCCCAACAGGCGCCCAAGAGGCCTCCAAGATGCTCCAAAGAGACCCCCAAGAGGCCCCAAGAAACTCTCCGAGGCACCCAAGACGCTCCAATAGGCCTCCACTGGGGGAGCCTTCCTCTGCGTGCTGCCCACTTCCGTGATCGAGGCGGTTCCTCTGGTATCGTTTCTGGATGGGCTGGTGGGGTTATTTTTTTTGGTCGGCGGCTCCGAGGCGGCGGACAGGGAGCGGTAGGCGTCGTCTGGGCCAGCAGGCGAAGCTAATTAGCTACACCCGGCAAGGCACCTGCAGTAAAAACCCGCAGCACGCGAGTATGCACATGCAGTAAGCAAAATGCTCGATTGGACGCTGCGGAAGAATCGCCCTGTCGGCGCCAGTCCGCGCAGCCAGCCTATCCAATTAGACAGGCTGGTGGGGTTACGCGAAGCGTCTAGAATTGAAAGAACTCCCGGGGCGAAAAAACACGCTTCGAAAAAGTGTAGTGCAAAACAGATATATAGAGAGCCGCAGCCTGTTGAAAGAGGAACAGCAAGAGCATCAGCAGGAGAAGCAGGAGATGAGGCGGACGGCGAAGGAGGAGGGAGAGGAGGGAGCTGAGGAAGACCTCTCCTCAATGCTTTTCCTCCTCCTCCTCAAGCCACTGCATAACTGCCGATTCTGGATTCGAAACGGTTCAACCGTGTTCACGTCCTTTCATGGTATGATATTTTATCTCCTGTTATGTTCTCCACGGGCCGGCGTGACGTCGTGACGACTGTGACGTTAGATGCGTCGTCTTTTACGAGGCTCCTCTGAACTCATATGTGTCTCTTCTGATCGAGTCTGTGATGTTGCGTTCTGATGGCTCGCTAAAGAGAGCACCCCAAAACCAGTTGCAACCAGCGACTGCCCCCGGAACCGATTCGAACTGCCCGTCTTGGGGGCCTGTGACCCCCTCCCATCTATTACGAGATCTGATTCGGCGCCCGAATTATGATGATTCGGGCGCGGATATCCGGGATGATATCCCGGATACCCGCGGTCTCGGGCAACTCCGGTCTGGGCCCCCGCGACGCGAATGCGCAGTTATCCTTGACCGCCCCCAACCCTGATGACTCGGGCTATGTTGCTCCCAGCGTGCTTCAGGACCACACCCCGCAAACAGAAATCGAGGACCCGGAAGAGTGTCGAAAAAGTGTCGAGATAGTGCCGAACGAGTGCCTCCCAAGGGCCCGACGCGCGAAAACCCTTTAGTTTCGGTGCTCTCTCTGGGCATCGCTCGGACGTCCATTCCCTGTGATTTTCTGCGGTTTGTGCGTGGTTTTTTCGCCAAATGATTAAGGATGCTCCTCGATGATTTTCGCCGAAGGAAAAATGCACACGTCCGAGCGATGCCAAGCTCTTGGTGCTCGCCATTCTTTCTGGTAGTTAAGGCTGGAGTAGGTAGGAAGATCATAAGACTCGGGGCTCTGACACTCGGCTCAAGTCGGGCCCGTCCCCCTACATAGGGAATTTTCTACGAAAATAAAACATACCCCAAAAATGCCACTAAAAGGTCAAAAGATACTCAACACATGGTTCCCAGACCATCTTTCGCTTATGTTTTAGCTATTGTTGTGTATGTTTTCATGTTTCGTCGAAAATCCCCCTGTAGGGGGACAGGCCCGACCTAAACCTGGCATGAATCAGGGGGGGAAGAAACGCACAGACACAATGAATCGTCGACTCCCAGGAAAATATGGGAAACTGTGGGAAGTGGGGGGGAAGACGACAACCCAGAGAACACGGGGCACCATGGGGAGTCCTGTGATTTGTTTGCATTTCTTTGTGTCCTTGGGCCCCTTGAATGAAGTCGGGCGTGTCCCTCGACAGGAGGAGAATTTCGGCCAGAGGCGCGTCCTGGAGCTTCTGCCCGTGCTTCCGCAGCGCGGTCGCCTGCGGGGCGCCGCGGCGCCACCGCCGCAGGGGCCGCCGCTGGGCCGTCGTCGTGGTCGTCGTCGTCGGCGCGGCCGCCGCTGCCGTCGTCGTCGTCGTCGTCGTCGACGTCGTCGTGGTCGCCGCCGTCGTCGTCACCGGCGGCGTCGTCGTCGACGCCGCTGTCACTGCCGTTGCCGTCGTCGCCGTCGTCGCCACCGCCGCCGTCGCCGTCGTCGCCGTCGTCGCCTCGCCGTCGTCGCCGTCGTCGGCGCTGTTGCCGTCGTCACCGACTTCGTCGCCGTTGTACTTCGCTGCCGTTTGCCGCCGCCGCCGCCGTCGTCGACGTTGTCGCGGGGGGCGAAGAAGGGGTGGCGGATGGAGGGGGTGGATGCGGGGGACGGTTAGGGGTGCGTGTGGGGGGGAAGGGGGGGCGGGGCAGAAGGGGCCACCTCCCTCCTCCCTCTTGCCCGTTCGCCATTCTCGCACTCTGTCCCTTTACCTTGTAAATAGCTCCTCCGTGTCGCACCCCGAGGCTGGTCGACGAAAGGACGGATCTGGCGTGTAGCCTGATACCTCCGCACAGTCTATGCTCCTGAAACTTGGAACTCGCGACAGTTTCTCGGAGGGAGCGCGGGCCGCTTGCGATAAATCTCGCTCTCGCCTGCGCGCCGCGCACACCCGTCTGCGACACTGCAAGGGCTTCACGGATGGAGGGCGGGTCGTTTTCAAAACGGGGCTCTCGCAGCAACGCCGCGCACAATTCGTCTCAAGGTTTGCACGGGTCTCACGGGTGGGGGGCGGCCAGTTTTCAAAACGTGGCTCTCGCCCCCGCGCCGAGCACATTCGTTTTGTTCAAAGGGTGCAGGGACTTCCGCGGATGGAGGGCGGTTCCTTCTCGAAAGAGCGCACACTCGAAGGGCTAACGCCCGAGAAACTGCGACTTGGCACGATCTCGAAGTGTCAGGGCGCAAGAGGTACGTTGAGGTCCCAGGAATGGTGTTCTGGCACGATCCAGGATCGTCAAGACGCAACACGAACGATACTTCGCGGCGTTGAAGTCGCACGAAAGCGCGCTCTGGCTCGGTTCAGGGTTTTCAGACGGTTGTCATCCAAAGTGGCAACTCCATCAGTGAACATGACCCTTTGTAGGTGCTTATGCAGAGGGAACTTGGTTGGAGGGTGTATTGCAATACCGTTAAGGAGTCTTCGGTTTACACTGGTCATGCTCCTCCTCCTCTTCACCCACATTCTCCTCCCACTACTCCTAAGTGGGAGGTGGAAGGGGTGATGACGAACATTCGTGGGTGGATGAGGGAGGGAGCGGGTGGGGAGGAGATTGGTGAGGAGGTAACGCCCCCAACGTCCACATACGAGGCCTGGCAGCGACCCACCTCCGCTTGCCGCTCCCCCCCTACAGGGGGGGAGACAGGGCAAGGGCTGACTGCGAGGGGAAAGGATGAGGAGAAGACTCCTTCCTCCTCTCCATTCCCCTTGCCGCCCTTGCCTGGTCTGGCGCACTTCTTCCCCTCCTCGCTTTCTCCTCCCAGGTTCTGCGCCTGATCCTCCTCCTCCTCCTCGATCTCAATGTTCCCCCTCTTCTTCCCCATTCCCCAAAAACCTTTATACGTTTATACGCAATATGACGCAACTGGCCCCTTTATCTCAGCGTCTTGACTGTAGCGTATAGCGGCGGCTGCGGCGTGGCTGAAGCGACTACAAATTTAAAGCCCGAAGGCACATGACACCCGCCAGGACCTGCTCCAGCATCGGTGGGTCCGTTTCGGGATCCACCAGGGGGGTGGGGGACCCTGAGTGGGGGCCTGAGTTCGATCCGCTGGTGCACCGAACCGCCGCAAACAGATGCTCCCCGCATGCCCCTCCTATCGGCAACTATCGGTAGCTGCCTGCGGTTGGGGGGCATCTGTTCTGGGCGGTTCGGTGCCGGTGCAAAAGCCGATCGAACTCACACCCCTCCCGGGGCCAACCCCCCCATTGCGGGACCCCGACCGCTCGCAAGAGCGGCTGATCACGACAGGCTCGCGCCACGCTGCTGTCGTCGATGGCACCTGGCACCGCGCGGATCGCTGCATCGCGGCGTTCGCCTCTGCACAGTCGCGGCTGTCCAACAGCGCGGATCGTTCGATGCCGGCCGGCCGGTTCTGCCACTGGCGGCGTTCAACCTTGAGCGCCCCAGCTGGGGCCGCCGCCGCGTCGACCCAAAACCTGCCCGGACGCCCAGTTCTGCTGCGCCCCGCCGAGCGGGATCGGCGGACCCCGTCGGTGGCACACAAGCTCAAGACGGTCACCCTACGGGCTGATGCAGCCTGCCAAGAAGCCGCTGGTCGTCGGCAGTGGCTGCTCGAGCTGCTGGTGATGCTTTGGAGCTCCTTCGTGCGCGCTCTTTCGCGCAGCCCGGGACAAGCACTCTGTCGGGGTGACAAGAATGATCTACACAACGACTCCCCCGACCTGTCCCGGGTCTCGTTCCGACCAGAACTTCAAGGGTAATCCTGCCATGGCGACGAGGGCTATCCAGGACGAGCAGCGCCATCGAAATAATTTCCTCCTCTGATCTGTGCCTCCACTCCCTCCTCCCGCTCCTCCACCCCTCCCAAGAGAGAACGCGATCCACCATGTTGCCACTCGTTCTGGCTATGACACTGCCCCCCTTCCCTCCCCGCAAGTGGCCCGGATGCGCATCAGCTTCGCGTAGTCGGGCTCCTCGGAGGTGGTCGTCTTGAGCTCCTCGATGTTCAATTTCTCGTACAGGGCCTCATGCAACGTGGCGGAACGGCTCTTCGATGGCCAGTGGGAGCGGATATCGCAGCAAGCCCGTGTCGCGGTGACCCCTGCAGTGGTTTCCGACACCGCGCGGATCGTTCAACCTTGATCGGCCACGGATTTCTGACACAATGAAAGCCAGTCCACAAGAAACCTCCCACAAGACCCCGAGACCCCAGGACGTCCATGGATTTTGGTGTGGGTACGTCACGTTTTCCACAGCAAAAAAACATCGACACCCAAGAAAAGTCCAGGGCACCCTGGAGGCACACAGGGTGTTTCTTGGCATGGGCCTCCACTGTAGGGTTAGGGCAAGCGTGTCCCCCCTACAGGCGGATCTTGGACGAGAAATTTAAGACAATACTCCAAGAATGGCCCTATGCCCCCGATAGTAATATATGGGGAAAGAGAAGTTCGGGGTCTGGCGGGGTAATCGACGATTTCCCAAACGGATGATGATTATGATGATTATGACGATGATGATGATGATGATGGTGATGATGATGATGATAATGATGAGGATGATGATGATATTCCTGGGCGCTCGTGTAGACTGACCTTGTAGATCTTGGCAAAAGACTGGCTCGACAGATCTCGAAAGTGGGCGATCGTGTACACTGACCTTGAAATCTTGACACAAAACGGACTCGACAAATCTCTAGTCTGGGCGCTCGTGTACACTGACCTGTAAATCTTGGCACAAAACTGACTCGACTGATCTCGAGTCTGGGCGCTGGTGGGAATCCCGAAGCCCTGCAACACGTTCGTGATTGCGAAAGCTGAAGTGGTGAGATCACCATTACCATGCTCAGCGTTTTCGACGATGCTGCTAGTCAACATAAGATGACAACAACTTCGATTCGCAACTTCCCCCGGGGATTATCAAGTTCGGACTCGCCGCCCCTCCACCATCAAGTCCTATTGACACGGGGATCATGAATACTCAGGGGGTTAAGGGGGGCTACTTTCTTATCTGGGGCAGGGGGTTCTTCTAAAAGTGGTCAAAGAATTGAAAAATCGTCTCCATATTATTGTTAAACTGTTTTTGAATAGGAGGAGGAGGAGGAGGAGGAGGAGGAGGAGGAGGAGGAGGAGGCGGTGGAGGAGGGAGGAGGAGGAGGGAGGAGGGAGGAGGAGGAGGAGGAGAGGAGGAGAGGGAGGGAGGAGGAGGGAGGAGGGAGGAGGAGGAGGAGGAGGAGGAGGAGGAGGAGGAGGAGGAGGAGGAGGAGGAGGAGGAGGAGGTCCTCCTGTGGCGGGCCACGCCCGACCTGACCCTGGAGGCAGGCAGGGTGCTTCTCGGCACGGGCCTCCCCTGCGGGGCGACGGCTCGCTCGCCCTCGGCCCATCCCCGGGCCTGCGGCGCTCGACCCTGGGCGGCGCGAGCGCCCTGGGCGGCGCGAGCGTGCCGCGCGGATCCCAAGCTGGGGGGCCACCTACTGGGCCTGCCAGGGTCCAGGGTTCGGCCCGGCGCCCGCCCGGCGGGTGCCCGCGGGCGCCTCGTGGGCGCTCCGCGCCTGGGGGCGCGCACGCATCTGCGCGGGATGTCGGCCGCGCAGGCGCCCGCGCGCGCGGGCGCGGCCTCCTCGGAGGACCGCCGCGAACTCGCCGAGGTGCACCGCGACGAAGTCTGCACTGCAGCAGCAGTGGCCGCCGCCGAGGGCGCACGCGGGGATGTGGGGCCTCCTCCCCCCGCGCGCGCCTCAGGGCAGCGGCCCGTCCAGGCCGCCGCCGACGCGCTCCGCGTCGTCGTCCACGACGCTGTGGTCGCCGAGCTGCACGATCTTGACGGCCACACGGCCCGCGGCGCCTGGCGCGAAACCCTTGGCGAGCCGGGCAATCGCCAGCTTGCCGTTTGCTCCTGGCTCCCCGCAGGCACGGGCGAAGGACGAGCTCCTCGCCGCACCCGTGGCTCCGCAGACGAGGCAGGCCAGCAGCGGCATCTCGCGTTGCATCTGGGCCTCGACCTGCGGCTCGACCTTCGCGATCACGTGCGCCAGCGCGCCCTGTGCCCGCAGCCTCCTATTGTGGTCCAGGGCGGACGTCACAATCGAGCCAGGGCGCTCGCTGGCGCGCTCCAGCCAGCGGCACCTGCTGCACCATCTCGCCCCAGGCGGCCCACGGAGGTCGCAGCCTAGCCTGGCAGTCGCTGGCTGCAACGCTGCTCGCGGGGCCGCCTTGTTGGGCTTCGCCGCGCGGTGGGTGGCGTCGTCCCCGCCCGCGGCTGCCCCAACAGCTGAGACCCACATGGCCACGCCCTCGACCAGCTCCCGTGCCGACTGCAGGCGTTGTCGGTCCTCGGGCGCGATCCTCGCGCGCTCGGCCGCGCACTTCGCGGCCTGGTCAGCGATGCAGTTGCCGATCCAGTCGCGAGCGGTGATGACGCCGTCGTCGGTCACTCGGCGTCGCGGGACATGCGCAGGGACCTTCTTGAGGGTCAGGCCATGCGGCCCTATCCCCCCGAAGTCCTCGACAAGCCGCCAGAGCTCGCGCCAGAGGTGGGCCCACGCGTAGCCCCAGCGCGTCGTGAGCAGCGGCCCGTGCTCCAGCGCACCCTTGAACGCGAAGTCGGAGTCGACGATGGCCCTGACGGGCGGCACGGCATGGCGCAGCGTGCCGATGAGCGCGGCCAGCTCGCCGCCGTTGATGTCGGCGAAGGGCTCGCACAGCGTGCCCGAGATGCCAGTGCGGAAGGCGTCCGCGTCCTCCTGCAGCACCACCGCAGCCCAGCCGACGCTTGTGCACTGCTGGAAGTCGCCCTCGTAGGCGGAGCCGTCCAGGTACACGTCGCCCGACGGCAGCATGCCGCCTACGTCTTGGCCCAGCCAGCTGAGCCCAGGAGGCCGAGGCGGCTTGATGATGCCGCGGGGCGCAGGCCACAGCACGCGCTCCAGCAGGCACTCCACCTCCACGAGCTCAGCCCTGCCCGCCATCTCACGGATCTTGCTGGGCCGCCGCAGCTCGGGCGGCCACCCACTGCAGCGCGTGTGCCTGTGCAGCAGCGTGCCAGCGTCGCCGCGCAGCAAGCGCTTGTCGTCCGAGGCGTAGCCGCCCAGGTACTTGCGGGGCTGCGACCACATGGCCGTCCACGATGACCGAGGCGAGGTATCCACACTCCTTGGGCGCAAGACGGATCGCCTTAGCCTTCTGAGCAGGCGTCGCACCAGCGGCAGTGGGTGTGGGTCCCGTAGCTCCTCGGGGCGCGCCACTCGGGGGAGTAGCGCCATTAAGGGCAGCATCCGCCAGCCCACCCTGGGGAGCCGTCGACGCACCTTGCCGTGGAGGTACGAGGCTTGGGCAGGCACCAACCCCAGCGTCGCCAGCAGGCAGCCCAGGTCCGAGCGGTGCTCCGCCTTCTGGGTCTGGCCGCAGCGGGGGGTCAGGCGCCACCTGGCCGGGCAGGTCGTTGATGAGGTCACCCCATCCGTCTCCAGCTTCAGCGCGCGCAGCTTGTAGGGTAGCGGCGCTAGCCTCCACCGCGGTCAGGTAGCCAGGCCCGAGCGCGCTGGACAGAGCTGGGCCTGAAAGGCCGCCCGCAGCAGAGCCAGCCACAGCACCATGCCGCGCGACACCGCCACGAGTTGCCTCCTCTCCCGACGGCAGCGCCGCGACCTCAGGAGGCACAGCAGGTCGACCGACAGGCCGAGGAGCGGCGGCGCCAGCATCACCGTCGACGTAGTTCACCTGTCGGCCGAAGAAGCCCTTGCGCTGCACCGCCCCCGCGTTGGTGAGCCTGACGATGGGCTCGAGGATGCCCCCATCAGCCAGATGGGCGAGCCCAGGCCGCTGCCCGACCTGTCGCCACTGCCACGCCCCCACCGCCATCCAGAGCAGGCGCTTGACGACCCAGGGCGAGGTCTCGAAGATGCATATGCTGTCGCCGCAGTGCGTGAGCCAGTTGCTGCCGTCAACAATCTGCCAGCCCAACCGCTCTAGGGAGAGCCTGACCGCGGAGAAGGGCCCCTTCACCTGGCACCAGCTAGTGGCCGCACACTGGGCCAGGCCATACTTGAGCACATGCTTCGGCACCCAGCGCTCCCAGACCGCGCGCAGCATCGCCATCACTGGGGCCAGCGTCGCGCGGTAGACAGGGTCGAGGAAGGGCGTGATCATGAGCGTGAGGGCCCGCGACCGCCCCGCCACGCTCGGCGCCACGGCCGTGAAGATGAGCGTGCGCAGCTTGTCGAGCTCCGTGGCGGCGCAGCCCGTGACGGAGAAGCCGTTGGATACGGGCGCCTCGAGCCCGCTGCGCGCCACCTTGCGGACAGCCAGCTTGCGCCCGACCCCAGTCTTCAAGATGGCCGCGCGCCTGAGCATCAACCCCGCGAGCACCATCTTGTCGCCGCGGACGTTCCTCGCAACCCTGCGGCCGCAAGAGAAGTCGACTCCAAGATTGCGCTCGACCTTGACCGACACCATGCCGAGCGGCCGCTTGAGCTTCGCAGCGACGGCGTGCCTGACGTCGGGCACGTTGGCGAGCACACGGGAATTGGAGAGCGCCACGTTGAGGTCGACCTCCGCCAAGAGCGTCTTGAGCTTGAAGGCCGCCTCCGCCCCCTCCTTCGCGACGCGTACTGCGCCGCCGAACCTGTGCAGCATGAGGTCATCCACGACCGCCGCCAGCTGCAACGTCGGGCGCTGCTCGACCAGCCTGTCCAGCGGCCCGATCAGCATCAGCTTGAGCAGGGTGGTGGCGAAACCGTCTCCTGGCAGGATCGCCTGCCGAACCTCGATCACGTCGGAGTGCGCGCTGCCCAGGGCGAGCACCCTAGGCGCGCAGTAAAGCTCCACCTGAAGCTTGAGCTGCCACAACGGGAAGCCAGTGCGCACCGCGGCGTCCAGCAACCAGTGGTGCCCGACCTGCTCGAAGGCCTTCAGCAGGTCGAGCAGGGCGGCCGCCGCCACCCAGCGCTTCTCGTCGCCGCAGTCATGTCCACGCTGCGTGGCCCACTCGCCAATGGCAGCCTGGTGCCAGACCGCTCGCTCGCAGCTGCGCCCCGCCGAGGCCCACCAGTAGCTGCGCGCATTCTGCATCTCCCATCCGCGTGCGATGTCACGACGCGGCCGAGCTTGCACACGGGCCAGCACCATGATCAGCGCGATCGGTCTGACCCCACCAAGCCTCTTCTGGATGAAGCAGATCTTGGTGGTCATCTCAGGCCAGGACGCGTGGAGCTCGATTGCCTCGATGATGTCAGCGAGAACCTCGATCCCGTCGTCGCAGAGATCGTTGAGCTGCCTGGGCCGCACCGCGCAGAAGGAGGTGCCCGTGTTGGCGGGGAAAGTCAAGAGCACCTTCCGCAGCTGCGCCACCGTCGGCCGAGGCGGCCGCGCGCCAAGGTCCTTCGGCCAGCGCAGCGACACCTGCTCGCATGTTGTCCTCCACCATCCGCTCCAGGCAACCTCCAGGGCAGTGACCTCCGCGGCGAGGTCGGCGGGCTCGCAGAAGGGCGCGTGCGTCTCCGCGGTGCTGGTGTGCAGCATGGGGCTCTCCGCGAAGCCGATCGGCAAGCTAGCCACCGCGTGGAGCCCGCCGCCACCGCCCACAGCTTGCTTGGCGACCCACTGCTGGAACCTGGCCTTGCGCTCCGCCATGTCGCGCTCGGCCAGTTTCACGGCGGCGGTGTGGGCTCCGCGCCTGGGGGGGGCGGGTGCGCCGAGGCGTCGACGGGTGCCCAGGGCGTTTCTTGAAGAAGAGCCAAATCTTTCTCCTCCTCCTCCCCGCCCATCAGGGGCCACGTGAGGGAGGGGGAGGGGTGGGGTTCACTTCGCTCGGGAGCTCCCGAGCGAAGTGGACCCCAGCCTGCCCCTCCGAAGTCGCGGGGGTAGGGGTAGGGTTCGCGCGCGGCCCCCTACAAGCCTCGCCTGCCGACTAGCCGAAACTGCAAGGAGAACACACACACACATAAACTTTTGGCGCTCCGCGCGGATTGCTCGGATCCGCGCTGGGCCTCCCTGGCGGCGCCTCCGGCGCCGCCCCTGGCGCGCTCCGCGCGCCAGGGAGGCGGGGTCCGGCGCGGATCCCAGAAATCCGCGTGGAGCGCCAAAGGTTCATGTTTATGTGTTGTCGTCTTCTTCTAGGAAAAGGACCCGTAACCTTTTGGGAGGGGCTTAGGAGGGCCAACACACACACACACACACAGGGGATTGTTTTTTTGGCTCCGCAGATGTACCAGACCAAACCGCCCAGAATGTTTTTCCCTGATGCGAAGAGGGGGACCTCAGTGAGGCCACGTCTTCATCGTGAGATTCGGGTGAGGAGTTCTTTTGCCCTCGATGATCCTGCGTCGTGCTCGTTCTCGCAGCGTGGACCCCAAGTCGGGGACGCACTCCCCCAGGTCAACACATACCCCGGGTTGGCCAGGGCATCGTGGCGAAGTCCGGCCGGCGGCCGAGTAGCTCCCACAGCTGGCGGCAACCGGGAATCGGCCCAGCGTGGCTCTCAAGCCCGGGGCAGCCAGAGGGGGCTGGCTAACTTACCCCCGTCAGCGCCGACCACGCTGCGTGGGCCCCGACTATAGGAGCCCTGACCCAGTCCCCGGGGCTGGCTTTCGCGAGGTCCAGGGGAGCCTTCGCTGGCTCTCAGGAGGCGGCCGCTGAAAATGCCACACTGTCTCGCTGCTTCTGAAAGCCCCCGGAGGCTAGTGGGAAGCTCCTGGGAGGCTTTTGGAGGGGTCTGGGAAATACTGCGACGGTATAGACCCCGGAGGGCCTAGGCTACCCTCGGGCCTACTGAAGACCGTAGACTTGCCTAGTGTAGGGCCTACGGAAGGACCTTGGGTTGCACAAGGTAGGGCCTACTGAAGACCCAAGGCTTGCCGAAGGTAGGGTCTACTGAAGGCCCTAGGGTTGGCGAGGGTAGGCTTACTGAAGACCCTAGGCTTGCCAAGGGTGGGGCCTACAGCAGGCCCTAATTAGGGTGGCCCTAGGGTTAGGCCCTCGCCCTTGGGTAGCCCTAGGGGTAGGCCATAGGGCATAGGGGTACCCCAGGGGCCTCCTCCTCCGTCCCCTCCTTCAACCCAAAGCTCCACCGCTTCCCCCTCCTCCTTCTCCTCCTCCCCCTCATCCACCCCGAAGCTCGTCCTCCTCCTCCTCCTCCTCCTCCTCCTCCTCCTCCTCCTCCTCCTCCTCTTCTCCCTCTTCCTCCTCCCCCTTGTCCCCCATCCTCCTGCTTCCTCCTCCTTTTCCTTCGCCTCCTCCTCCCCCTCCTCCTCCTCCCTCCTGCCGCCCTCCTCGATCGCAGAAAGAGGGGGGCCCGTGAGGGCCCAAGGCAGGCGGGCTGGACTGGGCGAGCGGGACATCATGCCGTGTCGCGTCACCGTTTGCCTGGCACGCGGGCGCCCGTGGCGGGCGGGCCGGGTCGGGCGGGCAGGACAGGCGAAAATCTTGTGGTGCATCATGAAATGCCCGGCACGCGAGCACTCGTGACGGGTGGGTAGCGCGTCCGTGGCGGCGCGGGTCGGGTCGGGCGGACGGGACATTGTAAGGTGTGCTGTGGTGCATCACCCCTTGTCTGGCACGCGGGCGCCCGTGGCGGGCGGACCGGGGCGGGGGGAACGGGCGGGACATGAAAAAATGTTCTGGTGCACCATCCCATGCATGGCAGGCGAACTGCTGGGACGGGCGGGTCGCGGGTCTGGCGGGCGGGTCGGGTCGGGCGGGCGGGACATTCAGGTACATTTTTGTTCATCAACATTTGCCTGGCACACGGGCACCCGTGCCAGGTGGGTCGCGCGTCAGCCGGCGGGCCTCGTCGGGCGGGCGCGACAATAAAGTATGCTGTGTCGCATCGACGTTTGCCTGGCACGCGGGCGCCCGTGGCGGGCGGGCTGAGTCGGGCGGGTGGGACATTCAAGTATGATGTGGTTCACCATCACATGCCTGGCACGCGAGCACTCGTGATGGTCGGGTAGCGCCTCCCCGGCGACGCGGGTCGGGTCGGGCGGGCGCGCATAGCATGTTGTGGTGCATCACCCTTTGCGTGGACCGCGGGCACGCGTGTCAGGCGGGTCGGGTCGGGCGGGCGGGACATGAAGGTATGCGACGGCGGCAACGGCGGCGGCGTCGACGGCGGCGGCGACGTCGGCGTCCTCCCCACCCGTCCTCTTTGCTTTGACGCCGTCCTCGTCTCCTCCCCCATCCGACCGAGCCGTGCCGGCGCGCGGGCCGGCCGAGCCGAAGGACCAGGACGAGGAGGCGAAGGATGACGACGGCGACGACGACGGTCCGCCCACAATCGGTCCCCGATGCTTTCTTTTTTTCAGCAATTCCGAGCAACGGCCCTGGGGGCCGGACCCGGAAACCATCGGACAGACGGAGGCGACGATGACGACGACGACGACGACGCCGACGCCAACGACGCCGACGAGGGACTCCCCCTGGGGACCATCCTCGTAAACCCCACACCAGGGACGACGAACGACGCCGCCGCTGCCGCTGCCGCCGCCGCCGCCGCCAACAACGACGACGACAACGACGACGACGACGGCGCCTCCGACGACGACGACGGCAACGACGACGACGACGCCGACGACGACGGCCCTTCCGACGACGACGACGTTGTCGACGACGACGACGACGACGATGACGTCGACGACGACGACGACGACGACGACCCGCTCAAAGTCGTTCCCCCGACCGTTTTTCTTGTGGTGTCCATTGCAACAACTTCCATCCCAGGTTCGATTTCTGACTGCCCAATTGGGCCGAGCCGTGCCCTTTTAGGGGGCCGCACGCAAAAAACCCAGAAAGAACAGAACAACTGTGATCGACGGCGACGACGACGACGACGGCGGCGACGTGGGGCCCTCCTGGGGAACGCCCGCCCCCCTCGTGCACCTCCCCTCGGGCCCCCCCCCCCCCCGCCTGGTAGGCCCTATGGGGTAGGCGTAGGGTAGCCCTAGGGGCGGGCCGTGGGGGTAGGCCTAGGGGAGCCTTAGGGGAAGGCCCTAGGAGGAGGCCCTAGGGGTAGGCCCAGGGTAGCCCTAGGGGTAGCCCCTGTGGGGTAGGCCTGGGGTAGACCTTCCTTCCCCGGGAGGGCTCCTGGGGAGCTCCTGGGAAGCTCCTGTGCAGTGCCTGAGCCCTGGCTCCCCTGATCTTCCCCCCCTTTCCTCCCCAAAATGTTTTTCACTCTCCTCCTCAAAATGCTCCCCTTTCCTCCCCAACATGTTCCCCGTTCCTCCCCAAAATGTCCCCCCTCCCCCCCAAAAGAATGTTCCTCGAAGGGCTTCCATCCTGGCTGGGTGAGCCTGTAGTCCACTAGCTCGGCCGAGTCATGGCCCAACGTTTGGCCCCGCGCTCCCTGTGATCCGACGCTGCAGAACTCCACCATCGCAGCAAACCTCACCAGTGGAGCTCCGGACCCGATCCTTCTGCGTCACTCTGGGAGCTGGATCGATATGTGAGGCTCCCAGGGCCCGAAGCTAGACGAGGGCGCCCCAAAATACGGGGAACAGAAAGTGGCACAAACATACCAACTCGGAGGTCCTCGCGGATCTCTCGGATCCGCGCTGGACCCCCCTCCCTGGCGCGCGGAGCGCGCCAGGGGCGGCGCCGAAGGCGCCGCCGGGGGGGCCCGGCGCCGATCCGAGCAGTCCGCGCGGACCTCCGAGTTCTTCTGATTACGCCACTTCTTGCTCCCCCATGTGAGAGTCCCAGGGCCCGAAGCTAGGCGAGGGCGTTATTATCATTATTATTATTATTATTAGTATTACTATTATTATTGATGCTATTATTATTATTACTTATTAGTATTATTATTATTATCATTATTATTATTATCATTCTTATTATTACTACTATTAGTATTATTATCATTATTAGTAATAGTAGTAGTAGTAGTAGTAGTAGTAGTAGTAGTAGTAGTAGTAGTAGTAGTAGTAGTAGTAGTAGTAGTAGGAGTAGTAGTAGTAGTAGTAGTAGTATGATTCTTATTATATATAAATAAACAAAAAACGCAACGCCCGGACCTCGGGGCGGTCGCTTCCGGAGGGCGGTGGCTCGCCCTATATAGGCGTCGTCTTCGACGGCAGCGCCCCGGGCCCCCATGGGGGAGGCGCGCTGAGGCCCGGGCGCGCCAGGGCTCCGGCGCCAGGGTCCCCGCGACGTTGCAGGCGGTGGCTCGCCCTATATAGGCGTCGTCTTCGACGGCAGCGCCCCGGGCCCCCATGGGGGAGGCGCGCTGAGGCCCGGGCGCGCCAGGGCTCCGGCGCCAGGGTCCCCGCGACGTTGCAGAGCCGCCGGGGCCCACGCCATATGGGGCCCC
>CAUYUJ010015976.1:138670-293670 GCA_963575745.1 Prorocentrum cordatum
CCTCCTCCTCCTCCTCCTCCTCCTCCTCCTCCTCCCCATCCTCCTCCCTCCTCCTCCTCATCTTCCGCCTCCTCCTCCTCCTCCGCACCCCCCTCTGCGCGTGGCTGGCATACGATGGGGCAATCGGCGGGGGCGTGGGGGAAGCCGCCCCTTCCGCGCACCGTCGGGGCCCCTATGGGAGGTCCCTCCCCTGCAACCTCAACCAGCCCGATCCTGTCTCCCGCCCTACAGTAGGGGCTCGACCACAAGAAACCTTCCACAAGAAACCAAACTCTGAGACCCCACGCGTCCATTGATTTTTGGTGTGGGAACAGCACGCTGTCAACCGCAGAACCATCGAAGTCCAGGAAACCCAGGACACCCTGGCGCCAAGCAGGGTGTTTCGTGGGTGGCATGGGCCTCCACTGTATCTATCGCCCCCCCCCTTGCGCAAGGCCCTGTGGGCGCCGCCGCCTGCGCTGAGCTTGCCAGGATCGAGATGGGTACGGTCGAGCCTGGGACCGACGAGCATTCTTCCAGAACGCGGGACACTCCACAGACGAAAACACCCCAAACCACAAGATCACTCGAGGGAACCCTCCCCGAGGATGCACAAGAAAAAGCAAGGAACACGAAGAACATTACAAGGCACCCTCCCCAAACCGACCTCGATCTTACACCTCGGTCCGACCATGCAGAAAGAATGGGGACGGAGACCGCCATCATCTCATGCTCATTTTGGGCAGGACTCGCTGTCGGTATCGCCGCGGGCGTTGCCCACTTGAGACAGCTGCAGCCTGCCCAACAGCGGCCGCTGTCGGTTTTGGATACAAAACGATGTTTCCGAACCCATTCCGGGCGTCCACATCGAGGGGCAACGGTAGGGGTGGGGGCCAGCTCAGGGGGGAAACATCGACCTTGAAACGGCGATACATCGCCGACAGATCGCCGATAGGCCGGCGGGAGCGGATCTGAATGTTCCTGAGCGGGGTGGGGCTATCAGACCTCTCTCGGCGGTGAGCGGACTATTGGTGGTCGATGCGGGCAACATTGTAATACCTATCCACTGCGTCTTGAAATTTCGGGATCACGCCCCAAAATAACACATGCGCAATGCGTATGAAAAAAATCTGGCCCTAGAAGCCGAGGTGTTTGTCCGTGTGCATTGCGCCTCAGGCTTCTGGCGTTCGTTACCAGAAAATCCAAAACGCAATGGACATGAAAACACATCATGACCGCAATCGATGCATTCAACCCTAAGCCTATCCGCTCCGCTTCGTTGCCACTGACGAAAATTGAGCAAGGACCGAACGTCCCAGCATGTTTATAGTCCTACCGCGAAAATTTCCTAGAACCAAAGAGTATGTTCAGAATAACAACAATGCGGTTATAACAGTAAGCAGACGGGCCAAAAACAGGACGGTCTGGACCAGAAACGCTCCACTGACATCTCGTGCGAACTTCACAAAAATATTTGAAGGCCTATGCGGCAGGTCAGGTCGCTTCGCCACCGCTTGAGAAGCCGTCGTTGTCGCCGCCGCCGTCCTTCGTCGTCGTCGTCGTCGTCGTCGTCATCATGGTCGGCGGCGATCGCCGCGCCGGCGCCGTCGCCGTCGGCACTGGCCTCGGGGTCGCCGCGCTGCCGCCGCCACCGTCGCCGTGCTGCCCGCCACCATCCTTTCGCCGCGGCTCTGCATGTATGCGCCCCTGCTTGCCGCCTGCCGCCTGCACAGGCCCTCACCCTACCCCTCCTCGTCCTCCTCGTCCCCCGTCCTCCTCGTCCCCCGTCCCCCATCCCCCTCCTCCTCCCCCTCCTCACCCTCCCGATGATGACCATGAAGATGAAGTTGACGACGACGATGACGATGACATCGCCATCGTCATCATCCCCCTCACTCTGGTTTCTGGTGGCCTGAGAGTTCGTCGAACGCGGTCCTCCCCCTCCCCGTCCATTCCTGTTCCTTCTAAATAACTCTTCCCCAAACGCACCACCGAGGCCAGTCGAAGAGGCGGGCCGGGCGCTTCGCCTGATAAGTCCTCACCACTTATGACCCTGAAGCAAAGAAATTGGCAACCGTTTCACAGATGGAGGGCGGGTAGTTTTTTCAAAATGTGGCTCTCGCCTCAGCGCTGCGCACATTCGTGAAACAAGTTTGCAACAACTTCCACGATTGAGGGCGGCCGGTTTTCAAACTGCGGCTCTCATCTTAGCGCTGGGCATAGCTACTCGTCAGAACTCTGTGCAAGAGCTTCACGGATTAAGGGCTGGCCGTTTTCAAGATGTGGCTCTCCCCTTCTCGCCGCGCGCACTCGGCTTGAACATTTGCAAGAGTGTCGCGGATTCAGGGCGGTTCCTTCTCAAATTGAGGTTCTCGCCATGACGCCGCGCACATTCGTTCGACCGGATTCGCAGGGCTAACGTAACATACACAATGTTTTCGAACGGCTCAGGATTGTCAAGGCGCAACAGGTACGTTGATTCGCAGTGTTGAAGTCCCAGGGATAATGTTCTGGCACGATTCAAGATAGCCAAGACTCAACCGCCAAATTGATGTGTGGCGTTGGAGTCCGGGAGCTTTGTGTTCTGGCACGCTTCAAGATCATGCTCAAACGATTGACTCCCAACGGGGCACTTCCCTCAGTCGGAAATCAATCCTTGCAGGGGCCTATGAAGAGGGGGCTTGGAGGGAGGGTCTATTCCAACATCGTTGATGGGTCTTGGGTTTATACTGGTCGGCTTCCTCCTCCTCCTCCTGGCTTTGCGCTCCTTCTCCTCGCCCCTCCCCCCCACACCCAGGTTTGAAGGGTATGGGGAGGACGGGGGGGAGGACCGGGAACATGGACGAGCGTTGGCGGGGTGAACTGGAGGACGGGTATGGCCCGGGGAAGGGCGGGAGGGAGAAGGAGAATGAGGAGGAGGAGGCGGAGACGGAGGACGTGGAGGAGCAGGAGACAGGGCACAACGACCCGACGCATGGTTTGCTCCATGCGGGGTCCTCGAAGAAGTCCCGACTCGTTCCCTATAAGGCCAGCCTGTCATCCCGAGTAAGAAACTTTGACGGTCCAAGGGCCAGACAGGAGCCACCAGAGGCCGACATCGGCGAAGCACTGCCGCGCTGTCCTCCTCAGAATGGGGGGCCTCTGGGGGGGGAGGCGCGTCTCGCGTTTATCCCTCCTTCCCTGCCCCGTTCCTCTCGGTTGCCCTTGCTTCTCCCTCCCCGCTCGGGAGCGCGAAGTTGACTGCGCCGCGCGACCCTCCCGACGTCTGGGCCAGGCGCAGGTCGCCCGCAGGCTCATGGGGGACACCAGAAGGTACCGACACCGTTGCTCCCCGGACCTCTCCTGGTGCGCGTTCTGACCAGGATTTCGAAACGAATCCAGCGGTGGCGACGACGGAGGCCCAGGAGGCCCGAAAAGGGGGAATAACGGGGGGAGGGTAGAGGTATGGGTACCTTTTCCTCCTCTGACTCATGGAGGTTTCAGATGTAAGGTCAACGCGCTGTCAAGATCTGGGAGCGCAGCGCGTCCATCATCGGGGGCGCCAGCGAGACTGGCGAGAGCCATCCGGGATCAGCAGCCACATGCTCCGGGACGCCTCGGTGGAGTCCAGCGCCGCCGGTGCCACTAGCGGCCGCGGCGATATCCTTCGCGGGGGGGTGGGCCTTCCCGGCGTGCCAGTCAGCTTCCCCGCCAAGAAGGAGGCGAGGGAAGGAGGGGGGGAGAGGAAGGGGCGGGGCGGAGAGGGACGGGGGAGGAAGGGGCACGGGGGGGAAGGGCGAATGGAAGAGGGGGCGGGGAGGGGGGAGGAGGAGAGGAGGTGAGAATGCGGGGAAGAGAGAACGGGGGCAGGAAGGGGGGTGGGAGGAAGAAGGGGAGAAGGAAAAGAGAGGAGGAGGGAGGAGGAAAGAGGGGGAGGGAGGAGAAAGAGGGGGGAGGGTGGCGGAGGGCGGAAGGAACGGATGTCATCGAAGGCTTTCGGGCGGTCATCAGGCTCCTCACCTTTCCCATCCTCCTTATCCCCCAGCTTAGCTTCCTCCTCCTCCTCCACCTATTCCTCCTCCTCCTCATATTCCTCCTCCGGTCCTCCTCCCATTCCACTATTCCCTCCTGTCGTCCTTCAGATACTCACCCTCTGGTTCCCTTTGCTTCTCTGTTTTGCCAACCATCATGCGGGTTTGTGTCCTCATTTTGTAGAGACAACGCCCTGCATCACTCCTTCCTACTTCCTCCTCCCGTTCCTTCCTCATCCCGCCCTTGCTTCTGCCGTCCGCATGACCACCTCGTCACAACACTCACACATGCCGTGGTCACCTGTGGAACTCCACCCAAGGCTCCAGAGGCAAAATTCGCATACGGCTCCATGCCCACCGCATGTCCATCTCGCACGAAGGACCGCTGTGAACAACTGTGCATTTTCGATGAAAGAAACATGTACACTGAAATGAAATAACTCAAATACAAATAGGTGGCATGGGGCTCCCGTGGGACATCCTCTTCGCTTCTGAACTAATTCGCCGCAAAAAGATACCCCTTGGAAAACGACCACAAAAAGAACCCGAGTGGAAAACCGCACAATCGACTTATAATCCACACAATAGCTCATATTGAACACGGATCCCAAATATAATATTTGTGTGTGGCTTTCCAATTGGGTTATTTCGTGGGCGATGTGCGAATTGATAACGATGGTGGGCTTGTTCGGCTTTTGTATACGGTCACTCGTGTGGGCGATTTGCACTTTGAGTTTAACAGTGCGTACTACATGTCGAATTACCCGGTGCGACTTTGCAATCGGGATCCTTTTGTGGGTGATCTACATGTTGAATTATTTTGTGCGTGGGTGCCTCCAACCCTTGATATTTTATCTTGCAATCGGCTCCGCCTGTTAAACGCGTTCTATTAAGAGGTGGATCGCAGCCACCACCAATCGAATGTCGTGAAAGGGAGATCTTCCCAAATTGCCATCTAGTAGGGGTGGTCCCCTTCCCTGTAGGGTTCAAACAGATGTGATTCTACCTCAACTAAATAACACAACGCTTTGGTTAGAGTTGTGCCCAACTCTACAAACGGGGTTCATTAGTGATCGGTCAACCCCTGAATGATTATTGCAAGGCTGGCCCCACGCTTCATATGATTTCAGCACAGCAGGCTACAAGGCTGATGGGAGACTGTTTGGCATTATGTTGCAAATGGTCCTTCCTTGATCAATTGTTACCCCGGATGGCGCGGTTTACAATGGATGCCTGGTGTGTGGATTACACCCAAAATCCTTTGTTGTGCGTCTTTTGAATGGGATTCCTTTCGTGGGCGATTGACAAGTTGACTCCTACCGTGTGGACTACACATGCAATTCCGTTTGCGATTTCACATTCGGATTCCCCGTGCTAGGGACTTACGTCTTGAATTCCGTGGTGTGGAGCCGCCACCGTCCCTTAGACGTCTCTGGTCCATGCGGCTCCTCCTGTAATCAGGATCAATGAAAGTGGACAGCCACCTCCTATCGAATCGCATGAGAGGTGGGCCCTTCCCGAATAATCTTCTACTTGAGGTGGCTTCATTCCCAATCGCATTCAAATAGGGTTGGGTACACCTCTCATAGGAGTATATTCGAGTGGTTCTATCCTTGGTAAGACCCTATTGGACGTGGATCTACCGAAAGCAGGCTCCTATCAAGGATAATGCAATCCGTCGAGACAGCTCACCAAATAAGGATTCACCTCGAATCGAATCCTGTGAAGAAGGCGGCCCATTTGTCAACAACACGTGGTACGGATGAATTCGCGTGTAGTCGGCTCACATGTGGTAGGCTTAAATTACAGGTGGGCCCACCAGTGATGGAAATCCTAATGAAGGCGGATCCACCTCCAATCAGATCCCTTACGGATGGAACCATTTAGGACATAATTCCATTATAGCGGTGGATCCACCTCTAATCTCTGATGGGATAGAATGGCGAATGGAACCACCTCTGAAAGGAGTCGATCAGGAATGGGTCCACAGCTCATGAAACTTGATTGGAGGTGGGTGCGAGCTACCTGTAATATAGCCTGATTTAAAGCGAACCGCCTGCAATCTAATTGTTTTAAAGATGGAGGCACCTCCGGTGCGCAGAATTCATGACGCAAACTCCTGGCAACAAGAACTTCACCGTAAAGTCGCACGATGGTGCTTCAGGTGTAACCCACACAGTAGGGATGAAATTGTACATCGCCCACACGAAAGGAATCCCCTTGAAAAGCCGCTCACAAGGGTTTCTATGTATACTCCAAACACGGTACATAGATATGTGAATCGCGCCACCTCGGAACTTCGATCAGGGAAGGAGGCGCTTGCAATCGAATTCTTAATGGAATCCTATCAGGGTAAGAACCACCTGGAATATAATCATATGAGGGATGGGGCCACCTCTAATCTAATCACAATAGGGATGGACCCATCACAACTTGAATCATATTCAAGATGGGCCCACCTTCAACCGAATCTGATCAAGGACGCAGCAAACTGAAATAACATCATTCACGTTACAAAGAAATCACCGCTACTAAAACCTCACTATGAGGTGAACACACCGCTGCTGGAATACTGTTAGAGCTCTTTGCGTCCGATGACAACGGAACAACAACTACACTTCCACCCCGACCGTCTTCAATCACTTCGCGTTCATCTCTCCTTTTCTAGAGGCCTCCTAGGAGGGGTCTGAGTAGATGGGGTCGAAGCGTCGCACCGCATCGCCAATACATCGCCGATGTATCGGCGATGCATCAGCAATGCATCGGCGACGTTGGCGATGCATCGGCGATGCGGAGCGAACCTTCCACCCCATCTACTCCGACCGCATCCGGGAGGCCCAGATTTTCTTCCCTCGTCACAGAGGATCTGGTACTCAACGCGTTCCCTGTTCCGATGTCGGCACATCCCTCACACGCTTCGTGGCCTCAGAGGGCAGAGGGACCTCCACCGAAGGACCCAGCAAAACGGATGCTGTCTGCCCTCCTACTCTACCTTGTTTCTCCTTCTAACACATTTATTCCCCAATCAATGGTTTCACTGAAATGGTCCTAATGGAAATTGAAAGATTTGGCGGAAATTTCCCGCCGGTTCCCGGGTTCCCGGGTCCGGGTTCCCGGGTTACCGGTTATTGGCTCCGGGCCGATTTCGGTAGGTTCCGGGCTTCTGGGTTCCCGGTCGATCTCCTTATCGATCAAACCATCCTCTGATTGGGGTTTCTCTCTGGTGTAATGATCAGTAGATTATCAATACAGTCCCCCCTCCTGCTACCACGTTGATCTCCCTCGCGGGGTGGGGGAGGAGGGATGTCCGAGGGGCCGGCATGACTGTATCAGTGTCGTGTTCCCTCTGGGTCCTCTTGGTGCCTCGGTCCTTCTCGAGCTCATGTTCTTATCGTTCCTCATTTGCCTTTTCCATCTTGTCCTCCTCGTCCTCCTCGTCCCCGTCCACGTCCGGTTTGCCGCCCTCCTGCTGTTCTTTGCCCATGCTCTCCCTCACCGCAATCGTCGTCGCCCCCTCCCCCTCCTCGACTTCGTCCTCGTACTCCTCCCGCGCAAGAAGTCCGTTGCCACGTTCGCCACACGCGTCTGCTAGGCGACACTTAGAAGGGATTGCGTCAGCCCCACCCCCACCTCTCCTCGCCGCTCCTCCTTGCCTCCTCCATCTCCTCTCGCGCCCGCGCCCCCCCCCCGCTTCCATCAGCCCTGCGCATGCCGCTCATGCAGCGCAGCCCCCCGCCCATCAAACTCATCCTGCTGCCCCTCCGCCCCCTCCTCCGGTGCCTCCCTCCTCATCCCCATCATCGCCCTCTTCGTCCTTCCTCTTCGTTCCCCTCAAATTACCTCATCCCTCTCCTTCTATCATGCACTCTTTCCCTCCGCGGCCCAATTCAGCTTCTCGGTGGCATGCAACACCAAAGAAGGCATGCGGCGGCGCATGGGAAGAGGGGACAAGCGAAAGAGCGGCGACCTCCAACTCTCCCAACAGACACCACTGGGCTCCGAGAAACTCTCGAGAAGCTCCGAAGACCCATCCCGCATGCGACCCAAATTTCCTCATTTCGGCAGGGATCGCCCGTCCTGGCATTCCTATTCGCCCACCACGACATGTTCTTAGAACGCACAAATGTTCTACGTAAAACAGGGACAGGTGTTCTTAGAACTCGACGTACAACAATATGGTCTCAGCCGTACATGCTCTAAGACCATATCGTGCAAACCACAAAGGGTCCATACAGCATTATTGGATGGGCCTGTACGAAAGTCAGGGCGCTTCGCCAATGCTTGACGATTACCTGCAGCTCCTCGTCATCCTCCGCTCCACCTGTTCCTCCTCCTCCTCCTCCTCCTCCTCCTCCTCCTCCGCCTTTTCCTGTTGATGCGCTGATGATGGCCTATGAATCATCCGGGCGCGGTCTCCCCCGTCTCCTCCTCCTCCTCCTCCTCCTCCTCCTCGTTCTTCCTCTTGTCCACCTCGTCCTCCTCGTCCTCCTCCCCTCCCTCCTCCTCCTCCTCCTCCTCCTCCTTCCCCTCCTCATCTTCCCCCACCTCCTCCCTCCTCCACCTCCTCCTCCTCCTCCTCTCGTCGTCGTCCTCGTGGACTCGATGGTCGCCCTCGTCGTCACCGCCGCTGGAGGATGGCCGCGAGGCGGCAGCGGCGCGTCTCCTCACGTTGGCGCTGAGGATGCGCCCGACCTGGCCCCGGGCGCGCTGCGCCGGGCGCGGTGCGCTGGGCGCGGGGAACACCGGCAACCGCGCACAAGCGTGCGCGCGCGACGCCGACCACCACAGCGAAAACGACGGTCGACGATCGACGACGACGACGACGACGACGACGGCAACGAAGAACGACGACGACGACGACGACGACGACGACGACGACGACGACGACGACGACGACGACGGCGGCGGCGGCGGCGGCGGCGGCGGCAGTGGCGGCGGCGGCCACCACGACGGCCACCACGACGAGGGCCGCGGCGGCGCGGGCACGTCTCGACGACGGCTACGGCCGCCTGCGACTGATTACGACTTCGACGACCTCAGCCGCCCATACAATGAGTGAGCAGCTCAGCAGCCACAAGGCTGCGCGAGGTGCATCAGACGCTGCGTGGGGGAGAGGGGAGAAAGGGGGGGAGGGGAAGGAGGGAGAGGAGGGGGATGGGGGATGATGGAGCAGGTGGTCAAGGAGGGGAGGAGGGAGAGGAGGAATGGGGAGGGAGGGGAAGGAGGGAGGTGGGCGTGCAGGGGCGGAGGACCTGCTGCGCGTGATGCTATGGGGGATGAAGTTTGAAAGAGGTGGGAAAAGGGTGCAATCGCAGTGCCACCATAACTGGGAAACAAACAGTGTGCGTATACATGAACTTTTAGAGGTCCGCGTGGACCTCCGAACCTTCATGTTCATGTCATTAGACACCCCCCTAACAAAAAAATGACGTTGCATACTGGACGACGGGGCGTATCTGGCCACAGCGAGCCTGTGCCACGAGTAGGTCCCCCGACACGGATCTCAGGAGCGGCCCGAACACCTAAATAAATCTCTTCTGCGCCCGGAGCGGTTTGATTCAGCATCCTGACGGTAGCCGGGGCCGTCTAAGAGTGGGGCGTCCAAGAGGGGGGGGGGGGGGCGCAAAGCATGGCCAGCGGCATGTGCGCGGCCCAGGGGCGTTGTCTTCGCGATTTCAGCTCGGCGTCTTGGAAATCATGTTTTAGCGCTTTCAGGTCTCAACAAACTCGTAAAACGCTAAAAAGATGATGCATTGTTTTAGCGTGTTCAAGCATTGATTTGGCGCCTTCAGCCTGGAAACGCCAAAAAAGGCCAAACCAACGCCAAAACAACGGCCCAACAAACGCTAAAACAACGTAGCGTTTTTTGTTTGCGTTTTCGCCCTGTCAAGAGCCCAAAGTAGAAATCGCTACAAAAAAACGCCCAGGGCGCTTTTCAGGAGAACCAAGACGGACTGAAGTACGAAGAGGCGCCATGAAATCTTGGGAAATATGGTGGCCCCCGCCATGATATCCACCCCCCTGGTCATCACCCCCCTCTTTGCCGCTCCCGAGCTGGGAGGACGGACAAGAATCGACTGATTGATCACGTCGCCAAGAGGGCATGCCAGGGCAGGGAGAGGGAGGGAACCGGCAAGACCACCAGTTCGCAGGCGCAGGGGGGGGCGCTTTCCTGGGCCTGCGGCGAGTAGGGTCCAACTTGCCGTCGCGTGGACGCCCACTCCCCGCGCACTGCTCGGTCTCGTGCGTGTTGTCTGTCGCAGCATGATCCGGGAGGCTCCCCGACGATCCCCGCCAGGAGGAGGTGCGCACGTCCGAGCGATGCCAAAAAAGCCCACAAAAACGGTCGGCCAGGCGGCGGGGCGCACCCGCAGGCAGGCACGGCGGAAGCAGCTGGGGAGGCAGGACGGGAAGGAGAAACGGCCGCGGAACGGCCACAGATCTTCCCGACCATGCAGATGAGGAGGAGGAGGAGGAGGAGGAGGAGGAGGGGGGAGGGAGGAGGAGAAGGAGGAGGAGGAGGAGGAGGAGGAGGAGGGGGAGGGGGAGGAGGAGGAGGAGGAGGGAGGAGGAGGAGGAGGAGGAGGATGAGGAGGAGGAGGAGGAGGATCCTCGAGCGGAGCCCGAGGCCGGGCCCAGGACCTGGACACAGCGGCGCAGCGGAGGAGCGGCGGACGTGACGCGGCGAGGGCACGCGCCGCCCCCTCCATGGGGGCGAGAGGCCCGCCGAACCGCGCCGGGGGGAGGGGGGAGGAGGAGGAGGAGGAGGAGGAGGAGGAGGAGGAGGAGGAGGAGGAGGAGGAGGAGGAGGAGGAGCACGGAATGGGCACCACGGCGGGCGAAGCTGGTCGGGGGGGACGGAGGAGGGCGGAGACGTCTCCACTCGGGGATGGACAGACCCCCCTTTAGTAGAACGACGACGATGACGACGACGATGTCGGCGACGACGACGACGACGACGGCGGCGGCCGCGGCCGCGGCGCCGACCTCTGTGCTGGAGTGGCGGGGGCGACCATGTTCCCGAGAGTCGGGGATGGACAGACCCCCCTTTAGTAAAACGTGGTTTAGTGAAAACGACCTCAGGCCCAAACCTGGCGGGCGCAAGCCTGGAAAATCACGGCCACGGCGCCCTCTCGAGAACCGAAAACGGACGATTCGCTGATCGACGTGTCACGGTTGGGGGTTCTGTCCACTCCCGACCCACGTCCGCGGCCTGAAGGGGGGGGAGGCGGTGCCCCAGGAGCCCCGGGGAGCGGCGGGCGCAGGGGCGAAGCTGCTCCGGCCCCAGGGGCTCCCCCGAGCGCGTCCCGGGCCACCGCCTACCTGCCGCGATCTGTGGAGGCCGGCCCTCCAGGCGGGGTGAGAGGGGGGCGCGGCAGACCCAAAGGGGGGGGAGGGGGGGAGGGCAGCGGGGAGGAGGCGGTCAGGGGGCCACATGCGAACCCTACCCCTACCCCCCACGATTTCTGAGGGGGAGGGTGGGGTTCACTTAGTTTGGGAGCTCCTGAGCGAAGTGAACACGACCCTCCCCCTCAGAAATCGTGGGGGGCAGGGGTAGGGTTCGCCTGTGGCCCCCTAGGCGGTGGCCTTCCTGCGCAGGTCGTCGTGGGACTTCGCGACTGGGAACTCTGGGTGTGCCTTCATCACCTCGGGGGGCGGGTGAGGGATGGAGGAAGAGGAAGGGCAGGGAAGAGGCTCCTGTTCCATCCTCCTCCTCCTCCTCGTTTTCTCCAGCTCGTTCTTCTCCCCTTAAGCTCGAGAGGGGCAGGCGAAAGATAATGAGGAGCAGGGAAGGCGAGGAGAAGGGAAAAGGGTTGTGATGAGATGGATGGGGGGGCAGGAGGACCAGGAGATCGGAATGTCCTCGTGTAGTTCCACCTGCCGCCCAACAATTACACAATATGAATACTAGCCTCTTTTCTCCCCGGGTGACGTCCGTGAAATATTCGGCCCCCCTCCGCGTACTGTTTTTTTTAAACGCAGGATTCCCAGGAGTTGGGTTTTCGCTTGGGTTTTTGTTCAAATGCTATTCTCGCTGAGGCGCTGGTTAATTTTCGGGCTACCGCTCATTCCGAATCGTGCTCCCGCTGCAATACTGACCTCATTTCTGCGCTTCCGCTCGTCCCGAATCGTGCTCCCGCTGCAGCGATGGCGTCATTATTTCCAGTGCTATGCCAAGGCATGGTTTTCGGTTCTTCAAAATAAGCCCCAAAGTCTAGAAAATTGCCTACGAAACAACCGTCGGAAGGATGTCGGCATAGGCGCGCGAAGAAGCGCGCATGCAACTCGTCAATGTTTGTTGCAAGGGGTTATTGAAAACTAATGATTCTCGATGAACTAATGCGCGCACAAAAATATGTTGCAAAGGATGGCAGGGGGGGGGCATACCGGCCCCCCTGGAATGGTGTAAGTTCATATCTGGGATGGACGACGGGGCAGAACCACATGTAAATTGTAATACGAAAAGGGGAGAGGATAATCCTGGGGGGGGAGTCTATTCTCTTGTTAGAAAAGAACCCCCCGCGACGTCTGAAACGTGTTCTGTGTCTCCGGGGGAAATGTTCGGAAAACTCCTCAGAAGGCCCAGGGACTTCCGAGCCCTCTGAGAAAGCCCGCAACTTGTCACTGCCACCCGGGCTCGCCGCCGATGTGGTGCGAACTGTTTTGCGCAATCTAGGCGGCGACGTGTCCTCCAACAGGATGCCGAGGGGTCTCTCAAGGTCTTACTCGGAGAGACCTCCGAAAAGCTCCCAACGGTCTCAACGTCTGGGCCATGCGCTCCAGCAACCTCTGAGCGACGTCCCCCATGCAGGACATCTCCGCGCACATCGAAGGCCGAGTCCATGCACTGGCTGAAGGTCGTGGCAGCGCTGTCCTCGCCGACAGACATCAAAGTGTGCCGTCCAGCGGCGGCGTGGCTTCGGCGGCAACCACGAGGCTGGAAGCCCGCGAGCCAAGCGGAGACGTCGGGCGGCGACGGGGACGCGGACGGCGGCCACGGAGCCGCGGGACCGCGAGCCAGACCCCAACAGCGCGGCCGGCGACGGACGAGGCGGTGACGGGGCGGCAACGGGAACCACGGAGCGACCAGCGGATCGGTGGATCAGGCCGAGGCGCAGCATGCGATTCGGATGAGGGCTGGCGGGCAAGGGGGAAAAGGCGGAGGGCGCGGGATTCCCGTGTGTCACGGTCCCGCAGCCCTCCGCACAGGCCGAGGGCCACTGGGGCACAGGCCGCGGTGGCGAGCAGCACGACGGCACCGGCAGCGGACGAGGCAAGCAGCACCGCGGAGCGACCAGGCCCAGCTCCCAGCGAAAGAGAGGGGGGAACAAGAGAGAGAGGGAGAGAGCAAACAAACAAAGCGAGAGGGAGTGGGGAGCAGGGGAGGGCGGGATAGAACATGAGATACTGAGAGAGAGGTGGGAAGGATGATACTGAGGAGGGAGAGCAAGATTATGATGACGATGAGGATGACAAGAAGGGGGAGGAGAAGGGCGGATAATGAAAAAGACCTGTCACACATGTTAGTGTGAATCACGGTAGTGAATGGGGGGCGTGTGTTGCTACGGGCCCGTTGACAGAGGAGAAACATGAGAGATGAGGGGTGAGGAGGAATGAGGGGCCCGAGGACGATGACGCCGGCCGCATACAGACATATGGTGAAGCGGAAAAGAAGAAAAGGGGACAGATGAGGGGAACGATCAGGAACATGAGAAGGACGACGAGGAGGGGACGGACGATAAGCAGTTAAAACCCGAGGCGGACCCACGCTGCGGCAATACACCATCCCTCCAAATTGCCTCTTCGCCAACCCCTGCAACATACTATCATCTGGGGATCGCCCCATTGAAAGACATCCGACGGCCAAACCAATTCCTGGAACTTCAATGCAGCAATCAAGGTGACAGTCGCGTCCTGATATACCCTAATCGTGCCAGAACACCCAACCTGGAACCTCAACACAACGAATCAGCGTGAGCGTTGCGCCCCGACAGCCTACCATCGTCCCAGAGCAACATTCCTGTGACTTCAGCCCAACGAGTTCTCGAACTGCAAAAACTGTTCTTGACGGATGCGCGAGGCGCTACGGCGAGAGCCACACTTCCACATAGAGCCACCGTTCCTCTTCGAAACGGTTTCAGAAATAAAGCCAACGTGTGCCCTGTACCGTTTCTCGGCGGCGAGTGAGGGGGGAAATGAACAGGAGAAGGCGTTCTCAGAACTAAGTCTTCCCCGAAGCAAAACAAATTCTCAGAAGGTGCGTGTGCTTCTGAACTTCTGAGAAGTCCCGACGCCTTCTGAGAAGGCCTTCTCCTTCTCACTTCGCCCCCCTGTCGCCCATTGAAACTGTCGCAAGCTTCCAGAACCTATGTGCGCAGCGCTGACGCGCGAGCGACATATTGAGTGCGCGGCGCCCTCCTTCCTTGAAAGCGCTGCGACCTGCGAGCTGCAAGATCGGAAATGGGGATGACGTCTCCAGCAAAACATCCAGCCAATCTTGCACGCCGGTCGAAAGAAGTTGTTAAAACACAAGGTAGGGAGGCGGATCGAGTAGATTGGGTTCAGGCCCTCCCAGAGAATAACAAAACACACCAAAACCATGCCGATTCTTGACGTAGAAAGGCGCCTGAAGCAGATTGGGATATGAGAGTCCAGCAATACTTATTTTCATCGATCGGCGTGCACTGATAAGTTCGGAGGGTGCCACTGGAGGGAGTTACGTATGAGGAAAAGGGATTGACAACGGAGGGCCAGAAGGCTACTCTGCGAGGTCCTGGTGCGACTGAAGGTTGTCATTCGGGGCGGGGTGTGGGGGCGAAGGGCCCCTGGGGTGAGGGGGGCTATGCGAGCAGGGCTCGAACTATACGGTGTTGTTCGTTTTCGTTGTTCGGTCGTCCTCATTCAGTATTCGTTCCGCCTTTGCTGCAAAACGGGATCAAAACGAATACGGTTCACAGAATCGCCAAAACACCGTCTAGCCTCGAGCCCTGTATGAGAGATAATGGATGGTGGCAGGTGGTGTCCGAAAAGAGGGGGCCAGAAGTGACGAGATAGTCTTACAGAGGAAAAGGGGATGAGGAGGGATTGGCGAGGAGGAGAGACGGGATGATGGGCATACTCAGGACTAGGGATGCCGCGCGCTCATATCGGCATCGCTGCGACGAGTCTGGAGGTATATATGATACTGTTGGGGGGCAAGGGGAGACCAGGACCAACAGGATAACGAATGTTCGCCGGTTTCAACTTCATCATATGTGTCGTTTGTCCTTTTATGCCCTGTCTCTGTTCGTTCCCTCCGCCTCCTCGAACATCATGTTATTCGTCCTCTTCTGTCTCCCGCTCGAACAGCCTACCATCCCTGGAACTGCCGGTACAACCAAACTAAAAACCTTCCAACACTGTCCTCGAGCTCTTCTGGCGAAAGATTTCGATCGGCAACCCGAGAACTTCCGAACTACAAAGACCAAGTCTCCTCCATCTGCTCCTTTTCGTCATCCTCCCGCCCATGCCCCTTCTCTTGATCCTCACCCTCCACCCCCTCCACCCCCAACGACGACGCCATCGCTGGCGGCGACAACGACGACGGCAATCGCGACGCATGCCGCGACGACGACGCCGACGGCGGCGGCGCCGACGCAGACGGCCAACGGCGCTGGGCGGCAGAGGCGGCGGCGCCCGCGAGGGCGGCAGGAGGGATGGGCAGATTTCCAGCCACCGCTACCTCAAGTAGGAAAGGGAGGAGGAGGAGAAGTTTATTTATATTTTTTCACCGCTTGCGCACGCACCAAATCCATGTGCCAGGTCCGTTCTGTCAGCGAGCACTGGGCACCGTGCAATCTAACACGCAAAGGACGGGGGGGGGGGGCAGCAGCAGGGGCAGGGCAAAGAGAAGCGGCGGCGGGCACTCTGCTCCGAGTGTACAGGACCCCTGGCGGGCGCGCGCCCCCCCAAGGCACGCCGTCCAAAAGGGGGTCGCACACTCGAGCATCCTTCCCATGCCGCACTCACTCCTCGGCTGACCGAGGGCCCAACCCACAGAGCAGCAGGCAGAAGCAGACAGAAGGGGCACGCCCCAAAAACGAGACCCCAACACACCGAATGAGGGAAAACAAGACAGCTGGCCTCCACAGTGCCTCGAACTTCGTCGGGAACCTGGGGGCGAGAGGGGAACGCTCTCTCGCGCGGAGCGGCTGCGGGGGTGCCTCGGACTTCGTCGGGAACCTGAGGGCAACGGCAGGGCGCGGCGGAGGGGGAGGACCTCCTCCGCGCCAGACGCAACGGGTGTCTGGATGCGCCACGGCTCGGCGTCGCGGAAAGGCCTGCCTACCCTACAGGAGCGACGATCAATCGACGCAAGAACAAACCAAACCGTTCCGCCCGTCCGAGAACCTGTGGACGTTCAAGGACAGCCAGAGAGGCTTGGCAGGCAAAAGAGGCGGGGCGGCCGCGGGGCGGGCGGCGGGAGAAGAGGTTGGGGGGCGGCGGCGCGGCAAGAGAGGCACTCTCTCTCTCGCGGGCTGGCCAACCCATCTGTCAGCATGCCTCTCCCAAAAGAACGCGCAAAACTGCGCGTCACCATGTTCACCTGCAAGCGGAGAGGGTCACAATGAGCACTGAGCAGCGCCCGCAACCCTGGCGACAACACGGGGCCCTGAATTAACCAAGAAACGTAACAGAGCGCTAAGAAAGCACAACAGCATGAACAAACCTCGGAAAACCAGCCAACCCGAGAGACCCACCAGGGTCACATCAAACTCTGACAGCATCATGCATGGACCAATACCTAGGGGGCCACAGGGAAAAGGGGGGACAAAAAAGGGGGACGCGGCAACTCAGGAGAGGAGGGGCACGGCAGGAGGAGCAGGAGGAGCAGGGGGGGGGCGGCAGCAGCAGCAGTCAGACGCAGCGCGCGTAGCGCCTCATTAAGCTTGGGGTGCCGACGAGACAACTGCCGAAGCCGGGCTTTCATTAGAAACTCCCCCGGCTGCACCGAGCCAGTCTTGCGAACATTATGCGCGGCCAGAAAGCAATCAATAAGGGCGCGCCCCACTAGGTCACGCGACCGCCCCCGCCGTGGCCCCAAACAACAAAGAGTGAGGAGCCAATCCTCACCCGTTAGAGCCGCGGTCCAAGACCTCAGAAGTCCACCACGGGGGAATGTGTCAATCAACCCTGCCTTCAACTTGGGGCACGCGCGATAATGCCTCAGATCGTCGTCAGCCGCTTCCAGAGGACACCCAAACGCACAGCCCTCCACCGTGGTATGCAGCCGACTGGAGGTACAGACCCCACGGCAGAGCACTCTAAGGACCCACGTGACGAAGTGCATCGTGCTGTCCTTCTCTACTTTACGCATCCTCCGGGCAAGCACCTGAAAGTCAGCTACCGTAAAACGGCCGGGACCCACCCACTTGGACACCCTCTGAACCATGGTGCGACAGGGAACAGTGGGGTCACGGAGCCCTCTGAGCTTGCGCATAGCTTTCTTCTGAAAGGATTTCTTGGGGATGGGTTTCAGAGTCGGGACCGTGAAGTTGCCTACTTCAGTCACCGTAGTCCTGATCCAGGAAGACTTCCACCAGGGCCGGGACAGTCGAGCGGGAATGAAGTTATCGTCATCGAGGGAAACCGTCAACGACTCCATCTCATACTGGACAGCATCAATACTGGAGCAAGACATCACCGCCCGAAACTTGATAGCCTTCGAAAAACAATCGAAATCCAAGCATTCTAAAGAGGCCCCCAACGCTCGCATGCCCGTCAGCATCTCCCTCGAGAAGGCATGGCGGGGAACAGCAGTAATCACCTGTAAGGCCTCATTATACGCTTTCCGAAGAGCCGTGGTCACTGGACAGAGTTGTAACTGGTACGCCAGAATCGACATGCAGTGCGAGTGGAAAAGGCGAATGGTCTGTGGAAGCCCCAGCCCAAGCCCACGAAGCCTCCGAACCGTCATCCAGCACTTGGGGACGGTGATGCTCCATACTTCGTCCAGAGCCCCAGGCCCGAGCCAGAATCCCAAGTATAGAACCGCGCGAACAAACCCAATGCGGTAGTACTCACTCCCCTTGGCTCGAAGGTGGGCAACTAATCTATCGGGATCAAGCGAGCCAATCACCAATAACTTACATTTGGGAATGTTCAGCCCAAGTCCCACATCATGTTCCAACTTACGAAATAGCGAGAGCGTCGGCTGGAGGTCAGTCAGGACGTTGGGAAGGCAGAAGGAGAGATCATCAGCGTAGGCTCTAATCCGAGGGACATGGTCAGTGAGCTTGGCCCTCATCCAACGCAATACTGGGTCTAACGCATAAGCGAAGAGAAGCGTCGAAGCAGGATCACCGTGCCGCGCCCCGCGCTCCACCGAAAAAGCCATACCAGTAGTCCCAGGGAAGTGGATTACAGCCACATTGTCACGGTACAACTCGCGATAGAAACCGCATACTTCAGCAGGAACACCCATAGCCTCCACGACCGCCAAGATCCAGGAGACGATCAGAGAGGGGAACGCAGCCTTAAAGCCCGTGAAAAGAATGCCCGAGCGATCCCCACCAGTAAGCATCTGACGAAGACCCCACCATTCAATCTCAACCACGTTGTCAAGGGGCCCACGTCGCGGGCCCCCCACGCTGGATCGGATCGATCACTGACGGAGAAGCCCGCTGGAGGCCAATGGAGAAGGCGTCACTCAGGAGCTTCGCACCGGTATTCGCAAGCGTGAGTGGGCGAGTCTTATCAAGCGACCGAACAAGGACAGCGGGGCCCCCGTCGTCTTTGAGGTCTTTGGGCAGGAATCACATCCTTCCTTGACGCATGCACGCCGAAACAGTGCCCCCAGACGCCTGGTACATCTCATCATAAACAGCAAATCAAACATCAGCGGCCCCCACAGCTTTCCAACACCCATACGGAAGGCCATCCTCCCCAGGGGCAGAGCGATGCTTAAATCGGGCTCGCTCAATAAAACCGTCAACGTCCAACTTCCAATGTAATGGGTCCAACTGGATCGGCTGGGCATGAGCGAGGATTTCAAGCAAAAGGGTCCGATCAGGTTCCTTGGCTGCAAAAACCGCCTGCCAATGGTCCCGAAGGGCCTCAGCAGAGGCCGTCGGAGAAGGGCGCGCCTGCCCAGAACTGTCCAGGACCCCAGAGAGCCCATAGCGCCGACGCATCTTTGACCAAGCTCGACGGAGGTGTTGCAAGCGGGCCATGGCCTTAGCCTTAGATTTCTCGTCATCCCCCCACCCGTCCATCGCCCGTTCCTCCGACTCATGCCAAGAATCCTTCAGAGACTGCACCAGTGCACCCAAGCCGGCTATATCCAAGCATCTCTCACGGTCTGGATCAAAGTACTGAAGCAACCGAGGATGCGCACGTATCGCACGCACACACTGGCCGAACCTGCCCATACGCCACCCACGGAAGGCCATCATAGCAAAGTGGAGCTTCTCAGAATTCTCTTTCGGGGGCTTCATCCGAAGCCGAGCCTTGAAAAGAAGGGCCATCTGCCAGAATATCTCCTTCACCCGAGCCAGTTTCTCCCGAGGGGTCAAATCCTGGTCGATTTCCATAATAGCGCTGGCACACAACTCATGGTAAGCTCCATGTCGGGAAATCCACTTAGGAATCTGGGCGGGTAATGCTGATGGCATTCTCAGAGCGACAGTGGCCACAACAGGGATGTGGTCAGACGAGGCGAAGGTCTTCACGGCACGCCCCAGGGCATTCACCGTCACCGCCAAATCACTCAAGACAGGGGCCGAGAGAGAAGTGTAGATGCGGTCCAGACGGGCAGCCCCGCGGACTTCTCCCTGGAACACATCGCGCCGTGTCGGATCTGGTTGGAAAAGCTCAGCACAAGACCCACAAATAGACTGAAAGGCATCAGTGTGTTCCCTATCCCCTGCTAACCACGTGCCGTCAGTCCGAAACCGCCCCTCCTCCGCCTCCATAAAGTTCCAATCCCCAGCAATCAAGCACATAGTGTGTGCAGCCAATGGAAGGAACGCCTGAATCACACACAGGTACCTGCGATACATCGCAACTGGATCAGAAGTATTTAGCATGTCCACACTGACAATCACTAGGCCCCCACGACGTCCCTTCAGGTGCGAGGCGAGAACACGGCCAGCAATCAACGGAACCGTAGTGATCGATTCGAACTGCGAAGCCAGCTTACTCGATATGACTGTAACCGCACCGCCCCCAGCCCTCGGATCGATCATCGAATGGTGAACAATTGCACTGCGACAGCGGTCATCACGCTGTAACATCTCCACATCAGACGCCGTGCCATGAGTCTCCTGTACACACACACAGCGTCAAACCTGCCAACAAGACCATACGTCTGCTTATAACGCCGGAAGTAGAGTACGATGAGAAGAGAGCGCGTGTATTCCAAGAGCACAAGGCAAGCGCAGAAGAGGAAGCAAACGCCCCGTTCGCTCCAGAGGACGGGCCACCAGGGGTCAACGGTCCGCCTGAATTCAAATTAAAACACTGGTTGGCTGGCTGAGCACTGTCCTGGCTAGTCGGCACACGGGTCCGATGGTTTCCCCCGGCAGGCCCACCATCCCAGGGAGGGCCCGAACCACCAGGGACCCGACAAAAATAGCCAGGCAGCGCACTAGGAATCCCGAGGCGGGGAGCTCCAGGACAACTGGGGCCCTCACACAAAGGGCCGAATATGATCAAAAAGGGTGGCAACGCAGCCAGCGTGCTCACCTACTCCGAAAGTTCCGAGGGCCTCAGGAATCAGAACAAGTTCAGGGCGACCACACTCACGGACCGTGACCTTCGCAAGAATCACTGGGTGCACTGCCGTAATTAGACCGTATATCTGACCGCCGAGACCGCTGCTGCCCACCTGGAAACCTTTCTCCCCCAATACCTTCCCGATGATCGCACGAGTCTGTCCCAGGTAGTAGAACAACTTACGGCTAGCGGGGGGCAAGTCACGACGCACACGGAGCTCACAGCCACGGTTATCAATCGGGTTCTGGTGTACAGTCTTACCAATTGTCTGGCTCTTACCGAAGAACGCCGCGCACGACAAAGCACTGGGGAAGTCCAGAATCACCTTCCGCGTGAGGGAGTACGCACGAACGATCGGTTCTTCACCCGCTGGACTACACGCAGCAACGATGGGGGCCACCGCTTCCTTGAGAGACGCTTCCAGAAGTGGCCTCTCAAAACCGAGAACAATCAGACGAGTAGCACTTGCTTGGTCTGGTCCCGACGCCCCCATCATCTTCCGACGCCCTCCTTCCCCATCACCTCCCACGGGCTCGAACTCCGAATCGGCGCGAGTCGACGAACCAGCCGAGAGCTTCTGCTGCGACTCATGCATCTGAACATCGATCTTCGCCACTGCTGCAGCCAACTTCGCATCTGTGTCAACCGAGACCTGGTGAATCGCTTCGTCCTGGGATTTCTTTATCTCTGTCCAGCGAGCCTCTGAGCGACGATCCCCACCGCCCCCACTGGGGCTGGAGACGGAGACGGTCCACGCAGGCCATTCATGGGTCCTGCAGCACGAGCGGCCTCAGCCATGGCTGGGGGGAGGGAAAGGAAGGGCGGGCAGCCGGCGGCCGAGGCGCGCGCAGCCCGAGGGAGAGAGAACAGGAAGACCCGAGGAGCGGGTCGGGGGGAGCCAGGCCGAGCGGGTCGCGCAGACCACCCTTGAGCCAAAATGGCTTGAGCCAAATGGCTACGGAAAAAAGGGGGGAGGAGGAGAAGGAGGAGGAGGAGCAGGAGCGCGGGCAGCCTGAGGCGAGCGTGTCTCCTGAGGCTCAGCCGCCTTGCGCTAGGCGGAGAATGTGGCTAGCGCGCGACGGGGGCGCGGGCAGCAACCAGTGCCGCGTTTGGCTGGCTGGCCGTGTCCGTTCTGCATTGGTTATCAAGGTGGATCGCGAGGGCGACGCGTCGGATGGTAGCCCGGAGCGACAGCTCGCTCGGCACAGGCGGGTAGGCTGCTGAAGGGCCCAGCCCCTAGCGCGTCAGCGTGCTGATGATGGGTGGGGGATCGGGGGACCAGAGGAGGCTTAAGAGGCGAGGACAGGAGAGGCAGTGGGGGAATGAGTCTGGCTGCTCGCAGCAGCCGAACACACAGCTGCGGGGCGCGAGCACGTGCATGCGGGCGGTGGTCGTCCACCCGCCAGCCAGGGTCTTGAGCGCTGCCAAGCGCCGTTGGGGTGGGCGCTGTGCAGAGTATTGGCGAGCGTCTCCCATCGCTCGGACAATAGATCAAGTTCGACATGTCAACCCCACGCGCCAACCCGCTTTGTGAGGGTGACTGCGAAAGAGCGAGGCGAATGCGGACTTGCGAAGGGATGAAGCAAAGGCTCTCCGGAAGTGGGGGCGGCGAAGCGGCTGGGCTTCCAAAGCCAAAGCCTTGTCCGCCAGCGCTGCGCGGTGAGCGCCTCGCATCATCGCTGGTGCGAATGGGGGAATGCGCCGCGCGTCTCGCAGCTGGGCGCAGTGCTGCGCAATGGCGCGCGGTTGCTCCCAGAAGCTGGGAGGCCACTGTCCGTCCAACCAGCGCTGGAAAGAGTGGACTGCACTTGGACTGCACTTTCCTCCCGCGCCGTGTCACGGAGCTGAGCGACGGGGGATTCCCATAGCTCGGCCAACGCGTGCGATGCAGAACGGGCGGCGGCAGCGACAGACATGACCGGTGACGAACGTAGCACGGGCGGCGGCGACCAACCCGCAATCGCGAGGTGGTCTACCACGCGGAAAAGGTTCGGCGGCAGACCTAGCATCTCGTGGAAAATGCAATGCTCACGGCGCACGACGGACCCGAAAACTGGAAACAAACTGACCCACTAAACTTAAAGTATATAGACATGACGTGTTATAGAGGCGCACCGTGGCGTCGCTTTCAAAACGCGCGCGCAGAAGCAAACGAGCGCGCTGCCACCATTTCTACCCGGGGGGGCCGGAGAGAGAGGCCGACGCGCCAAGGAAGATCCCGAGGCATTTGGCACGCTCCTCGATCGGAAACGCACGCCGGGAGGGCGCGAGCGCGGAAGGCAGGCCCTGGACATGAGCAGCGGCCGCTCAAAGAGGGACGGCAGCGCACTTGCGAGGCTTAAGCGAGAGGAACGCGAGGCTAGCGGCGGCGTCAAAGACCTCAGTCACTTTGCCGATCGCTCCGGCGCATTCGCACGCGATGCCCAGGTCGTCCGCGCATGCGCCCAGGTAGTTCGGCCACGTCGCATAAGCGTTGTCCAGATAGATGGCGGCGGCGACGCGGCGGATCAGCGGGCCCATCGCAATCGCCCAGGCGCGCCCGCTCGCAGGGCAGCCCCGGGCAGCGCCCGGCTCGATCGCGAACGCGGGGCGGCGTGCACCGTCGACCTTGACCGAGGAGGTGGGCGCGTAGCACATGGCCTCGAACAGATGCATGCATCCCGTCGGCAGACCGAAGCGGCGCAGCGTTTTGAAGAGCCACGTCCTGCCAAGAGACGGGAAAGCCGCTGCGAAGTCGAAGCTGACGAAGATGGGGTGGCGCTCCATGGCGTTCTCCAAGAGGCCAGCGCGACGCATTCCAGCGTCCAGTCGCACGGTGTGGCGTGTGAAGTTCCTGCCCGTGACGAAGCCCTGCCGCGCCATGTGGATCCGCTCGGCAACGAACGGCTTGGCGAGGTGGTTCGCGGCGCCTGCGATGACCTCGACGTCCGTGTTCTACAGCGAAAACGGGCGAATGTCTTCGGGTGGGCGATCCGTCGTGAGCTCGCCCAGGAGGTTGTCGCCCTTTAGGAGACATGAAGAGCCCGAGCCGCTCAGGTCACGCGGGGTCGGGCGCCCCGAGCCGAGGTGGGGGGCCAGGTCCTCCAGCATGGAGATCGAGCGGTCGCGGGCGATCCAAGAGTTGCGCGGCGAGATGTCTGGGCCCGGCGCCGACGGGGAAGCTCGCTGCGGGAAAGCCCGCAATGGATGCATGGGTGGTGGCAGGATGCCCAGTCTGTCCCCCTGGGGCACGCGCGCGTCGATGCGCGCGTGGGAGGCGTCCGAGTCGGCGGCTTTGCGGGAGAAGGCGGGGCGCCACTGGTTGCGCGGGGCGTCGACCATCTTTCCGCTCTCTCTGGTTGCCGCAGCGGGGCCATCTAGGCCCGCGGCCGTGACCCCGCGGGAGGCGAGGCGGCGCTTCCAGGGGGCCCAGAGGGGGGCGCGCTTGTGAGGGTCCCGCAGCACCCTCTGGAGCTTCTCAGGGTGCAGGGCCTCTGGGTGGCTCCGCGGGGGCCTCGCTGCCCGCTGCGCCAGAACGCGCGGGCGCGCCTCGCTGTCGCGGCGCAAGGAGGATGAGAGGCTCGCGAAATGGGCGCCATCGGCGAGCCTCAGGCCCGGGAAGTCGATGTCGAGGAAGCGCTTCCTCAGCTCCTTTGCGGCGTGAAGCCGTCGTGCCAACTAGACATCTCGTCGCCAGATCGCCCGCGAGATCGAGCGCGCAGTGACGACCCTGGCGCCCATGAAACCTGGCTTGACGAGGCCCCCCAAGCTGAGGCGGACCCAGCCGCCCCGAACAATGCGAGCAGCTTCTGACATGTAGTGCTTGCGCTGATGCCAACGGGTCTCGATGGGAAGGTGCTGCGTGTCCGCGGCGTCGATGATGTTCTGCAAGTATATGGCGTAGCTGGGGTCGCGGAACACAGCTGGCGACATGGCATGCTCGGCAGGTGGCGCGCGCGGCTTGATGCCGATCGAGAGGGGGATGATGGCGCGGTCACTGAGGCGCTCGTCAGAGAGAGTGGCGGTGCCGCGCAGGACGTGGACAACCATCGAGAGCTCCTGCGTCGCGCGGGATGGGGGGGCGGATGAACGCGCGGTCGATGGAGGAGGCTGCGCAGTCCGCCTTGTTGAAGCGCGCGGGGAGCTCGGCCTCGACCTCCAACGTGGAATCGAAAAGTGCCTTCCGGAATGGTTGCTGCAGGCGGTTGTTGTTGCCCAGCTGGAGGCGCGCGCGCGTCGCCCGGGCTGGCCGAGGCTGCTCGGCGGGCGGCTGGCGGCGTTGAAGCCACCACAAAGTGCGCGGGGTGTAGTCGCGAGCCGCCCAGTCACGGCGCTAGTGCCCAGCTGCGCGGGCCCCGTCACCGCCCCGCGCATGAAGTTCATGGTCGTGGATGTTCATGATGGCGAGGGGGCGGCCTGTGTTCGCATTGCTGATGACCAGCTGCTGGGCGCGCCCAGGAATCAGAGAGGCACGTTCGAAGTCGAGGGGCCGGTCGGGGCGGAGGCGCTCCAGCTGCGCTCGCATGAACCAAGTTATGAGAATAGCAGCGCCACCAGTCGAGGCGGGCGCCGCCGGCTCGGGGCCTGTCTCGAATTCGGAGAGGAAGAGCTTTCGCGGGCGCGGTTGCGCGCCCAGCCAGGTGCGGAAAAGCGCCCCGTCGCCGTGGGCCTCCTGAAGCAGGATGACGTGCTTGCTGCGCATGTGCCCGATGTGAGTTGCTTGCCCGCGGCGCCGCCTGCGTGGCCCGGAGCGCATGGAGGAACGCCACGTTGCTGTCCTTGTGTCCGCAAAGAGGACCTGGCAGGCTGTGAAGATGTCACCGCGGTTGAGGACGTTGTGATCAGGGGTCGCCAACGCGCGCTCGTTCCGCGGGGCCGGCCTGGCCAGCGAAGTTGAGGCGCGCCAGCGGGGCCGCGTCGCAGAGGATCCCCCCTTCGCGCGGAGTGCCCGCCAGCGCAGCCGAGGGGGGCGCTGTGCGAAGAGCTGCTGGAGATTCTTGCGCTGGATCTCTGTGCGGATCTGCTGGGGGGATATGTCGGGGTCGATGAAGATGTCGAGCCGTTGCCCGTTGGTGTCCGCGGAGTAGAAGCGCCGCCATCTGCCAGCAGCGCCACGGAGAGCAAGTTGAAGGTCGAGGGCGCGTGGGATCGCCACCTTCCTCGCCCCTTTGACCAGCAGGATGAAGGCCTGGCGGGAGCGTCCCCATGTAGCTCCACTTGGTCGGGCTGGAAGCCAGCGTCTGCGATCCAAACTTGGAGGTCGTTGAAGACGACGTTGGGGGACATGGTCCGCTGGGCGCCGATGGAAAACAAGGGCGGATGAAGCGAACGGCCCCATTCGGAGAGCCCGGGGAGGTCCGCGATGGGGAGCTGGGCCTCCGCGAGCGCGAGGACGTCGCGCACCTTATCGATCTCCATCCACATCTTCATTTGTTCAGCTGCTTGTCGGTATGGTTCGCGTTTGGTCTCGCCACCTGGTCTTGGAGACAATCCACCCTGCGCTCGGTTTGTAATACTTGTTGTTGAAGGAGTTGGCGAAAACTCTCACGGGACTGATCGAGGAGGGTGTCTGCCTGCTGCTTGAATGCGCCCACAGCCTGGGACATCTGGTGCTGCATGAGGTCTTGCAGTGCGCGATCGATGTCCGCAGGAAGCCCGGGTAGCCGAACGGGAGAGCGGTCAGCGACTGGCGTGGGAAGGCCACCGACGGGAGCGGCAGGAACTTGATCAGGTTGATGAGCGGTGCCTTCTGCTTGCGATGCGAAGGCGGGAAATGCCTGCAGATGTTTCTCGAATGCGCGCTGCTGCTCGGTGTCGAGTTGGGGAGATCCTCGAGGTCGCCATGGGTCTGACTGCTGGATCGGGTCATGCTGCTGTCCACCAGGGAGGCTGGAAGAGTCTGGTCTTGCCGAAGAGCGTCCCGATCTTGCGGCCCGTTGCCTGCCAGCACCTGGGGCCATGAGCGTGAGGGTGTCTGCTGCATTCGTGGCTCGACGATGCTCTGCAACTCATCTTCTGCGGCGTTGTTGGTTGCGGCTCGTGTTGCGGTCCTCGCCGGAAAAGCTTGGCATGCCACGCGGGGTGCGACGCCAGCCGCCAGTGGGAGAGTTAACTCGGTACCACCACGCGACGGCATAATATGTATGATATGGATGGCCGCGTGCCAAGCCACTGCAATGAGCAGGAAAACAGTTGGGCCGCTGCTAGCCCCTGGTGGTGGCAGCGCGCGGAAAACCGTGGCCTGTGGGAACATACCCCGCGCGGGGGCAATGATAGGGAAGCCAAAATGGCTACGGAGGAGGAGGAGGAGGAAGAGGAAGAAGAGGAGGAAAAGGAGGAGGAGGAGGAGGAGGAGGACCTCCCCATCCTCCCTGCTCCCCCATCCGACCTGTGGAATGCCTATGGCAATGGTGGTGGACAATTGGCCCGTCGAGGAAGCCCCCGCGCCTTTTCCGACGGGTAGATGAGGATGCCGCGCTCGGCCGCCTTCAGCCTGGGGACCCACGCGCGCTGCGCGCCGTGGGCGGGGGCGCAGTGGGGCCACGCCGGCCTCCTCCGCCCGCCCCCGCCGTCCTCGTGTTTTTTTGTTTGTTGTGTTGTTCTTCCCCCGGGCTATCGTCCGAACAATAATTCCTGCACGTAGCCGACGCGTGACGGAAGGGCCCGAAGGGACCGAAAGAAAGCGAGGGACGACCCCATGAACCACAAGACATTCGAACGGAGGGACACGACCGAAAGGAAGGGGCCACGAAACAACGAAGGCGGGGGGGAAGGGAGGCGCGGAGGGAGGACTCGGAAAAGGGCACCCATCGGTCGGAAGAGGTAGGTAGAAACATGAAGGAGAAAGGCGTTGAAAATAGATTGGGTTCCGCCCGCCCCCCAAAGAGGACGGAATAAATGAGGCCACTCGATCATTGAAGCCGAAGGTGTTTCAAATATATTCGAATCTGAAAGTCCACAAATACATACTTTCAACGACCGATGGGAAAAGATTCGGACGCCCGAAACGGGCACGGAAAAAAGGGTACAGTGCCCAACAACATACGCTGTCCAGAACAAGCAGCGGCCGCTGTTGGGCAGGCGTTTTTCGTCTTCAAGGAACATCGCACGCGGCGGCACGGACAGCGATTCCCGTTCAAAATGAACAAGGACTGCTGTTGGGCATCGTACCATTCATTTCCGTGCCCATTACGGTCGTCCCGAAGGGAGGGGGTGGCGGCGGAGAAGAGTAAAGGGAACTTCCCGGGAACTGCCCAGCACCGGCAAACACCTGTTGGGAAGAGGAATGAAGAAAAGGGGGGGGAGGGAGGAAAAAGGAGGGGGGATGAAGAAACGGGAACGGAATGGACCCCTTTCGCGACGCGACGCTCGAGTGATCAATGCCTCACCTGACTGTGGCGTGGGCTGTGAAAAAAAAGAGCACAGCCGCCACGAAAGGCAGCTTCCAGCCGCCGACGACCCACATTACGAGCCGACAACCATTTACCTCATTGTCCCGAGGCTGCGAAGCGTCGCCGCGGCAGCCCTCCGTAGCTGTTTCCTTGACCGCCTCCGCCTCCGTCGGCGTCGCCACATGCATTCCTCCCCGGGGCAGGGAAGAGGCGAGGGTGAGGGAGAGAGGGGGAGGCGGAAGAGGGACGAGGGAGGGAGAAGGGAAGGGGAGGGACGGGAGGTGGCGGATGCGATCGGCGTGGAGCAATGTGCGGGCCTTGACGTGCAAGAGACTGAAAGGGGGGATGGGGAGAGGCCGGACAACGATAACATGAGCGCTCTATTGGCGATGAACGTCGTTCAGTCCCCACTGAGCTCGAGGTGAGCGCACGCTCGCCCACGAGACCGAGGGCCGAGCCGAAGCGCACGCTGACGGGTCACGGGCGGCGCGGCACGCAGCGACTCGGGAGGCCCCGGGCACCCAGAAGTGCCAGGAGGGCGCCCGAGGAGCCCGGGGGGCCCGAGGAAGCCAGGGAGTTCATGGAGCCTGGGGCGTCCAGGAGGTCTGGGGCGTCCAGCGCGCCCGTGGAGTTCTCGGGGCCCACGGGCGGCTTTTGACTCCGTGGAGCCCACAGGGACCAGGGAGGCCCGAGAGTGCAGGGGGAGTCTCGGGGGTCCAGGGAAGTCATTAGGGAGAGCACGGAATCTGGGGAACGGGGACCGAGGGAATGCAAGGCGTCCAGGGAGTCACTGAGGACTCCAAGGAGTCCCTGGGAACTCCAGGGACCTGGGGGGTCCAGTGAGCTCAGGGAGTCTAAGGGGTCCAGGGGGGTGGGAATCCAAAGAGTGTGCAGTCAGGGGAGATGCGTGTGCGGGAGAAGTACGCAGGGCCCCCCCCCTTCCCAAAAAAAAACCTCCAACATGGACTCGCACTGAGTCGCTCAAACGACAAGATGGGAGACGCCACCCACAAACTGTTTGGGGCCAAAGCGTGGCCATTGCTCCCACACTGACGGACAACTCGGGCCAGGCGTGAAAGAAGCACCTCCCCGCCGTGCCCGCAGCCCCCCCCCAAGGAGGCCTCCGGCCATGAGCATATCCTTGCCGAGGCCAAGAGGGCACGGCAGTAGTGTTTTTTTCTGGCCACGGCAGGCCCCGTCCACAACTCCCATCGGCCCTTCAGGGCGTGAGCGGCGTGGGGAGCTTCTTCTTGCCTGGCCATCGCTCGGACGTCCATTTTCTGTGCTTTGTTCGGTTTCGTGCGTGGCTTTTTCGCGAAATGCTCAAGGATGCTCCTCGATGGTCCTCGCCGAGGGAGACATGCACACGTCCGCGCGATGCCAGGTTGCAGCCCTGCTCCTTCCCTTCGGGGAAGAGTTTGCCCCTCCTCCGCACCCTCCGCCTGGACCCGTGGACCTGGAGGGAGGGCTTCGCGAGGGTTCGGAACATCCGAGATGGCCTCGGCGAAAAGGCCGTCATACTTGTGTTTGGAGTAAGGTGTTGGGCCACATGTTGGCCTCCTGAGGGGGGGTAGGGGGAGGGCGAATTGGGGAGCTCCTCCTTGTTTGATCGATCTCCTCCAAGATGGCTTCCAAGACTCCGAAGAGTGCCCCAAGAGGTGCCCGGGAGGCCGCGAGATGCCCCCAAGAGGCTCCCAAGAGGGCTCCGAGAGGCCTCGGCGAGACGGTCAACATCATTGTTTGTTACTACGGCTTCGGCCACATGTTGGCGTGAGGGGCGGGTGGGGGGACCTAATTCAGGAGTCCCTCTCATGAGCTCGATCTCCTCCAGGATGGCCTAGATATTGCTCCCCGAGACTCCAAAACTTGCCGCAAGACTGCCCCGAGGGGTGCCCAGGAGGCCCCAAGAGGCCCCAAGATGCCTCCAAGAGGCTCCCAAGAGACCCCCAAGAGGCCCATGTGAGGCACCCAAGACACCCCCTGGACTGGCAGTAGACCCCCAAGACGCCCAAGGAGGACTCCCAAACGCTTTCGCGGGGGGGCGAACAGACGAGACCCCGAGAGGTATCCAAGAGGCATCTGGCATCTCTGCTCGCCCTCCTCCTCTTCTTCGTCCGGTGCAGTCCGAATCCTCCACCTCCACCCCACCTCCCCCTCCCCCGCCCCCCCCTCTCCCCCTTCCCCTCCCTTTCCCCTCCCCCTCCCCCTTCCCCTCCCTCTCCCCCTCCGCCTCCTCCTCCTCCGCCTCCTCCTCCTCCTCCTCCTGCTCCTCATCCTCCTCCGCCTCCTCCTCCTCCTCCTACTCCTCCTCCTCCCCCTGTTTGTTTTCCGTGTCCTGTTCATGTTCCTGTTTCTTGTCATGTTCCGTTTCCTTTCCCTTTTTCCTCCTCCTCCTCCTCCTCCTCCTGCTACTCGTCATCCTGCTCACCCTCCTCCTCCTGCTCCTCCTGCTCCTCCTCCTCCTCCTCGTCCTCTTCCTCCTTTTCCTCCTCCTCCTCCTCCTCCTCCTCCTCCTACTACTACTACTACTACTACTACTACTACTCCTCCTTCTCCTCCCCCCTCCTCCTCCGCGTCCTCCTCCTCCTCCTCCTCCTCCTCCTCCTCCTCCTCCTCCTCCTCCGGTTCCTCCCCCTCCTCCTCTCTTTCTCCTCCTCCTCCTCCTCCTTCTCCTCCTCCTCCTCCTACTCCGCCTCCTCGTCCTCCACCCCCTTTCGTTTTCCTTGTCCTGATATGTTTCTTGATTATGTTCCTGGTCCTTTTCTTTGTCCTTGGTTCTCCTCCTCCTCCTCCTCCTGCTACCGTCCGCCTGCTCCTCCTCCTCCTCTCCTCCTCCTCCTCCTACTCATCATCATCCTCCCTCCCCCCTACCCCTCCTCCCCTCTCCTCCTCCTCCTCATCCTCCTCCTCCTCCTCCTCCTCCTCCTCCTCCTCCTCCTCCTCCTCCTCCTCCTCCTCCTCCCCTCCGCCGTTCCACCTCGTCCTCCTCCTCCTCCTCCTCCTCCTCCTCCTTGTCCCTCCCCCTCCCCTCCCCTCCCCCTCCTCCTCCTTCCTCTCCTCCTCCCTCCTCCTCCTCCTCCTCCTCCTCCTCCTCCTCCTCCTCCTCCTCCTCCCTCCTCCTCCTCCTCCTCTCCTCCTCCTCCTCCTCCTCCTCCTCCCCCTCCTCCTCCTCCTCCTCCTCCTCCTCCTCCTCCTCCTCCTCCTCCTCCTCCTCCTCCTCCCCCTCCCCCCCCCCTCCCCCTCTCCCCTCCCCTCCTCCTCCTCCTCCTCCTCCTCCTCCTCCTCCTCCTCCTTCTCCCTCCTCCTCCTCCTCCTCCTCTTCGTCCTCCGCCTCCGCCTCCGCCTCCGCCTCCGCCTCCTCCTCCTCCTCATCCTCCTCCTCCTCCTCTTCTTCTTATTATTATTCTTATTCGTCGTAGTATCATTCTTATTATTCTTATTAATATTATTATTACTATTATTATTATTATTATTATTATCATTAGTATTAGTATTATTATTACTATTACTATTATTAATAGTATTATTATTAGTATTAAGTCTTATTATTATTATTCTCCTTCTTCTGATTACGATTATTATTATTATTCGTCTTCTTCTTCTTATTATTATTTGTCTTCTTCTTCGTATTCCTCCTCCTCCTCCTCCTCCTCCCTCCCTCCCTCCCTCCCTCCCTCCCTCCCTCCCTCCCCTCAAGCAATTTGGGTTCGAGCAATTTGGGCCCCCCAAGTTGCTCAGTCCAGCCCCTCGCCTTCACGTCGGCGCTTGGGGGGCCCGAGGCGGAAGTCCACGCCTGGGACCTCTCTTCTCGGTGGCGAAGAGGGGAAATCATTCTTCAGGGAGCCATGTCCAAGGCCACCTCCACTCCGTGGTCCACCTGCAAAGCCTGTGGACGCAGTGAATGGAATTCTATTCTCATGGAGCGGGATCGCAGATGCCAGAAGTGCGGACGCCAGGTCGAACCCTATCAGGGAAAGAAAAGTGGTGGCAGTGACAGAGACACGTACTCCGATGTTCATAATATGCAGTTGGTTCTGGCAGGGGCAGGGGGCACCATGCATGCAGCTCTCGCCCCAGGCGTCCGCACTCGAGAGCGCCCTGGCAGTCGTGACAGACCCGATGATCAAGCAAACCCTGACCAGCCAGATTCAGATCCTCAAGAACGAGATGCGGGCCGCAGAGGCCAGTTCATCGCCTGAGGAAGCAGCTAAGAAAGCAGATAGTGCAGTCAGAGACGCGACTACCAAGCACGACCAGGCCTTCCACGCCTTGCTGCGCGCCAGGGAGAACTTGGTGCGCGCGGAGGCCAAGGAGGCAGAGTTGGCTATCGCGCTCGCCACGGCGGAGGAGTCCAAGCGGCTCGCCGTGCAGGCCCTCGCATCCAAGGCCGGTGTCATTCCGCATGACAAGCCCGCTGAGCAGAAGGACGGCGACACGCTGTTCAGTCTCTCCTGGGATGAGGATTTCTTCGCGAAGATCGACACCTTGGAAGCAGAGGCCAGCGAGAAAGAAGTTTTGCGGAAGCTCGAAGGTGACCTCAAAGCAGCTCGAGCGCAGTTGAGCACGAAGAACTCCGAGGTAGTCTCTTGGCTCACTCGCGCGAAGGAGCTGCAGCAGCAGATCGAGACTAGGTACATGAAGAAGAGGAAGGGAGCTGGTGGTGAAGTCAGGGAGCTGGTGCCGCTGACAAGGGGAGCGGCAAGGGCGCCCAGGGCACCACCGACAGCAGCAGCAGCGGGCCCAGTGGCGGCCCCCCTGCCGAGGACAAGGCAGCCCAGGCTGCGAGGATCACGGGGGCGGCCATGAAGATCACGGCGGCCAAGCAGGCGGCGGCCGAGGCGACGGCGCAGGCGGCGACGCAAGCGGGGCCCCCAGCCGCCAAGGCGGCGGCGTGACAGCCGCAGAGGGGCCCCGCAGGAGGCGCCGCTGCGGGACGAACGCCATCAACAGGCCCAAGGGGATCAGCATCTGGGTGTGCGCAGTCAGGTGTTGGCGGTGATGAGGAAGAGCTGGCCACCGCATCCAAGAGTGGCACAGATAGCTTTTTCTTCTTCGGCAATGTCACAACTATGGGTCGGCCAGCATGGGACTTCTTGACAGTTCCAGCTTGCAGGCCATTTCACTATTTCGGGATCGCTGAGACTCACGTTGAGAATTTGAAGGACGTGCAGCACTGGCGAGAGCAGGCAAAGAAACACCACTTTAAGCTTATCATCAATCGAGCCCGAGCCACTGGGCGGGAGCAGTCGGAGAATACTCAGGGCAAGGCGAATGAGGGTGGGGAGTGGCTTATGCGCCGACAACACCTTCAGATGCAGAGCCTCAGCGAGTCCGACGCTGTTCTTCGCGACCTACGAGCGACGGGGCCGACGGAGTTGGGCGGGTTCAGCGCAGCCATAGTTCACATGCACGGCTACTCACTGGTGGCCATCACGTTGTATGGGTTCTGCTATGATGGATTCGCGGGCAGGAACCTCACTAGATACGCTAAGCTCGGAGCGTTGGTATCACAGCTACGTCTACCGTGGTTCATTGTGGGGGACTTCAATCTACAACCAGAGGAGCTTGCTCGACGTGGGTTCCTCAGTAAGGTTGACGGGGTTATATACAAGCCGAGTGGCGTTTTGGCAACTTGCGAGTCGGGGAAAGGGGCTCTACTCGATTTCGTGATTGCGAGCCAGTCGTGCATTCCGTACATCGTCGGGGCGTCCTCCATCATATCCGTACCATGGAAACCGCGTAGTGCTATTCTCGTTCGACTTCGATCGTCTGGGGCCCAGCTACTATGTCGAGAAATTGTCACACCAGGTCGTCTACCTCAGGTGTCTCGCCCAGGGGTTGCTCCAACGCCAGGGTCAAAATCCAGTCGATCCAGGGCTGAGCGCAGTCAAAAACGTGAGCTTGCTAGGCAGCGAATCTCTGAAGCTTCTAAGGCTCTGTTCGGGGATCTTACGGTTGAGCCCGAGAGAGCCACTTTTGAGCTGGACGACGGTCTGCCGGACGGCGAATCTGATGCCGAGTATGGTTTAGTTTCTCAGTCTTTTTTCGGTGACACGGCTGACGCCGTTAGTTCCGCCCCCGCTGGCAGCCGCAGTAGTGACTCTGTGCGCGAGCCCAGTGGCCAGGCTGGTAATATCGTGCTGGAAAAGGATGTCTTGGGGACGTATAAGGGGGACTCAGCCTCTGACCCCCCCCCCCCCCCCCGACAACCCATAATTCAGCAGACCTCCCCTCTGTCCCTATTCCCTCCGATCTTTGGCAGTCGCGCAGAAGGCGCGCCCTCCGCTGAGCAAGACGTATGGCCGATTGTTCGTAATTCTGCCGCTTACGCTGTAGGGGGTCAACATGTGTGCCAACTGGGAGCCTTGTACGGATCTTGGGCGTCTACGGTTGAGCATGCGATATCACGACATCATGGGGTCCAACTCGCTGCAGGTACCACGAGGTCTCAGGGGCCCTTCTTTCGGGAGGTGGAGATGAAGGCCCCTGATAAGGCTCGTGATCAACCGCTTCACGACGTCGTCGCCAGCTGGTGGGGGCGCCTTGCTACGGCCCTGGGCTCCATTAGCAAGCACAGGTCTAGGCAGAACGGTGCAGTACAGCAAGCGCAGCTCGTTCAGGCGTGCACGGCCCTCGCTGGGGATCAACCTGCAGGGGCGCGCGTTCCTCTAGAGCGTACCAGGTCGGTCAATGAAGAAGGGGGACTCTCTACATGGTCGGCCTGGCAGGCCAAGCTTTTTCGAGCGGCCACTCTTTCTGATGCAGCTGTTGAGCGGCTAGCTCACGCAGCCAAGCGGGTCGCAGGTCGAGCACGACGGCGAGCTCTTTATTCTTCTTTGCGTGAGTTTCGAAAGTGGATCACTACCTCGGAGGCTCCTGGGATCTTGCATAAATCCATCAAGAAACTTCCCCCTGTCCCCGATGAAATCCAGGTCGACGGGAAAACGCTTTCTTCACCCTCGGGATATTGCGGGCCATAAAACCAAGCACTGGCACGAGCTCTGGAGCCCGAAGCCTTTGCCACTGTCTGACGTCACGGCTCTCTTCCAGGATATCCAAGAGGCAGCAGCTGTGGAGCAGCTCGAGCCCTTGTCTGTCGAGCGCGTCCAGCGCGCCTTGCACTCCATGAAGGCCAAGGCAGGACTCGGGGTGGACAACCTCAGCCCCACGGATATGGAACGTCTTCCTCCTGAGGGAATCCAGGAACTTGTTTCGGTTTTCGGGGCTCGTGAGGAATGCCTCTCCTGGCCCCGGCAAATCCTGCTCGTCATTGGGCGTCTCCTGGGGAAAAAGAATGGGGGTGACAGGGTCATTGGGCTCATGTCTATGTTTTCCAGGACTTGGTCTCTTGCCCGAGAGGACGAGGTTAGGAGCTGGTCTAAGGAATCGGAGCCTGCCTGGGATGCCGCCATCTCGGGCAACTCCGCGCTCCGTGAAGTGTTTTTGCGCGCTCTTCACGATGAAGGGCTTGCTCGGCTTGGCATCGCCTTCGGAGAGGGCCTCTTGGACATCAAGGGGTTCTACGATGCTATGGGGTGGATTCCACTGGCTAGGTCTGCTCTCAAGATGGGGTTCCCTCCGGTGGTCCTCGCCTTGGAGCTCCAGATGTGTTTGGCCCCTCGTGTCCTTTCGCAACTTGGGTCATTCTCGGCAGCGTTCCAACCGTGGCAGAGGATCATCCAAGGTCTCCGCAGTGGAACTAGATTCGGGAGGTGTATGGTTTACTACATATTGATGCGTTTGACTACTACACATGTCAACATGTCATATCGCATTTGGGTCGACGACTTGACACAGCATACGGCTGGCACGCGCAAGCTGGTTCGGAATAGGTTGTTTCACAGTGTGCTCGACACTTGCTACGCGCTCCAGGAGCACGGCCTCCAGATTGCTAGCACGAGCGTGATGTTGTGTTCCAATGCAGCTGATGGCAAAGAGGTTGTGCGTCGGCTTCGCAGGAAAGGTTTCGTTTTGCAACGCGCCCTTCAAGCCGTTCATCTTGGGGTCGGCTTGGGCGCGGGGAGGCCCGCAAGGGCCATGCGTCGCCAGAGGGTCGTCAAAGCCAAGAACATGAATATGAAGGTTCGGAAGTTCGCTCGGCCGTCCAGGAAATATCGTGCCACGGGGCTCATCGAGAGGACTGGGCCTCAAGCGGCCGGCACGTACGGACATCAGATCACTGGTGCATTTGGGGAGTTTCGGTTACAATGTCGTCGGCGATTCGGTTGTACGCTGGCTTCCTCTAAGCGGGGGCGGCGCCTCGCTACGTTGCTGGATCTTCGTGCCGAGGGGCACGATCCAGAGCACAAGTTACCTCGTGATGGGCTTCAACTTTGGTTGAAGACGTGGCTGGCGAGCCCAGCATTCGTGGCCCCGTTCGTGCTGCATGGCCTGGGCTAGCGCGACAGCTGCGGGAACTTGCACCGCAGCAGGTTTCACGACACGTTCGGGGCCCTATCTCGCCCATCATCGCATATCTTCTGGAGTTTGGATGGGGCCCTGTCTCCCCCTCTGAGTGGCGCACGCCAACTAAACGTGATGATGCAGGTGCTCTTTGGTCCTTCCCAGATGAACTCGTCACAAGCTCGGAGGACATTCGTGGTTTGCTCACTGAGTTTGAGGGGAGTATTCGCGCCCAGCTTTGGGAAAAAGCATCCAAGCATTTTGCGGTGAAGGCTTACAGGACGGGGTCGACGACGAATCGCTTAGACACGTTGCTTAAAGTTCTTAGTGGAGTTCCGCATGGGACCAAGCTATCGGAGACCCTCCTGTGCGTGGCTATCGGGGGGGCGTGGCCTCTATCCAGGGTGAAGGACGGGACTGGTGCCATGAGTGACGATACGTGCCCCAGGTGTGGCCAGGGTAGTGAAACACCACTCCACAGGGGGTGGACGTGCCCTAGCAATTCAGGACACAAAATCTACACTAATTCGGACCACTTGATCCCCAGGGCCCAGTCGGGCCAAGATTCTGAACCGTGTTTTTGGTTTCGAGGTCTCATTCCGAGTTCTTGGACCCAGGTGCCTGCTCCCAGCGCCGATGAGGCCTGGGAGTTTTTCTCAGTGTTAGGCGCGCCGTTCGACGAGCACGCGCTCGGAGACGGCCACGCAGGTGAACCTCTAGTGGTGTTTGGAGACGCCAGCGGAGGAGCAGATTCTCGCGACCGACGGCTACGGCGTGTCGGAGTGTCAGCAGTGGTTATCAGCGACTTCGAGGGGCCCCAAGTCGGGTCTGCTATATTTGGTCCTCGACCTGGGGGTACTCAGTCTGTACCGAGGGGCGAGATCTGGGGTTTACTGCTGGCGCTCAGGCACTCTCGAGGGCCCTTGGTGTATGTTACAGACAACAGTGGAGTTGCTGACGGGTGGTATCAGGGATGCTGGAAGGTTCCTCAGGGAACCAATGCGAATATCTGGAAGCTCGTGGGCCAGGAAATGCAGTTTCGCGACCAGTCGCAGGTATGTGTCATACAGGTACCATCCCACATCGAAGCTGATCAAATCCCAGGCTCGGACTTCCATGAATTTGTGGTTCTTGGAAATCACATCGCAGATGAGTTCGCCAACATTGCTGCGACAAAAATGTCGGCTATCACCAGAGATTCGGTCACGGGTCATGAGAACGGGGGTGGACGCCAGTTTAGTTCGTCGGAGGTTGCTTCGGTCTACGCTCGAGGCGATGTCAGCACGCCAGAGCCCCAGCCGCACCTGTACGACAAGGCCGCCTCCCCCTCCCGCTCCCTCCTCCATTGCACCGTTTGCCTCCCAGCACTGCCTCGACAGCAAAGGCACGAGATGTTTGCGGTGTCGTGGTCAGTCGTCCCAGGAGGCCCTCACTGCTTGGTTAAGGTCGTCGTGTTTCGAGTCGATTGCCGTAGGGTCTGACAAGTTTCAGTTGCCGAGGGGGAGGCAGGTTCATATAGGGGGAGGCTGGGTTCACCCGTCCCATCAGCTTGTGTACGCCCCTGTCCACCGAATATGGATTTGCAGTACCTGTGGTTTCTTCGGAGGTGAGAAGCTCAGCAGTAGTCTCGCTGAGCCGTGTTCCAAGCCCCTCAGCACGGCTCGGAGACGATACCTCACCAATTTCAAACTTGGGAGATATCCCAAGGATCAGGTTTCGAAGGTTTCGAACCGAGCGAAGGCCTCGTAGTTCGTTTCCCTTCCTTTCATATCGCACCGCGATGGAGCCCATTCCATTCCATTCCCTCCCTCCCTCCCTCCCCCTCCCTCCCTCCCTCCCTCCCTCCCTCCTCCTCCTCCTCCTCCTCCTCCTCCTCCTTCTCCTCCTCCTCCTCCTCCTCCTCCTCCTCCTCCTCCTCCGCCCTCCCCCTCCTCCTCCTCCTCCTCCTCCTCCTCCTCCTCCTCCTCAGCCATTCCTCTCGTAAGCGGCCCGCGCGCACGGCCCTTCCGAGTTCAGGATGCCAAACTTGGGAATGGCACTGGCACCTGGGGCCCCATGCACCTCCTCTGCTGCGGTATAGGCCGGCCGACGGTGTGCCCGGCAGAGGGGAAGGCGCGCAGGATACCTGCAGCACGGCGAGTGTGATGCACCAGGCCCCGTTTCTCTTCCTCCTCTTCCGATTGCCCCTCCTCATCCACCTCTGGGTGCAAGCAAGCAGCTCGGCCGGGCGCACTGCGCGCAAGAGCAGGGCTAGGCGGCTGATGACGGACGGAGGGAGCATCGCTTGCTGTGGCCCTTCGGCGAGGCTAGCGGCCCACATGGCAGCAGGCTCGGGCCCGACCTGCCATGCCAGGAGAGCGCGCCGCCACCTACAAGGTATTGCGGAAGAGGGACATCGTGTCCGCCGTGGAGGAGTGCTGCGGCTGTCATGGCTGAGCCTGGCCCAGGCCCTACGGGGCAAGCAAGGCAGACGCGGGGCAGCTGGCCTACGAGCTCCACCACGTTTTTTTTTGGTCGGCAATGTTGGTGGGATGTTGTATCAATCCATTTGCGACGTTGCTGTCTCATATGCTGGGTTCAGTTTGCTTTCACGTTCATGTTCTCAGCTTCAAATTGGGCTGGTATGTTACGCTGCATACGTCAACGTTGCCAGTTTGATATTGCATGCGTGGTGATGTCCTCAAGGATCAGAGCTCTTGCAAAGTGTATACGCAACGTTTGTGGTCATTCATTGCTTTGCTGCGCGCTCTCATCAGTTGTGTTTCTTGGTTTCGATTGGCTTTAGCAAACGCCGAATGGTCAGTTGACGGTCCCCGCACATAAGAGCACAATGCGTTCACATGTCGCGCAGAAGGCGCTGCACTGAGCGAGCAGGCACCCTCGCATCTTTCCTTGGGAGGGCGCTCTAGATAGCAGGATCCTAGCAGAATCCTAGCAGAATCCTCCTCCTCCTCCTCCTCCTCCTCCTCATCATCATCATCGTCCTCCTCCTCCTCCTCCTCCTCCTGCTCCCCCTCCTCCTCCTCCTCCTCCGCCTCCTCCTCCTCCTCCTCCGCCTCAGCCTTCTCTTCTTCGTCCTCTTCCTCCTTTTCCTCATCCTCATCCTCATCCTCCTCATCCTCTTCCTCGTCTTCTGTTCCTCGTCTTCTCCCTCGTCCTCGTCATCCTCCCCCTCCTCCTCCTTCCTCTCTCCTCCTCCTCTCCTCTCTCCTCATCCTCCTCCTCCGCCTCCTCCTCCTCCTCCTCCTCCCCCCTCCTTCCCTCCCCTCCTCCCTCCTCCACCTGCCTCCTCCCTACCTCCCTCCTCCTCCTCCCTCCTGCCTCATCCCTCCTCCTCCTCCCTCCCATCCTCCTCCTCCCTCCCCCTCCTCGCTTCTCCCTCCTCCCCGTCCTCCTCCACCTCCTCCTCCCTCCCCCATGCTTCCTCCATCCCTCCTCCCTCCTCCCTCCTCCTCCTCCTCCGCCTCTCCTCCTCCTCCTCCTCCTCCTCCTCCTCCTCCTCCTCGCCTCTTCCGTTTCCTCTTCCTCTTCCTCTTCCTTTCCTCTCATCCTCCTCCTCCTCCCTGCTCCTCCGCCTCCTCCGTTTTCTCCTCGGTTTCCCTCCTCCTCTCCTCCTCCGTTTCTTCTCCGCTCCTCCTCCTCCTCCTCCTCGTCCTTTGTGTCCTCCTCCTTCGCCCTCCGCCTCCGCCTCCGCTCTCCTCCCCTCGCATCGTCCTCTCCTCCTCTCCTCCTCCTCCTCCTTTCCACCTCCTTTCCCACTCCTCCTCCTCCTTGTCCCTCCCTCCCCCTCTGGCCTCCTTTCCTTCCTCCTCCTCTCCTCCTCCCCCTCCTCCTCTTCCTCCTCCTCCTTCCTCCTCTCCTCCTTTTCCTCCTCCTCCTCCTCCTCTTCTCCTCCTCACTCCTCCTCCTCCTCCTCCTCCCCCCTCCTCCTCCTCCTCATCCTCATCCTCATCCTCCTCCTCGTCCTCTTCTCCTCCTTGTCCTGTTCTCTTCCTCCTCTTCCTGTTCCTCCTCTTCCTCCTCCTCCTCCTCCTTCTCCTCCTCGTCGTCCTCCTCCTCCTCCTCTTTCTGCCCCCTCCCCCCCTCATCATCATCCTCCTCATCCCATTCCTGCTCCCCGACCTCGTCCTCGTCCTCCTCCTATGCATCCTCCTCTTTTTCGTTTTCCTCCTCCTCCTCCTCCTCCTCCTGTTCCCCGTCCTCATCCTCTCCTCCTCCTCCTTCTCCTCCTCCTCCTCCTCCTCCTCCTCCTGTTCCCCGTCCTCATCCTCCTCGTCCCCCTCGTCCCCCTCCTGTTCTCTATCGTCTCCTTCTTGGGGCCCGACGGCTGCCCGGCCTTTGTTCCACTGCGCCATCCCTGACATGCCAGATCGGGGCACTCCTCCTGGGCATTGCCTCTGGATGGGCCGGTGGGGTTCCGCGAAGCGTCCATTATGTTCCCCGGTCTAGATCTAAGATAATGGGAGCCCACACATCCGACACCCTCCTGGGGTCAAAGCGGTCCTTCCCCCAGCGTTTTGAGTGTAGAGCCACACAACCAAGATGGACCCCCCCCTAGAATTCCCCCCCTCCGATGTTTGGGGGGGGGCGAGAAACTCAGAACCTGGGCCGCGCCGCGCGCGCAGGATGCCGGCTCGCCCCCTGAGCCGTGGGCATGGACACGTCGTTGAAAGAGTCGCCGATGGCGATGACCCGGAAATTCAGCCGCTGGAATGACTCCACCGCCTTCCGTTTCTGGTCCTCGGAGGTTCCGCACAATTCTGCAGCAACCAAGGGGAACCTCCCACGCCGTCTTCTTGGCTCTGCTGGTCGACGCGAATCGCCTTTTCTGTTTGCGGAATCGACGCTACTCGGCTCAAGAACGCTCCCACACCATCATGCTGGCTGGCTCTTGTGGATCGACGCGAATCAACGCTAGTCGACGCAGAATCGACACCAAATCGACGCCACTCGGCGCTAATCGGCACAACGTCGGCGATATCTCATCGATTACCACACGCTATTCGACGCTACTGTTCTCTCGCGACGGACCTGCGATGGTTAGGATTTTGTTTCGCTCGGGCACGCTGGGCTCGCAATTTCCCAGATGCAAGAGAGGAGGGAAGGGAAAACGAGGAGCGGCCGCGGGGGGATGGGAAGGAACTCATGCGCTCGCGCAGCGCGCTCGGGGCGGCCAAGCCGGTGCTGCACTCCTGGCAGCGGGCACGGGGCAGGCTCGCGACGACACCCACGGGCCAAAGCAACGGCTGCAGCGGGAGGGGAGGTCGACGACCAGCAAGCGGAAGAGGAAGGCACACAAGGCCCCCACGACTTGCGACCGAAGCACAGAAAGCCACGCCGCGAGCCTTCCCCGCAAGGGTCCTCGTTGGGCCCCTCGTGCGGGTGGAGTTTCCTACCCCCCGCCCCCTGCGAAGAACGAGGGGGGCGGCAGGGAAGGGGGGGGGAAGGAGCGTGCTGGGGAAGGAAAGACAGAATGGGGGACTCATTAGGCGGGAGGGCGAGGCAGAAGACAAGGGGGCGGAATAATGGAGGAGAAGGAGGGAAGGGGGATGATGAGGAGAGGTGGTTGTGGTGGTGGTGGTGGTGGTGGTGGTGGTGGTGGTGGTGGTGGTGGTGGTGATGGTGGTGGTGATGGTGGTGATGATGGTCGTGGTGGCGGTGGTTATGATGATGATGATGATGCTGATGATGATGATGATGATGATGATGATGATGATGATGATGATGATGATGATGATGATGATGATGATGATGATGATGATTGCAATAGTGCTGAGGACTGACCGACTGAACCGCCCTTGGGATCGAGGGTGGAAGAGGAGAGGGAAGTGGAAAAGGAGGGATCCGCCACCGTGCCTATGGACACGGAGTGGGCGTGTCCACAGGTCCTTTGCCCAATCCCCTGGGCTTTAGTCCTCGCTCCTGAGCAGTCTGCCGGGGCCCAGAACCCGAATGGCCGAATCTCCCGGGCCTTGCCGCGTGCCTCCTGGGGTTCCCGGCATGGTGGCGCGTGCATTTGTCGGACCCAACAGGGCCCCATCACGGACCCAGACAGCTTCAACACGCCCCCAAGATGGCCCCAAAGGGCCACGAGTCGCCGAACAATCGCTCCGAGACGCCCACGATGGCCCCCAGTCGGCCCAAGAGGCATGCAAGACTGCCAAAGATGCCTCCAAGAGGCCTCCCAAGATGCCAAAATCAGTGTTTGACAGATTTTGGCGTTTCGCCTTCTGGGTTCTCGGTTTCCCCACGTTGCCAGACGGCCCTAGGGGTCCCCGAGACCGCCCCCAGACGGCCCAAGAGGCCTTCAAGAGGGCCCCCAAACTGACCAAGAGGGCCCAAAGACAGCCAAGAGGCGCCCAGAACGGCCCAAGAGGGCCCCAACAGGACCCCACAGAGGGAGCACGAACCGAAAAGCCGAGCCTCCCGCCCAAAGAGGTTCCCAGGAGACCCCAAGAGGCGCCCAGGAGGCCCAACAGGCCCCCAGGCAGCCCAGGCCCCCAAGAGGCCCCCAAGAGGCCCAAGAGAGGCCCCAAGCCATCAAGAGGCATCCAAACTGCCTCCAAGCGGCCCCCGAGAAGCCCCCAAAAGATGTCAACGAACAGCCAATGGGCTTATATAACTACAACCCAGGCACGGTGGCGGGATGGATCGACGGCCATGAGATCCGCCGCGCCCTTCTGATTTATCGAAGGGGTGCCCGGCGTGCCGAACTGTATGGTTCTTGGTTTTGGCTCCTTTTCCAAACGAACTCCCCCTGGGGCTCTGGCACGTCCCGCCGGCCACCCGGACGACCCGGTTGCAAACGGTTTTCCTGCCCAAGACGGCCCCAAGATGGGGGGCAGGCTCTGGGGGAGGAGGAGGAGGAGGAGGAGGCGGAGGAGGAGGAGGAGGAGGAGGGGAGACGGAGGAAGAAGCGGAGGCGGAGGAGGGAGGAGGAGGAAGAGATCAGCTTGACATCGGCGATGCCTCGTCGACAGACCGGCGATAGGCCCCTGACCGTACATCCGCACGGTCCCGGGCGGGGCCGGCTGGCGGGCCCTCGTCGGCGGCGAATGGGCGGTGGCCTGGGGGCCGAGGCGTCCCTCCCTGAGCCCATCCCCCCTAACCAGAGGCCTCCTGGATGGGGTCCGAGTATAGATGGGGTCGGAGGATCCCGCCGCACCGCCGACACATCGGCGATACATCGCCGATACATCGCCGATGCATCGGCGACATCGGAGACACATCGGCGACGTCGACGTGCAGCGAACAGGGCTCCACATCGAGCCGCATCGCCGATGCATCGGCGATGCGGCGCGATCCTTCGACCCCATCTACGCCGACCCCATCTAGGAGGCCCAGAGATGCATCCCTCCCTGATCCCATCCCACCTAACGTTGTCCCTGATTTCCTGTCCCTCCTCGGGTGTCCTTCAGGCGAAGCACGTGGTCCACCATGAAGCCATCCTCGTCGACGACCAGCGAGTTGCAGAACACCGTTGGGTAGCCTAGCTGCTCGAACATCGGCATCGCGTACTCCTCCCGGGAAGCAGCGAAAGCACTGCCACGACGCTCCCCTCGGCCAATTTGGGCTAGACCGTCTACCGCCGAACGCCCTACGCTCAATTTTTGTTTCGATGCGTGACCCCTGGAGTCTGGATAAATTCCCTAGGGCAAACTCTTCGTCCTGGATCGTTTTGTTGACGGTCCCGGGGCCAGCTGAGGACCCCCCGAGGCCGAAAATAGCTAAAATCGGTGCGCTCCCACTTGTTCGAGCCTCGGATCCCTGGAGCCGAAAGAGCCTCGCTGGTTGGTTGGGACGCGATGAAACAGCGAGTGCACTACTCCTGACTGCGACTCTCGAACATCAGCCGAAATTCTCGCCTCTGCTGATCAGGGGGGAGGGGGAGCGGAGGGAGCAGTGGGGCGAGGCAGGAGGCGCTGTTGTGTCGTGCCGCGTCGTGCGGCGAACTTTGTCTCTGCCGTCTGCTGCTGTATCTCGCCATCGCTCGGGCGTCCATTCTTTGCGCACCGTACGGTTTCTCGCGCGTGTGCTTCGCAGGATGGCCCAAGTCGGGGATGGAGAGAACCCCCTTTTGCGAAACGTGGTTTAGTGAAAACGACCTCGGGCCTAAATCTGGCGGGCGCAAGACTGGAAAAGGACGGCCGCGGCGCCCTCTCGAGAACCGAAAAAGGACAATTCACTAATCGACGTGTCAGGGTGCGGGTTCTGTCCACCCCCGACCAAAATGCTCTTGGATGGTGCTCGCCGAGGGGAAGTGCACACGTCCGGGCGATGCTAAGGGAAAGCGCGCCTGGGCGCCGCAGCCCTCGGGCTGCGGCCAATGGGGCCGGGCCGCGCGCGGCAGGGGCGCGGGGGGGGGGCGCTCGCCGCCTCCGGGGCCGACGAGCGCGGGCGACTGACCGCCCCGAGTGAGAATCGTCGGCGGCGTCTCGGAGCCCGGTGGGGGTCCGAGGTGGCCCGGCACTGGTTCCAGCCAGCAGGAAAGGGGGGGGGGGTAGGTCCGAGGTGCTGGGCTCGACCCACATGTTGGCATCTGCCCGCCTCCGAGGGCCGTCTGCGGGCCCCAGGACCGTCCAAAACAGATGCGGAGTACAATGCTGCACCGCAGTGGCCCTGGGCGCCGCCCTCACTGAAGGCCACAGTGGGGGAGTGGAGGAAGACTGGGCCCGCGGGCCAGGCACATGAAGAAGACACGAATGATCCCCAAAGGGTCTTCTGGGCCTCTTGAGAGCCCGATGAGCCATGAGCCAGCTCCTGTGGGCCCACAGGGGCCATGTGAGCATTATGGGCCCTGTTGGGCCTTGGGAACCCCATGATATCCATGTATGGACCCATGACCCCTGTGGGACCATTTGAGCAGGGGCCAAATGGGCCTCATGCGCCTCGTGGGCCCGTGGAACCCTACGAGTGCCATGGGCCTCCTTGTTGGGCCTGATGATTCTTGCAGTATTGCGCATGGTGGGCCTCATGCGGCAAATAAGCCCCACGAGCTCAGTTGTCCCTATAGGCCCAGAGTGCCATTTCAGTTCCACACAACCTGCGGGCATTATGTCAATTGTGGCCTCCGGGACGCAGGAGAAAGGTTTGTGCAAATTCCGCCCCTCCATGGGCCAGATGGACCGCATGAGATGCGAGGCTAATGCGAGCCATGTGAACTGCGCTCGTTGGCGGGAGCGGCGCGAGCCAAGCTAAACTGGGCCAGCGGGAGGCGGCATGACGACGAACAGTAGTGAAGGCACTTTTGCTGCGGTAGTGACATTTGAGCACCTGTTTCCGCATGGATACGCTATTGCTGACACCTCTGCGGGACATCCCGCATTGCTCCGAAACCCACGACCAGAAACTCATAACCACAGCCACTGCATGCCCAGTACATTCGGCCACTCGACAGCGGTCGAGGACATCCTGGTGTAACCTGAAGCCCCACCATACCATCCAACGGAATGCGCCACGAATTGCCCTGCCGTGCAAAACCAGAGTGGTGCTGCAAGACAGTTCTGTCGAATCCGATGCCCCCCTGGGCCTTTCGCGCATGCTCCACTCGACTCCTATACGACGAGTAGCCACTCGCCGTTCGCCGCGCGCCTCGCCCTCATCCTCATCTCCCTCCTCCCCCTCATCACCATCATAAGCACCATCACCAGCACCATCATCATCACCACCATCACCATCACCAGCAGAATCATCACCAACAGCATCAGCAACATCGTTATTACCAACATGTTCGTCATCGTATTTGTCCTCATCGACATCACTACCATCACCAATACTGTCATCATCATCATCATCATCATCATCATCATCATCATCATCATCATCATCATCATCAGCATCAGCATCAGCATCAGCATCAGCATCAGCATCAGCAGCAGCAGCAGCAGCAACAACATCATCATCATCATCATCATCATCAGCATCAGCATCATCATCATCATCATCATCACCCTAATCGTCCCGCATGCTCCGCAAAACTCGTATTTCCCGCCCTTCCGAACGCGCTCCCACTAACCTCATGCCCGTGAGAATAAACACTAGGGGATAATAAAGTTCGGGGTTCAGGGAGAGATAATAAAAGTAGCCCAGCAGACCTCAGCATAATCTCGAAGTAAGAGATGATCAAGAGGAGACCAAGCCGAGCACGTTTTGAGACATCCTTGGCGTTTAGTTTTCATAGAAATATCCTCAACAATGGCTTATCTCTCATGAAAATTGTTTTTTGTAAGTGCTCGTGTAGGGTAGCTCATGTGCCTCAATTTCCATGGATAATCAACCCCAGAGATAAAAAAGTTCAGGCGAGCGTGGGGACAGAGAGAAATATAAAAGAAGAAGAATACAGTAGAAGAATAATAAGAAAGAAGAAGAAGAGGAGAATAAGAAGAGGACGAATAAAGGAAAAATCCAAAGTTCCAAATCTATCAATTTTAATTTACAAACGCTTTATGAAAATTGATTGGTTTAAGTGCTCGTGTAGGGTAGCTCATGTGCTTCATTTTCCATGGATAAGCAACCCCAGGGATAAAAAAGTTCAGGCGAGCGTGAGGACAGATAGAAATATAAAAGAAGAAGAGGAAAGTAGAAGAATCATAAGAACATTGCTCGTTTCGTTTGAGTCTGCCTCCCAAAATTATTGGTTTCGCTTGACACATCCTGAAAAAGTGTGATCGCTTCGCTTGATGTTGCTATATCAACATCGCTTGATGTTGCTATCTCAACATAGCGTTTCGAGGTGATAATGAAGTTCGGCCTCAGCGCTCGCCGCCCAATTTGAATTTTGTATAGGGCGACGATAATCAACTCTAAACACTGAAGGAGGGGGGGGTCCCTTTATTATCATCGGCATGCGGTTACACATGAGGACGTAAATGGGAAGGGCTGAATGATCAGAGGTGTCTGAAGACTGAATGTTGTCTGGGTGAGATAACCGAAGGCGCGTCTAAGGCGGGCACTGCAGCTTGGCCAACTTCCGTACCCCAGAGCAAAAACAACGTCGGCAATGGGGATGTCATTACAAAACACAAAGGTGAGAAACAGACAAGTAAGCGACCGTTCGGGCCTGGTGCTCAAACACGCCCGTCGTGCAGTCGGTGAAACAATACAAAAGAGGGCTCTACGAACAGCCCCTTCACAAAACAAACTGCCTGGCCGCGAGAGGACGCGCTCAGCGGGTTCCCACGCATATCGGTGTTGTCAGACTTCGCTTCATCACAAAGGCGCACCAGACCCCCCACCCCCGCACCTCCAAGCGCAACGACAACGTGCACGGCGCTCGTGGCAGGGATGCTGGAGCAAGCATCCTACCTCCAATGTTATGTTGCTCCCATCGCACTGCAAGACCACATCCCCGAAATAACTTCGAGCACCCGGGAAAAGTGTCGACAGAGTGTCGCAAGAGTGTCCCCCAGTGCCCGACACGCGAGAACCCTCGCGTTTTGGGGTACCCTCTTGGTGCTCGAAACTCTTTCTGGTGGTCATGGCTAGAAGTAGGTTGGAACATCGTAACTCCAGTGGGCCAATGCGGCTCTTGGGCACGCATGTCCGTTTCCGCCTCCGCGTGCCCTCCTGACACAGCCACGAGAATCATCTCCCCGCCCCTGCGCGAGTGGGCCATGGTGTGCGCTCGGGACGGCCTTCTCCAGCTTCTCGCCGCTGAACTCTGCTCACGTCCCTGCAGGTATTCCTCATCCTCCTCCTCCTCGCTCGCTCGCTCGCTCGCTCACTCCCTCTCTCCCTGGCCTCCTCCCTCCCTCCCTCCCTCCCTCCCTCCTCACCCCATCCTCGTTTGGAGAAGACGACACATCACACAGATCCCGCTGCTCCGTCGCCGTCTCCCAGGGTGTTTACGACCGAGACGCTGCGGCGAGTCCGGCCGTGGCGACGGCGGAAGGGCAGCGGCATCGGTACCCTCTCCTCCGCTGGTGGCCATCCCGCGACTCGGGAGCCTCCTCTGGTACCCTCTCCTCCTCTGGTAGCCTCCTCTGGTAGCGGTATCGTTACCCTCTCCTCCTCTGGTATCGGTACCTTCTCCTCCTCTGCCGTCGTCCGCCTCCTCCTCCGCGCAGGCGCCTCGAAGGTGTCGGTCAGCAGCAGGATGCGCGGCACGATGGGTCTGAGCCACTCCAGGAACTCCTCGGGCGCCCCGCACGCCGCCCCCCTTTAGGAGAAGGAGCTCGGAGTTCGTTTGCCCCGCCGCCGCGCCCCACTGCGGGGGAGAAACAGGGGGGGGGAGACGGGTTCAGGGGGGGGCGCATCGACCCGGAACCGGCGATACATCATCGCTGAAGGATCGGCGATACAGTCAACCCGCACAGCAAGGATGAACAACTGTCCACGGCTACCCTCGCATCCTTCCCCTTCGGCCCATCCTTGGCTGCTTTCGCTGGCTGCGCCCCGCTCGCAAAGTGTCGACATGGCCTTCCGAGGCCCTTGCATCCTCATGGCGCGCCCTGATTCAGCGGGTCACCTGCAGGCCCCCGATAGCGAAACCGCACGCTGCTGGGCAGGGCGGGCTATCGGGCCCTGATCGGCGATGACTTGGCGGTCGCCCCCTCCTCCTCCTCCTCCTCCTCCTCCTCCTCCTCCTCCTCCTCCTCCCTCCTCCCTCCTCCTCCCTCCCCCTCCTCCCTCCTCCTCCCTCCTCCTCCCTCCTCCTCCCTTCTCCTCCCTCCCCCCCCCAAGCGGTGCCCCTGGGTCTGCCTCGCTGTCCTGCCCCACCGCCCTGCCCCTGCCTCCCCCGTGGCGCGAGCGGCCGAAGCACGGCCCATGTGGGCCCGAGGGCACGACGCCCCGCTCGCCGAGGGCCCCGTGGCCCCGTGGAGGTACCGCGCCACAAAGAGCACAAGAGCAGAGGAGGAGGAGGAGGAGGAGGAAGAAGGAGGAGGAGGAGGAGGTATCGGTATCGCTCCTCTGAGTCCAAAGCGCGGATGGACTAGGGAGAAGTTCGGGGTTCCCCCCTCAAACCAAGCTCTCGGCTCTCCTCAACAGGAGGGCGCCAGCGACGGTGCCTTTCGGCATGCATGAGCATGACTACGTGACAATGTCAGGTGTGACCTTCTTTCTCCAACGCCCCAGTCGGCGAACTTCCGTGGAGGCACCACGCACGGAGAGCACAAGACCAGAGATGCGATGACCTCCTTCGTTCCAGCGCCGGAGTCGGCCAACTTCGCGCCCTGCGCACCACGATGCGCGGCGCGCGGAAATACACTCGCGCCCTCGTGACCCACCCTCAGCAAAGACACAGACAGCCGCTCTGGCCCCGACCGCGGCGCGCGAGAATTTTTGCGCCCCCCGCGGGTACGCCAGGATATCCCGACCCTTCCTTGCCCAGGGCTGCCGTCTCGTCCCGACACGTTTTGACGGCCCCTGGCCCCAGCGATGGCCCCCGTCCTGAAGGCCGACGACGGCGGAAAACTGCCGCCTTGATTTGTTCCCAAGGCGCTGGGCGTCTGGGAGGGCACCCCCTCCAAAGCGATGGTGGTCCACCCTCCTGCCATCTGGGCAGACATCCGACGCAATGTGTTTCACATCGTGTCCCGGCCCCCAAGATAGAGAGCAGAAAATGCACCCCCATAACAAGCACCCCGACGAGCGAAGCCGTTTAGCCCGGGTCCACCCAGACCCGGGTCAAAGCGGCTTTGCAGGATCCTGCAAGATCCTGCACCCAAACCCAGGTCAATGCGAAGGATCCTGCAACATCCTGCAGAATCCAGCGCCCAAACCTGGGTCACTGCGACCCTGGCCCTGCAGCATCCTGCAGAATCGGGCGCTCTGGCTGACCCCCGTTTGCATTGACCCCCGTCTCTCGAGCCCCGGCGCGTCAGGGGAAGGCCAGCTCCGGGGGAAACGTCGGTCTGGACTCGGCGATACCTCGCCGAGGCAGATCGGCAGTGGGCCCCTGACAGCGAGCTCGCACGTTCCTGTTGGGCCAGCGGGCTCCCATCGGCGATCAAGGGGCCCGTCCCCGCCCGTCCCCCCTCGAGCCCATCCCTTGCGTGTGTCTGGGGGGGCAGCTCTTTAGAGACGCCCCGCATCAACGACGATCGGCGCCGACATTCGGCGCGCCAACGACGATCGGCACCGACACTCGGCACCGACACTCGGCATCGACACTCGGCAACGACACGCGGCAACGACCCTCGGCGCCGACACTCGGCACCGACACTAGGCACGCGCACCCACCAGAGTGCAATCTCCCCAAAGGGGGGTCTCAAAGAGAGAGGCGATCTCTGCCACCCTGACGCACACAGCCCATCCCGCTTCGGGGATGGACAGAACCCCGTTTAGTAAAACGTGGCTTAGTGAAAATAGCCTCGGGCCCAAACCTGGCGGGCGGGAGCCTGGAAAATGACGGCCGCGGCGCCCCCTCGAGCACCGAAAACGCACAGTCCACGAATCGACGTGTCAGGGTGGGGGGTCTGTCCACCCCCAACCAAAATGCTCTTGGATGGTGCTCGCCGAGGGGAAGTGCACACGTCCGGGCGATGCTAAGGGAAAGCGCGCCTGGGCGCCGCAGCCCAAAGGGTGGTCCCAAAGAGAGGGGCGATCTCTGCCACCCTGACGCACACAGCCCCTCCCCCTCCCCTGGCGCTGCCCCTGCCACTTTCGCTGCAATACTGGCGCCCATGCGCCGCGCGGTGCAACGATGTTCGGCCTCGAGGGCCGCAGAGAACACTGTGCACCGGATCCTGCCCGAGTCGACGATCGAACGGGGGGGGGTATTGAAGGGGCCCTGGGACAGACAAATAAATAACCACAAACAACATGATGCCCAATATTTTCCAATATTTTCCCATATTGTTCCACATTTTCCTGGGAGTCGACGATTAATTGTGTCTGTGTTTTTTTCCCTCCTGGGGCATGGCGACGCCAGTCTCCGACTTTGGGATTCACGGATGGACCAAACACTGAAGGCTGACTCGGGGATGTACAGAGCAGGGCGTCCATCCTCGATGGTGGTGCGTCCGAGCAGCCCCCCAGGCTATGCATCCCCGAGTTTCCATCCTTTTCTGAGCGGAGGAGGAGGTGGAGGAGGAGGAGGAGGAGGAGGAGGAGGAGGAACTCGGGGATCGGGGTCGATGAATCGCCCGCGAGGCTCCACGGCGCCCCGGGAGACGCCGAAACGCGCTACGGTGCGCACAGGCCGCCCGCAGATCCGATCCTCCTTTTTCCCTGGGGAAGCCAAGAGGTACCTCTCTCGGGGTGCGCTCTGACCAGAAAATCCGAGGCGGCACCGGCGGTGGCGACGAGGACATCCCAGGAAGCCCACAGGAGGGGAAAACGAGGGGAGGGCAGAGCGGCATGGGTACCTCTGGGGCGCCCTGGCCAAACACTTCGAAGCGAATCCGGCGGCGGTGCAACATCTGACGGAATGCCAGGGGGGCTCGCCACCAATCATGGAACGGAACGCATGCAAACCCGAGGAACGGCCGAGCCCCTGCCGACAAGTAAGTGGACCTTATCCAACGCCCCGACTGTATGGGTACTGAAGGTTCGTGTTGTGCCGACACCGGCGTTGGTGGATGACATCGTGTCGATCGTTCAACCTTGAATTATCGGCGGCTTCTCGATCGCCAGATCCTTCCATACTTGGCCGATTCTTGGCCACTGGCGGCGTTCAGCCTTGAACACCCGTGCAGAGGTCGCCGCCGGTCGACACGACGCGAACCTGCCGTACCTTTATGTTGCCCCTATCGTACTGAAGGACCACATCCCAGAACTAAGTTCGAGCACCCAGAGAAGTGCCGAAAGAGTGTCGAAGCGGTGTGTGTCGAAACAGTGTCGGACGAGTGTTTCCCAGGGCCCGACACGTGAAAACCATCGGGTTTCGGTACTTCTTTCTGGTGCTCGAAATTCTAGGCGAAACACCAGAAAAGTACCCCAAAAGCAGTCCAACAATACTCAAAACATCGTCCCCACCTATTTTGTACTATTTTTGAAAATTCCTCCTGTAGAGGGACAGGCCCGACTTAACGATAAATGGGGGGAGAAGAAGGCGCACTTCTGACGCCCTCCAAGATGAACACAAGAACCTGTTGGGTTCTTGCGCTCTTGGGCTCTTGAGCCCCAAGAACCCCTCCAGGGGCCCTGCAGGGCCCCTGTTTGGCAGCCCTCGCTGCCCCCCCCCGTCCAGCGATCGCCCTACAATTACGCGGCTCCCGCGGTCAGCGGGCGCGGACAGAACCCAGGACGGGCGAGCGCAAGGCAAACGGGGCACGCACACGAGACCTGGGGCCTCATGCAAGAGGCAGCGAAGCGGAAGAGAGATGGCTGCACTGCACCACACGCAGCTGCAAAGGGTTGGAACCCTCGCCCCCCCCCCATAATTTGGACGCCCGAAATGGGTATGGAAAAAATGGGTAGAATGCCCAACAACAAATGTTGCCCCAAACCAACAGCGGCCGCTTGTCGCAAGTGGACACAGGCCGCGGCGGCGCGGACAGCGAGTCCTGTTCAAAATGAACAGGGACTGCGGTTGGGCATTGTAGTCATTCTTTCTGTACCCATCTCGTTCGCGCAGACATTGCGCGACGCCAAGCTGCGGGACGGGGGCTCTCCTTGGCGCCAGGGAGCGGCTTGAGGTCCTTCACCACCTGCGGGCCCCAGAGGCCCGAGTCCGAAGGGTGCGCGCGCGGCGCCGCCCCCCCGGGCGCGAAGACCGAGGAACAGCGTCGTCGTCGTCGTCGTCGTCGTCGTCGTCGTCGTCGTCGTCGTCGTCGTCGTCGTCGTCGTCGTCGTCATCGCCGCCGCCGCCGCCGCCGCCGCCGCCGCCGCCGCCGCCGCCGCCGCCGCCGCCGCCGCCGCCGCCGCCGCCGCCGCGCCGCCGCCGCCGCCGCCGCCGCCGCCGCCGCCCGCCGCCGCCGCCGCCGCCGCCGCCGCCGCCGCCGCCGCCGCCGCCGCCGCCGCCGCCGTCGTCGTCGTCGTCGTCGTCGTCGTCGTCGTCGTCGTCGTCGTCGTCGTCGTCGTCGTCGTCGTCGTCGTCGTCGTCGTCGTCGTCGTCGTCGTCGTCGTCGTCGTCGTCGTCGTCGTCGTCGTCGTCGTCGTCGTCGTCGTCGTCGTCGTCGTCGTCGTCGTCGTCGTCGTCGTCGTCGTCGTCGTCGTCGTCGTCGTCGTCGTCGTCGTCGTCGTCGTCGTCGTCGTCGTCGTCGTCGTCGTGTCGCCGTCGTCATCGTCGTCGTCGTCTTCGTCGTCGTCGTGGTCGCCGTCGTCTTGGTCGTCGTCGTGGTCGTTGTTCCAGTCGTGGCCGTCGTTCCCCCCCTCCCCACACCTCCTCCCTCGAGACATCCCCCCATCCCCGGCTGCAGCTCGGGGAGGCATCGTGGACATCGTAGACCCTGCTCGCCGGAGGTGGCGCCCATGGTGATGGTGGTATGGCTCTTCTTCCCTCTGGCGAGCGTCCAGCGCAATCTCTCACCGTTTCCGGCCTCACGGGGCCCAGGCCCTGGCGCCGAGCCCCGAGGCCGCCAGGACACGGCAGGGAGGAAGGAGCCGGCCCCCTGGGAGAAGGTCGGCACTTCCAGTGAGCTTGTACCTTAGAGAGTAATCCCACCAGCCCTTTGGGCGTGAGTGGTTTAGAGAGCCCGCTCTGTTCTCAACCCCCCTTCTTCCCCTTCGGGGAGGGGTTTACCCCTCCCCCTACCCCCTCCTCCTGAACCTGGAGAGGGGGTTCCGCGGGTCGTTGGAGGGGTCTTTCTCGACTCCTGGGAGGGCTAAAAAACGACACCCCTCACGAGGATTCTGGCCCCGACGGGGCCGGAGAAAAAAACCTCTCCTCTTCTGTGAAGCCAAAATCATTGGTTTTACTACGGTTTTGGCCCCATTTTGGCCTTCTGAAGGGGGCCCGCTCATCTTTCTTCATAGCAAAATCATTGATTTTACGAAGATTTTGGGCTCATTTTGTCCTTCTCAGGGGGCAGCGCTCATTTGCGCTTCTGAGGAGGTCGCAAGAGGCCCCAAGATGGCCCCAAGAGGCCCCCAGGAGGCTCCCAAGAGACCTCCAAGAGGCCCCCAAGAGGCCCCAAGAGGCCACAAGAGGCCCCCAAGAGGCCCCCAAGAGGCCCCCAAGAGGCCCCAAGAGGCCCCAAGAGGCCCCCAAGAGGCCCCCAAGAGGCCCCCAAGAGGCCCCCAGGAGGCCCCAAGAGGCTCCAAGAGGCCCCCAAGAGGCCCCACGAGGAGCCCGAACGACCCACACCAGGACGAGGGGCCCGAACGACTCACACCACGAAGAGCCCGAACGACTCACACCACAAGGAGGGGCCCGAACGACTCACACCAGGACGAGGCGCCCGAACGACTCACACCACGAGGAGCCCGAACGACTCACACCACGACGCGGGCCCCGAACGACTCACACCACGAGGAGCCCGAACGAGTCACACCAGGAGGAGGGGCCCGAACGACTCACACCAGGATGAGGGGCCCGAACAACTCACACCACGAGAAGCCCGAACGACTCACACCAGGACGAAGAGCCCGAACGACTCACACCACGAAGAGCCCGAACGACTCACACCAGGAAGAAGGGCCCGAACGACTCACACCAGGACGAGAAACCCCAAACGACTCAAATCACGAGGAGCGCTTTCTCTCCCTCCTCCTCCGCCTCGTCCTTCTCCCGCTCCCCCCACAAGGAGGATGTACAAGGAGGCGGGAGGAAGGAGGAACAGGGGAGATATGCGGGGCCAAGCGGACACACGCCTGAAAAACACGACTGTCGACATGCTTCGCAAGAGTTGCTGCTGTGAGATGGGCTGGTGGGGATACGCGAAGCGTAAAGAATTCAGAAGCGAACGAATCTACCTCGCTTTTGACCACCCTCGCATCCAAACGGGAGCCAGGCGATACCAGGCTACCCGTGGGCTGGCCTGCGACGGCCAGGCTGCTCGACGAGGAGGCGTGTATGCTGACTCGGATTTGCCTGGCAGCGTGAGCGGGGTAGGTAACTCCCCCCTGAGTACTGCAGGGTAAGTCATCATCAAGTCTGGAGACCCAATGCCCCTTGGAGACCGGTAAAGACATGAAATGAATCCATACCGCTGAATCGATGACGTTACATCTGAACGCCGGATCAAGTCGGAATGTGCGTCGACATCGAATTTGATCGACCGCGCCAACTTCATGGCAACGTCACGCAATCATCGGGTCGCACTGGATCGGGATATCGGACTCGAATTGGACCGGTCAGGCCATAATCGACCCCCCAACCGGATCGATAGGATCGAGATGGGCCCTGGAAATCAGACGCTAACAAGTCCTCAACGGAGCTAACCGTGACAGTGACTGCCCGAGCGAGCGTCCGATAGGGATGGCTTGCGGGACGCGAAAAAACGCGAGTGCACCGACCCCGAAAGGAGGAGCAGGAGCAGGACAGAAAGGTGGGTAGCGTGGTTAGGAAAATTGCCGGCCCACGTGCCTGTGGCTGGTCCTGCAGCGGCCACCCTGGTGTAGCAGGAACGCTCGCGAGAAGAGGGACGGGAGGAGGAAAAAACGGGAGGAGCGAGGAAGAGGAACCGACACACACACACACAGACACACACGCGCGCGCGCGCAAATGCCGACATGCCGTCCTCGGCGTTGGCTTCCGCACCCCTGGTGGCCTAGACAGCCGGCAGCATGAGCCAGCGACGGGGCGCGGGAGGGCAGACCGAATGCATGGCGGGAGACGACACAGCGCGACGCGAAATGGTGCAGTAGGAGCTCGACCACAAGAACCCTTCCACAAGAAGCCCACTCCTAAGACACTAGGACGTCCATTGATTTTTGGTATGGGGACGTCACGCTTCCATCATAAACCATCGAAACCTAAAAAACCCAGGGCACCCTGGAGGGAAGCAAGGTGTGCCTTGGCATGGGCTTCCGCTGTACAATTCAACCCTGGGATTGGGGGCGAGACATGGCTTGTGACGACGCCCCGGGTCGGCCTCGCACCGTCGGGGTCCTGCAAGCCGGGACTCCTGGAAAAACCAGGACATGGGCTCATCCGAGAAGACTGCGCCACTCTTCGGTGGTTTGCCTCGCTAGATTCCTGAACATCCGATTCAGCGCGGGGTCCCGCGACGCCCCGACCCCTTTCCCCAGGGCCGGCGCAGCGTCCCGACTCGTTCCTGCACGCCCCCCGGGCACCAAGGACGACCCCGGAGGCTGGAAACCGCAGAAACCAGGCGTGCTACGTGGAGGCCTCCCAGATGGGGTCCGAATAGATGGGGTCGGAGGATCTCGCCGCATCGTCGATGCATCGCCAATGCATCGGCGATGCGCCGTCGACGTCGGCGATACATCGCCGCCTTCGGCGTGGAGAAAATCGGGGTCCGCAACCAGCCGCATGGTCGATGCGTCCGCCGTGCGGAGCGACCCTTCGACCCCGCCCACTCGGACCGCACGTGAGCGTCGAGAAGAAGCGGGTCTTACGCTCGTCTGGGGGGGCCAGACTTAGGTCGGGCCTGACCTCCTACAGGCAGACCTTGGAGGAACAGTGAAAAATAGCCAAACAATATCTGAATATCTGGAAACGTGAAGAGGAGGAGGCAGAGAAGGAGGAGGAGGAGGAGGAGGAGGAGGAGGGGACTTGGCCGCCCCCGAAGGCACTCGCAGGGCGGCGGCCTGGAAGGGCGGGGCCAGCGTCAGGTGGGGCATGTCCTCCTACAGGCAGAGTTCGGGCGAACAGTTAAAATGAGTTACAGTGAAAGGACCCAGGGGCACACAAATAGATAACACACAATCCCAGAATCCCCCATATGCTTCCATATTTCTTGAATGTTCGCCTTCCCCACCACTTCCCATATTTTCCAATATTTTCTGGTGGATCGACGATTGACTGTGTCTGTGTGTTTTCTCCTCTTCATAGAGACTATTCAGAAATGGCAACAAATGGCAACAAATGTCCAAGCTATTTCGTATATCTCTTACACTTTTCCTCCTGTGCTGGGACGTGCCCGACTTTACGGCCAGCGGCCCGCCTCGCGCATGTCCGACAGCCGGATGTTGTGCTTTCTCAGGATGTCCATCCCTCGGCTCTGGCCGGGCGCGCGGGTGGGGGCAGGACGGGTACAGGACGAGGCCAAGTCCGTGGAGCAGGGACCGACCGCCCCAGCCTTCCGGGAGGCCTACCACGATACGATCTCGGAACACAACAACTCTGTGATAACAAAAAAACATATTCTTAGGCACTACGGTCTCAGCAAAGAATGTGCTAAGGATGCGTCGCAGCAAAAGGCTATTCGAACATTCCCCAAGGCCGCGGTAACAGCAATGTTGGTTAAGGGCGATGCTGGGAATATGATGCTTGTGTCACCGAGCTCGCGCAAAACAAATTGTAGGAAATCACGACCACACTTTCCTACATTTCAGATGTGCGAAAGTAACGAGCGAAAACGACGCAGCGAATTGTAGCAAAGCACGAACAACGACGTCCTACAATTGGTTTGGCCACGAATCAATCCCACCTACAATTCCGAAACCCACATCGCCGATACCTACATTGCCGTTAGCGCGTCTACGGATCCCCTAGTGGGCCTCTATAGGCAAGCCGGGACTCCTCGCCACTGCTTGAGATCGGATGAGGGTCAGGTCGGGCTCTCCGCCTGAGGTGTTCAAGGCCGTTCGACAGAAGGAGGAGGAGGAGGAGGAGGAGGAGGAGGAGGAGCAAGGAGGAGGCTTGAAGAAGGAGGAGAAGGAGGAGGAGGAAGAGGAGGACGCGTCGACAGGACGCAAGACCCCGACCCCCCCTCCCCCCCGCGCTCGCCGTATGTCTGTGAGGCCGCGGGCCTGGATGGACGCACCGGGCGCCACGGCCGCCACAGAGCGCTCTGGGATGCTCTGAGGGCGTTCCAGAGCGCTCCGGATTCCTCCTCCCTCCTCCTCCTCCTCCTCCTCCTTCGTCCTCCGCCTCCTCCTCCCTCCTCCTCCCTCCTCGTCCCTCCTCCTCCTGCTCCTGCTCCTCCTCCTCCTGGTGCTCCTCCTCCTCCTCCTCCTTCTCCTCCTCCTATGCCCTCAAACCCGCTTCTCGAGGCGGACCGGGCTCCTTCTCACTTCTCCCCTGGGCCTGCCTAAATGGGGCAGGCAAGGAGGGGACATCCAATGTCTCGACAAAATCGGGTCGTACTATTGCTCGCCAGGTTCGGCATGTCCAGGTGACCTCGCCGGGCCTCTAGCCGCCAGACAACGACTCGAGATGAAGCGCTGGCATTGGGGGCCAGCGTTGAACAACTCAAGGAATCGGGCGTCTGTGAGGGAGAAAAACGGGGGCTCTCGGGCTCCAGGGTGCCTAGGCAGGACCAGTCAGCATCGAATCGGAATGTGCGTCGGCTCGGGCTGCATCGGCACAGATACGAAAACGAATCGTATCGGCTGGTGGACACATCGGGCGGCATCAAGTGGCCCGAATATCATAATCGATCGAGTCGGATCGGGCCGGCCGAAACCGATGTGGGGTTGGATCGATCGGATCGAAATGGGCTCTGCAGGGTGACGACATGGAGCTCCGATCGAGACAGGCAAGAAGCGGGTGCCAACAGATACCCATAATTTGTTATGTTAGCTAGCTCCGCTTCTGCGGAGGGCGGAAGGAGATGAAGTATGAGAAGGAGGACAAGCGAGGGTGAGGATGGAGACCGATCCCCGCCACGACGGAGAGCGTCATCATTCTGCGGCACCGCAGGTCACACGCCCCTCCTCACCCTTACACATACTCCTTCCTCCTCCCGGCCCTATCACCATCCCCTCCTTCTCAACTCCTCCTCCGCACTCCTCCTCCGTCCCCGCCATCTTCCGCTGACCCCCTCCGAATCATGTTCTTCATGCTCTTCTTCCTCCTCATCCCACTCCTCCTCCTCCTCCTCCTCCTCCTCCTCCTCCTCCTCCTCATCATCATCATCATCATCATCATCATCATCATCATCATCATCCTGTTTCTCGTCCTCACTCTCCTGATCTGCAATCATGTGCGTATTCACCCTGACCCTTTGCCAGTTGCTGTTGCCGGCAGCCCCCCTTCTGCACAACTGGTAGTGGCGATGCGCGTGCGAGCCGTGGTGCGACCCGAGGCCCCGGCTGTATTTCATGAGCTTGTTGTAGTCCTGGGACCAGTCGCCGCTCCAAGGAAAAGAGGAGGGGAGGGGAGGACGGGGCGGAAGGGAATAGGAGGGAACTTCGGGCACATCATCGGGCGTTGGCAGAACTGGGTTTAGTGGGACCTGGTTTCGTGATGTGTACTGAGGGACGCCCCTCCGCCCCGTTCCACTAACCGGAACTGCCCCCACCCGAAAAAAAACACGAGTTACGGAAGACCTGGTTTAGTGATTCTGGCCAATTCAGGGGCTCCGAGGCTGTAGCACTAACAAGGTCCCCTTACCTGGGGTCCTGCTTATACCAGACATCAGCACGCTCTTTTCCTCCGCCGGCCAGGTGACGTCGCCGGAGCAAGCGGTAGAGTGGGGCGCAACCGAGTGTGAATCCCCCAGGGCGCTGCGTGTGGGGTGCTGCGCGCAGGGGAGACATCACCACACATACAAACGCACACTTTGTTTGGCGGCTGCGGCCACGCGCTCATCGTCGACGCGGAGAAGGTTACCGCGCAGGTGGGCGAGCGTGCGGATACACACACACACACGCACACACGCACACACGCAGACGCAGACGCAGACGCAGACGCAGACGCAGACGCAGACGCACACACTCACACACTTTCCGCTGGCGCACACATGACGGCGGCAGCCTACGGATCACGAGCGACGCAGGCGGGTCACACTCGACGTGAACTGACCAGGCCACAGCGAGCAGCAGCACACACCGTCACACACACACACACACACACACACGCTCACCGTCGCGCACGCTGCTGCTCCTGCCGCTAATTACCGCTCCCGCTGCCGTTGGTGGCGCCTATGGCTGCTGTTCTGCTGCTGCTCCTCCCGGGCAACGACAGGGGGACAAGCACGGGGGGGAAACATCGACTTGGAATCGGTGATGCATCGCCGATCCAACGGCGACAGGCCCACGACAGCGAATCCACAAATTCTGGGGTGGGGTGGGGCAGCCGGGCCCCCGTCGGCATGGGCGAGTGGGTGTCAATGCATCACCTCCCCGGTGAGCCTATCTCCCCGTATCGACGCCATGGAACACCACATACACACAAACACACACACACATACACATATATATATATATATATACTGTTTCGAGCGTTCCCCACCCGAGGACGAGGGGCGCGAGGCTCACCCCGGGAGCGCCCAGGCCCTCGGGGCCCGGCGACCGCGGCACGCATGGCTGTGCGAGGCGGGTCGGGGGCCTCTTGCCTCTGACATCAGGTCGGGCCTGTCCCCCCACAGGAAGACCTTGGACGAGAAAACAAACACGCGGTCGCCCGGCCCTCGGGCCCGAGCGGCTGGGCTGCCCGCTGGGACAGCACGCGTAGGGTGTCTGGGCGTGCGCCCCGCGACTTCGGGGCCCTCGTCGCCTGCCCCCATGGGGCGGTGGCGCGGGCGGGGGCGGGGGCGCATCGACGCGCCCTTCCGACTCGCGGCCATCAACATCCTCCTCCTCCTTCCCCCCCGTCCAACTTTTGGTGGGGGTGGCGCTGGTCAAAAATGCTCCAACATGTTGAACAGTGGTCGACAACCCGTCTCCGAACTGTTTTTTTACCAGTTTTGGAATGTTCCCCCCTGTAGAGGGGACAGGCCCGTCTTAAGTCTGGCAAGCGCAAACACCACCCTGGCCATCGCTCGGACGTCCATTCCCTGTGCTGTGTTTGGTTTTTTGTGCGTGATTTTTTTTCTCGCCGAATGATCAGGGATGCTCCTCGACGGGGGGGGGCGGAGCAGGAGGCTGGGGGAAAAGGAGGAGGAGGGGGGGAGGAGGAGGAGGAGGAGGGGGAGCAGGAGGAGGGAGGAGGATGGAGAGGGGGAGGGGACAAGCTGGTCCTCGCCGAAGGAAAAATGCACACGTCCGAGCGATGCCAAGCACCTGCAGGGTGCTGCGCAGCAAGTTCGCAGCGCGCGCGGGCTTCGAGGGTCGGCGCTGGCCTCCCCCCGCGCGGCGCGCCTCGCGCGCCAGCGTGGCGGCGCCAGCGTCGCCACGGGGGGGAGGGCTCCAGCGGCGACCCAACAAGGAAAAAGTTTAGGTCGGGCATGCCCCCCGTACAGGGGGATCTTTTACGACAGATCGAACACGCTCATCACTCTACCCTGCACGATCGCGACTCTCCGAGGGCGCGGAGCATCCGACGTCGGTCGATTCCACGCCGCCGGCCGCGTGCAGCCTCGAACGCCCGCCTCTGGGTCGCCCGCCGCGCCGACGTGGCACGAAACTGCCGTTATCGGCCGCTGTAGGCTCGTGCTGCATTCGCCTCGAAGTTGAGTTTCCGCCCCGGAGCGCGGATGCCACGGGAACGGGCGGCAGAACGTCGACTAGTTTTGATCGCCCTCGCTGTCTTCTCGGGTCGGACGAAAAGGGGGGGGGATAGCAAAGGGGGGTTCGAGAATCAGCTCACGTAGCTGATTTTCCCGGCGCCTCCCGGCGCCAGAGGCGTCTATGTATCGAGGAATGGGCCCCTCGGTGGGGCCGAAACCAGTTGCGTGCAGCAAATTTCGCAAACCCCGCTTTCCCGATCCCCCCCTTTCGTCCGGCCCGATCTTCGTCGCGAAGGCCGCGGGAACGGGCGGGGGAACGCCGTGCCAGCTGCTCGCCCTCGCCGTGCTCGCCGCCGCCGCCGCCAGGGGGGCGGCGCGAGCGCGGTGAAGGCGAGGCTCTGCCCACCGGCCGAGGCCAGGCGCCTTTCGATCGGCTGCCGCGGCCCGGCGCGAGGCCCAGCAAAGCTGCCGACGTCGCGGACGCCCCGCGACGAGCTTCGCATGTACCAGCACAGGGTCTTCAATGATGCACCCCCCCCTAAACTCTCGGCGGGGAATAGAAACTCGCCCCTCCTCGTCCTCATCCTTCCCCTCCCTCCTCCTTCCCCTCAGACGACGACGAGAATCATGAATTTCCAACTATTGTCGGGGCCCCCATCCGTCAATAAACCGGCGGAACAAATGTTCCCCATTATTGCCCGGGGGTTTATTGTTTATTAAAAACCCTTTGGGGTTACCCTCAGGGGCGGCGGCAGTGTGTAAAGTCGTCGGCTCTCCATGGCGATTTGCACGCCGCCGCCCCCCCCTGAGGTCCAGGGGCAATCCATGGGCAATCCATTTTGGAGGGCGTCTGCGCATATGTCTTTGCGGCGGATGGCGGGGATGACAGCCCGAGAGGGCACGTCTTGAAGGCTCCCTTGAAGGCTCCCTTGAAGGCTCCACGTTCTCGACGGCGATGGTCCACACCGCCGCGCGGCGGCCGCGCCCCACCATCGGGTGTTGCTAGAAAGTACCCCTGGCCCAAGGTGTCCCCAGGATTATCCAGGGAGGCCCCCACGGCCTCCAGAGCACCCCGCACAGCTGCTGGTTCCTGGCAGAATCAGTCTGATTAGTGGACCAGTGGATGTGGGATGCACTGGAATTGGACCTATTGTCGGCAAAAGTGGTGTTCACCCGCACGAGGCTCAGAAGGCCCAGGGGGTCCAAATTGTGCGAAGAGCTGAGGGCACCTTGGGCCAGGAGCACCTTCAGCAACCCCCCGACACCGGGACGCCCACGTGACCGTCGCCCAAGCCTGGGGTCGCCATAAAACGTCCCGCAACGACCATCACGAAGACGAGCGCGGTCACCATCCCGCAGGCCCGAAAGCTCAGGACGGCGCGGAAACCTCCGCGCGGGCAGATCATCCGCCCACTCGTCATTCATGCCGTCGTCGTCGCCGTCGTCGTCGTCGTCTACGGCATCGCGCCACTCCGCGCCACTGGTCAGCCCTGCGGCGGGGTGCGCCGCCGAGAAGGCGCCTCGCGCCGTCTCGAGCGATGCCACCGCGGGCGTCTCGGCGGCATCGGTGACGTCGCGGGAGGCGGGGCTCGAAACCAGCGAGCGACGCTTGAGCCTGAAGGGGAAGGGAGGGAGAGCTGGCAGGAGGAGGAGCAGCAGGAGGAGGAGGAGGAGGAACCCGGGGGGTAGAGATGGAGGCCATCGCCGTTACCGCCATTCTCGCCGCCTGTGGGGACGCCGCCGCCCGACATGAACTAGGGAACCCCAACAGGACGCACGCGCCGGGCAACGTGCATGACTATGCTTAGGTCGGGCATGTCCTCCTACAGGCGGACTGTGGACGAAAACTACGCAACATAGTAGGACAATAGTCGATCAATCGTCCCCTGACATTTTTCGACTGTGTTTGATTGAATCCTCCTCCTGGAACGTGCCCGACTTAAAACTATGCCCACCAGTTTGCGAAGCCGCCCTCATGGCACGAACGCTCGCGTGCTGCACATCCTCCCGACCCGTTTATACGACAAAGAACAGGTCTTGCGCGAGACGGCATTAGCGACCTCACGCGGGCCGCCAGCGCGGCACGCCACATTGAAAACGAGGGCACTGACGCGAGACCTTACTCAAGATGCTTACGCGCCAATGTCCGTGAAGACGATCCCGCATGTATGCGTCGCCCACGCGGAGTGATGTGCCCATACGGTAGGAGCTCGACCACAAGAAACCCAACCCTGAGACCCCAAAAACGCCCATTGATGTTTTGGAAACGTCACGATCTCCGCAGCAAAACCGTCGAAGCCCAAGAACCCAGGGCACCCTGGAGGCAGGCAGGGTGCTTCTTGGCATGGGCTCCCACTGCATGTCTTTGCTCGGGGGTCCACGGGCGTCGACGTCGCCGCCTCCGTCGCCGTCGTCGTCGCCTGCGTCGTTGATGTGGGGACGTGGCCGCCGCCCTGCGCGGCTCGGCGCCGGCTCGCGCGCGGTGGCGGCGCGAGGCGTCCGGCTCGTGTGCGGTGGTGAGCTTCAACTCCTCGAGGCCCGTCTTCTCCTCGGGGCCGCCGCCAGAAGGCGGGGGGAGCGCACGTGTCGGCCGCGGGGGGGGGGGGAAGGATCGGATCCGAGGCACCAGGAGCCTGACCAGAAGAGGCTTTCCACAAGAAACTCAACCCTGAGACCCCAGGACGTCCGCTGATTTCTGGTGGTGCGGGAACGTCACGCATCCCATGGCAAAGCCACCGGAACTCAAGAAACCCAGGGCACCCTGGAGGCAAGCAGAGCGTTTCTTGGCATGGGTTCCACTCAATTGACTACCTACCAGGCCACCCCAACCCAACCGGAAGACCCGAATTTGACCCGAATTTCGGGTTGGGGGGGGTACGGATACCATGTGTTTTGCTCAACGTTCCCCGACCCCGCCCCACTGGAAATGGAAGGCAAATTGAGGGTTTCGGGTTGGGTTGGGGTGCTTTGGTGGGCGGTGATCAATGTTAGTGTTTGCCCCCATACCTAGGCGGCAACGCAGACGGACCCACCACAGAGCACCAACCATGGAGCGCCGGCCACAGGGCACCCGCCACAGGTCGCCAACCACCGGGCATCCCCCCCCAGAAGCCACGAACCGTGGGGACTCCCACCCCCCACCCATCATCGAGGGCACCAAAACAAGGGGCCCTGGGACCCACAAGTAAGCATACGCAAATCTCAGGAACCCATACCTGTTTCCATGTTTTCTGGTCTTTCGTCTTCCCCACCGCTTCCCATATTTTCCCAAATATTCCTGGGAATCCGCCGACCCCTTGGGGTTCATCGGCGTGTGAGATACTTCCCCCTCCCCAAACCCCTCCCCCGGGAGCCGGATCCGGTCGACTTGTGGGGTCCAAAACCCGGATAGCAGAGCGCCCGAAGGGCGTTGAAAGGCCTGGCGAGGGACTCCGGAATGAGCTGGAGAGAGCTTCCGAAGGACCCTCTGGCGAGCTTCGGGGCACGCGTGATAGGAAATTATTTCGAAACGGTCTGCAGGGACACGCCACAACCTCGAGCAACCTGCGCCGAGGTGTCGGAACGGAAACCGGAACGATCTCCAGGGCTACCCTGCGGCTCTGGCTTCTTAATCAAAAACCCTTTTAGCTCTCTGCGAACTATCCGGGAATTTGGATGGGGGGTGGGCCTAACCGGGCCAGCCGGGGGGGATATTTTGTTTCAGCAAGTCTGCCAGGGTGGCATCGACGGCCTCAAAGCGGGCCAGGATGACCCCCAAACATCTTCAAGACGCTCCAAGAAGGCCCCGAGTCTCAGAATCAATGTTCCAACTGGCCTACCGAAAGCCCAGGAGGTCCTCAAGGCGCTCCAAGAGGGCGTCCATAAACAATAAAAAGCATTCCCTTGGGAAACGCGCATTTTAAATACATTGACCTCTTGGGCGTTTGCAGCGTCCTCGCCCCAAGACGGGCCAAGAGGCCCCCAAGAGGGCTCCAAGAGGATCCAAGAGGACCCTAAAACGGCCCAAGAACCCCCCAACCAAGACGACCCAGGAGGGCCCCCAAACAGCCCCACGAGGGGGCCCAGAAGGGGAACCCGAACGGACATGTCGAGTCATCCACCCCAAGACGCCTCCGGGATGCCCCAAGGAGCCCCCAAACCGGCCCCCAGGGAGCCCCAAGACGGCCGCAACAAGCCCCCAAGAGGCCCCCAGGAGGCCCCCGAGAGGTTCCAAAGCTGCATCCAAGACGCCCCCGAATCGCAACAACCTTTCGACAACCATTTGTCGGGTGTTTTGACAGATGCCTTCCGTCAATGCACGTGGGTTCTCGCTCATTTCCCCACGCGTGGCCGAAAGACAATGACAGTGCATGCGCCGTTAGACACGATTCACAAGACAACAACAGAAGAACAAGGAGCGAGGGCCCAGGCTTGAGGAGGACATGGGGGCGGGAACGAAGGGCAGGAAAAGGACGCGTGGGGGGCCGAACCGTCAGCGCGGCAGTAGCAGGAGAAAGGTGGCAGGGGGCAGAGGACCACGAGGATAATGACGGAAAGAGACCGAAGAGTGTTGCTTTTGTTGGTGTTACGCGAAAGATGCAGCGGTACCTGCGCCATGTCGCCGCGGGGCTCGAACAAATGATTACCTGCTTATAAGTAGCGCAAGAGCCGCGCAAGCGCCGCCGCGGCAGCACGTGCCGGACCTCCTCCCCCGTTCCTCCTCCAACTTCTCCTCCTCCTCCTGCTCCTCCTCCTTCTCATCCTCCTACTCCTCCAACTCTTCCACCTCGTCTTCCCCTTCCTCCTCTTCCGCCACCTCCTCCGACTTCTCCTGCTCTTCCTCCTCCTCCTCCACCACCTCTGGGCCCCTCAAAATGGCGACGTCACTCCTCTGGGCCCCCCAGCAGCCCTCGACAGTGGCGACAGCTTCGCAGACCCCGGCCCCACAAGGACGGCGAGGTCTCCTGGTGGTGGGGGTAAGACGTCACTCCGCTGCGCCCACCAGAAGCCCTCGAAAGTGGCGACAATTTCGCAGATCGCAGCCCCACAGGGATGGGGAGGTATCCTGGTGGTCTGCGCAATGACGTCACTCCGCTGCACCCCCCAGCAGCCCTCGAAAGTGGTGACAACTTCGCAGATGGCAGCCCCACAGGGATGCCGAGATCTCCTGGTGGTCTGGTTAGGTGTCACTCCGCTGGGCCCCCCAGCAGCCCTCGAAAGTAACTATCTGCGCAATGACGTCACTCCGCTGCACCCCCCAGCAGCCCTCGAACGTGGCGACAGCTTCGCAGATCGCAGCCCCACAAGGATGACCAGGCCTCTTGGTGGTGGGGGTAAGACGTCACTCCGCTGGACCCCCCAGCAGCCCTCGAAAGTCGCGACAATTTCGCAAATCGCAACCCCACAGGGATGGCAAGATCTCCTGGTGGTCTGGGTAAGACGCCACTCCGCTGGACCCCCCAGCAGCCCTCGACAGTGGCGACAATTTCGCAGATCGCAGCCCCACAAGGATTGCGAGGTATCCTGGTGGTGCGGATAAGACGTCACTCCGCTGCGCCCCCCAGCAGCCCTCGAAAGTGGCGACAATTGCGCAGATCGCAGCCCCACAGGGATAGGGAGGTATCCTGGTGGTCTGCGCAATGACGTCACTCCGCTGCACCCCCCAGCAGCCCTCGAAAGTGGTGACAGCTTCGCAGATCGCAGCCCCCCCCCCCCCAAGGGATAGCGAGGTCCATGTTAGGTCTGCGTGGGACGTCACTCCGCTAGACTCCCCAGCAGCCCTCGACAGTGGCTAGAAGTTCGCAGATCGCAGCCCCACGGGGATGGCGAGGCCTCCTGGTGGTCGGGGTAAGACGCCACTCCACTGGACCCCCCAGCAGCCCTCGAAAGTGGTGACAGCTTCGCAGATCGCAGCCCCCCCCCCCAAGGGATAGCGAGGTCCATGTTAGGTCTGCGTGGGACGTCACTCCGCTAGACTCCCCAGCAGCCCTCGACAGTGGCTACAAGTTCGCAGATCGCAGCCCCACAGGGATGGCGAGGCCTCCTGGTGGTCGGGGTAAGACGCCACTCCACTGGACCCCCCAGCAGCCCTCGAAAGTGGCGACAGCTTTGCAGATCGCAGCCCCCCCAAGGGATAGCGAGGTCCATTTTAGGTCTGCGTAAGAAGTCACTCCGCTGGACCCACCAGCAGCCCTCGACAGTGGCTACAAGTTCGCAGATCGCAGCCCCACAGGGATGGCAAAGTCTCCTTGTGGTCCGCGTAAGATGTCACTCGCAGCCCGACAGGGATGGCGAACTCTCCTGGTGGTTGGGGTAAGACGCCACTCCGCTGGACCCCCCAGCAGCCCTCGGAAGTGGCGACAATTTCGCAGACCGCAGCCCCGCAGGGATAGCGCGCCCTCCAGGTGGTCTAGGTAAGGATTCACTCCGCTGGACCCCCCAGCAGCCCTCGAGAGTGGCTGCAATTTGGCAGATCGCAGCCCCCCAGGAATGGCCAGGTAGGAGGCAAGCTGGCACGCAGGAATGAGCGAGGTAAGAGGCAGGAGAGAAGATGCCACGAGGATAGGGGGCGGGAAAAGGGGACGACGCGCCGACAGCGTTCTATTACAAAAGAATGCCCAACGCAGGGGGGGGTGGAAAAAACTGCCTCCAAGACGCCTCTGAGACAACTCTCATGACCCCATCAGCCATCGGCGTGGCCTCAGACCCGCAATCCAAGCACGGTGGCGGATGTGCCGAAGGCCATTCGATAATCATTCGTCGGGTGTTTTGACAGATGCCCTCCGTCTGTACACGTGGGTTCTCACCCCATTCCCCATGCGTGCACGGCGCATACTCAGAATGTCAGCCTCTGCGGCCCCGAAAAGACTCCCATGAAATCCCCCAAAAGCTCCAAGAAACCCCCAAACGGCGCACAAAAGGCCCTCAGGAACAACACGCAACCACCGCCAATTCCCCGAGGGGTCGGCGGTGCGGCGTGAGCCCAATAATCTAATGTGATCCATGTCTACGTGTTTTCCCCTCCTGAGCCAGCCGACCCGGAGCGGGGCCATCGGGCTTTTGGTCTGACTATTTCACGGTTTGCCCCTCTGGCGGGGCGGAGGGGCCCATCCCCCGTCTCCAGCCGTTGGCAGGGGGAAGGGGGGGACGGGCCGCGCCGGTCGGGGCTCCCTCGAGCCGGAGTGCCGAGGGGGCCCCCAGGTCGAGGCCCACCGAGTGGTTCCGTGAGGGAGGAGGGGATAGGGCGGGGGCTGCACGCCACGAGTCTCGACCTTGAGAGGGGAGGTCCAGCGCCGATCCAAGAAGTCCGCGCGGATCTCCGAGTCGTTCCACAGTCCACCCACATCCGAAGGATGCGCGAGAAGGATTCAGGGGGACGTAGGACCTGCGTACAGGAGACTCGGAAATCCCCGACGAGGTCGCCAAAAAAATGACGAGGCCGAGCCTGCATTTTGACTTTGCCTCCCGCTGCAGACATCCCACGAAACTACTCCTCCTCGTCAAAATCCGAGGCGCGGTCGTCAAAAAACGATGGCGAACCCGAGTCCTGGCAAACCCGGATCTTACGCTCCCCCGAAGGATACAAGGGCCACGGACGCCAATTTCGACACTTTTCGAGCGGGGCGCGGCCAAGGAAAGCGGTGAAGGATGGGCCGAGGAGGCAGGGATGCAAGGGTATACCCTTGGGAGACTTGTCCATCCTTCCTATGCGGGCTGGCTGTAGGTTCCTGTCGTTGTTTCTTCCCCGGCCCACCCGCTGGGCTTTGCGCGCTACCGGGGCTCACCGAGGCACGGCCCTTCAGCCTCGCGTGAGCCTCCTGCCGCGGCCGCCCTTGGCCAAGGGGGGCACGGGAGGGATATAGCCGGTCCGTATCATAAGGATGCACGATAGATAAGGATGTAAAGGCCACGGACGCCCATATCAATGCTTTTCGCGCGGGGCACGGCCAGCGAAAGTGGCCAAGGATAGACCGAGGAGGCAAGAATGCAATGGTACCCTTGAGAAGGATGCCCGTCCTTACTATGCGGGTCGACTGTAGACGCATATCGCATGAGGACGCCATGCCAAAATCCCACGGTGGGGCTTTACGTGCCGCAAGGCATAGCCCCGCCTGCCGGAAAAAAAACACCGTGGGCTAGGGTCAGCAACTCACGCAGAATGGATGAGAGCAATCTCCGAATGGGGAGGGGGGCGAGTCAGTAATCAGCCCGCGCTTCTTACAAAGCCGCCCCAACCCCCTCCCGGCTGTGCGCGCCGCCAATCATGCACGGCGACCTCATGTTGCATGTTCGCTCACCGGGGGGGAGGGGGGGCGAAAAAACAGAGAGATGTGCACCTCTCGTGCCTGTGCGGAGCCCGCGGTGGCAATCGAGGGGCCGTGGAGGTTCTGGTCTTGATCAGCCTCGTGCAACCCTACGTCTGCTCGGCAAAACACCGGGCTGCGCGCAGGCAGCCTCCCCGGGAAGTCCCAGCTGGCCTCAGCAGGCCCCATAGCAGTCCCTGCTGGCCTTGGCAGGCCGCCCGAATAGCCCCGGGCGGCCTCGACATTGTCTCACACCCTGCGCGTTTACGGGCTAGCCCTAAACATCACCATCTGATGATGGGCCCGTCAACCACTGCATCAAAGCAAGCTATAAACCAACGCTTGCGAGCTGTTAAAATAATAGCTTTCAACTTCGTACTCATCGTCGCTTCCCACATGCTTCAATCTTCACAAGTGTCATAAGTAAGATGGGTCATGGCGAGTCTTTCGATCTTTGATACACAGAAAAGGATACGTGCAGACATGATGTGAATTGTTGTTCAACCTCATCTCCCGAATCCACGTACAAACAAGGATCACATTGACAAGATGTAAATGGGCGTGAAAGTATATGGAGCACACATTCGGATGTTACCATGAGCAAAACATGTCATACTCAGATCGCAATGTCTTTCTCAAAAACAGAAGAAGGCAGATCTGATATTTCTTGCATCCCCCCGACTCGTTTTGAAGAGAGGATGATCAAGGCATGTGGGAAGTGAACATGCGTCCAAAGACGATGAAAAGAAAGCTACGCCATGCCCTGGTTTGCTTGCAAGCGTTGTTTGCTCGTTCACCTTGATGTAGTGGCTGATGGGTCCATCATCAGATCCGCCTTCAGGGCTAACCGTCAAACGCATGGAAGAAGAACATGAAACCGCCCAGGACTGCTCAGGGGGCTGTTGAGGCCAGCTGGGACTAATCTGGGGGCAACGATAAGGGGGGCACTGGTAAAGGGAGGGAAACACCAACCTGGAATCGACGATATGTCGCAGATACATCGGCAATAGGCCCCCGATAACGAATCCGCACGATCCTGGGCGGGGTGGGGCTATCAAACCCCTATCGGCGATCAATGGACGATTGGGGGTCGATGTATCCCCCCGTACGTCCATCCCCCCCTATCGTTGCCCCAGAGCTCTGGGGGGCATGTTGAGGCCAGCCAGGACTCCCTGGGGCTGCCGGTGCGCAGCCCGAAGCCCTCCCACCATGCTGGTCCCCCCCGTTGAACGCATGAAAACCGACCCCCACACCCCCACATGAGGAACTTTTGACCAACTAGACCGCGCGCGCGGGGCCCCCCCCTGCGGCAGCTGGCAATGGCCTCGCTTACAGGGCGCCTAAACCTACGCAAATTCGCCATGCTTGCAAAACGTTGACATGTAAAATTCATTGTTGTGAGGGCTGGGGTCGGTTTCCCACTGTTCACTCGTGCCGTCCGTCCGCATCTCCTGGAGGGCCAGCCAGGCCTCTGGCATCAGCGTGCCCTCCACGTCGAGGGCCACCATGACGCGCCGGGCCCCCGAAATCGGGGGGGCCGTACGCCGCAAGGCGGCGGCAAAGACGACCCGAACTTCGCCAGTACGCATATCCGGACACAAGGGCCACCCGTGCACGCAAAGCGAAACGAAGAATCCCAACAGCCGGCCCTACAGGGCAGTTTTCAATACATGGGATTTTTTTGAAATATAGCAACGGCACTGTAATAGCACCCTGACAGAGCTAAACTGAAGCGCACTCGCTCTACGACAACCGAAAGATGTATTTTAGTCGTGCCGGCCTCCCATCAAAAACTTTGGGCTGGCAACACTCTCCGCGCGTCCCGCGGTTCGCCATGTCCTCCTCCCCACCCTCCTTCTCCTCTCCCTCTGCGACGGCGGAATACTTCGTTGCTGAATATTGTTGGGTGCCGGCAAACCTCAATTGGGCCCTGGAGAATAATTGCTTTGCCAATGGAGACATATCGCGGTCACCCTGTGGAAGGGGGAAAAGGGAAAAGGGAATAGAAACAACAACAAAAACAAGAAAACAAAAAAGACAATAATTGGCCAATCCAACTGCGACCGGAAACGGCAATAACCATACTTTTGGATTGGAACCGGCGCTGGAACCCAAAAACAACGGCGATCGGACAGCATCAGGACGGACTAAGAATCGAACTGGATCGACCGCAACAGGATGCCCAACAACGCCTCGTAAACCACAGGCCGCATGGGATTGTCGGAAAATGGGAATCGTTCTGTCGTTGGCAGAACTGGGTTTATGGGGACCTGGTTGAATGATGTGTGCTGGGGGACGCCCCCCCGCCCCGTTCCACGAACCAGAACTGCCGTCACCCGCAAAAACACCACCTAAGGCAGACCGGCAGACCTGGTTTAGTGATTCTGGCAATTTTTCGGGTCGGGCGAAAGGGGGGGATAGCAAAGGGGGGGGTTTGAGAATCAGCTCACATAGCTGATTTTCCCGGCGCCTCCCGGCTCCGGAGGCGACTGTGTATCGAGGAATGGGCCCCTCGGTGAGGCCGAAACCAGCTGCACGCAGCAAATTTCGTAACCCCCCCTTTCCCAATCCCCCCCTTTCGTCCAGCCCAAGTTTTAGGGGCTCCAGGGCCCCACTACCAACCGGGTCTCCTCACCTGGGGTCCGGGCTATACCCGAATCGTGAGGGGTTGGGCCCGCCAGAATCGATATCGAATCGGACCGGTCGGACGGAAACGGGCCCTGCCCTGGGGCACACACGCACACCTCCACACGGCGGAAGCCTCCATCTCGCGCTGCGCTTCGCCAGCAAGGGGGGGCTGGCGAAGCAGGGAAGCATCGACCTGGAATCTGCGATACCGCGCCGACACTTCTCTGCGACAGGCCGCCGGTAGCGACTCCTCCGCACGCTCCTGGGCGGGGTGGGCTACCGTGCGCCTGTTGGAGGGCCGCTCGAAGTCGATCAAGAGGAGGGGAGGAGGCCAAATCCGCTTCCAATGCGTGCGGACCCTGGGAGAGTTCTGGGGACCCTGGACGCCTCGTCCAGACGCCTCAGAGGTTAGAGCTGCGTCCAGCCGTTGCGGCAAGAGGCCCCTCGGAGGCCCAAGAAGGACAAGGGAACGCGCCATAGGGAGGAGGGAGGAGGGAGGAGGGAGGAGGGGGAGGAGGGGGAGGAGGGGGAGGAGGAGGAGGGCCCCTGGCCTCCCCTGTCGACTGGCCGGCAGCAGTGCTTGACCCCCAGCCGACCCCACACCCGAGGCTGGCACGCCGCCAAGACCGACGAGAACGCCCCCTCCTCCTCCGCCTCCTCCTCCCTATCCTGCTCCTCCCTATCCTCCTCCTCCCTATGCTCCTCCATATGCTCCTCCCTATCCTCCTCCTCCGCCTCCGCCTCCCTATCCTGCTCCTCCCTATCCCCCTCCTCCCTATGCTCTTCCTCCCTTTCCTCACGATGGGAAAAAACAATCGATTCGATAAACGTGGGCGCCCTTCTCGATGCACTCACGACGTTCCGCGTGCCGCCCTACCTGCTGCAATTTCTTGGTAGCATAGACGGTTCTCGCCGCTTTTGCGTCGCAGATGGGAGCCGGAGGTCAGGGGACAAGGAGCAGAAGTCAAGGATTTCAGTTGGGTGCCCATTGTCTCCGTTTTTGTTTGTAATGGTTACGTCGGCATTGGTCAAAGACGTGGGGAAGAATCTCGACACCGATACTCCAGGTTCAATTGACTGTGGGGACCTATCAGTTCTATTATATGCAGACGATACAGTGTTGGTTAGACGCAGCGAACTCCATGTATAACAACTTCTGAACGAAATTGCCAGGGCAGGCGCAAACATGGGAATGGAGCTGCACTGGTGAAAATTCCAACTATTGCACATCATTTGTCAAATGCATATCACAGACCCCGCTGGGAAAATCATCGCGCCTACGCCGCACATGAAATATTTTGGGGCCGCTCTTTACGACAGCGGGGACATGAAACCAGAACTGGGGCGGTGATTGGGCGCATCATGGAGGAATGTCACAGATATGCAAATATGCGTGGAAATACACTGCGGTGAGAAAAAAGCGCAAGCTGGAAGTGCTCTCTGCTCTCATCACAAGCAAAGTATTGGATTATGTAAGTTCGGCGTGGTTTAACAAAGCAGAAAGGAGGACAGATGGGTTCCAAGCCCGTGGCTTGATGCTTGCTTTGGGCATTGCGCACCACTACATATCTAGAATATCAAATACAAGCGTCCTTCCAAAATCCGGTCTAAAATCACACTCATCACAGTTACTACTACAACAATCTGCATGATTTGGGGAAATCTGCCGACGACAATGCACTTCTCAGCAAATCAGACCCCGACCGGCGAACGACTCGTGTGAACGACCAGTTGGGAGACCCAGTCGCAACATCCGGTGTCGTCTCTCTCCTGACCATCGCTGGTACGAGGCCGCGCCGGAGCCGATCAGGTGGCGAGATTCTGCGCTGAGCTCGCTTTCGGCACTGGCGAGGGCGATTTCCTGTAATGCGTCCTCCCCCCCCCTCCCCTCCTCCGTCTTCCCTGCTTCACGGTCGTGGGGCGCGTAGTTTTCTGCCTCACAGTCGTGCTGCGCCTGGCTTTTCTGCGTCGCAGTCGTGATGCGTCCCCTCCTCTTCTTCTTCGTTGGCATTCGCACTTTTCCTCCTGCCCACGCGCCGAACGGCGTATGGCTTCTCGACTCGACCCTATCATCCTCTGATTCCTCCTCTTCGTCCTCCTCGTCCTCTTACCTCTTACCTGCCTTGGGGGCGTGGTCCAGGTAGGTACCCCACTGATACAAACAAAACTCGAGGGGAAAACCATCCGTTTTTTCCCAACTCCTCCTCCTCCTCCTCCATTCCTTCTCCTTCTGAATAACTTCTCCCTGTCGCACCTCGAGGCCAGATTTTAGGGCGGTCCGGGCTTGGTGCCTGAGACTTCCTCACAATTTATGACTCTGAAGTTCAAACGTTGGCAACAGTTTCACAGATGGAGGGCGGATCGTTTACAAAATGTGGCTCTCGCAATCGCGCCGCGCACATCCGTGTTAAACATTTGCAAGAGTTTCACTGCTTGAGAGGGCGAGTCGTTTTCAAAACGTGGCTCTCGCCTTAGCGCCGCGCACCTTCGTCTTCAACATGTGCAAGAGCTTCACGGATTGAGGACGAGTCGTTTCCAAAACGTGGCTCTCGCCATAGTGCCACGCACATAAGTCTTACAATGTTGCAACGAATTTCGCTAACTGACGGCGGTTACTGTTCAAAGTGTGGCTCTCGCCGTAGCGCCGCGCACACTCGTTTTTGAAACATGCAAGAATTTCCCGTATTCCCATGATCAACGTACCAGACATTCAAGAGTTTCCCGGATTCCAGTGATTCCAGGATTCCCACTCGCGGGGATCAAGTCCCAGGAGTGGCTTTCTGGCGCAAGTCAGGATCGTCAAGAACCAACAGTCAGGTTGATCCGTGGCGTTGGAATCCCGAGAACAATGCGTTGGCATGCTTCAGGGTCTTCACATTGTCGTCAAACGAGGCAGTTCCCTCAGTAATCATGAACCGTTGTAGGGGCCCATGAAGAGGGAGCTTGGAGGGAGGATGTATTCCAATATCGTTGATGCCCCTTGGGTTTACACTGGTCCTCCTCCTCCTCCTCCTCCTCCTCCTCCTCCTCCTCCCTCCTCCCTCCTTCTCCTCCTCCTCCTCCTGCTCCTCCTCCTCCCTATCCTCCTCCTCCCTATCCTCCCTATCCTCCTCCTCCTCCTCCTCCTCCTCCTCCTCCTCCTCCTCCTCCTCCTCCTCCTCCTCCTCACCCTCCCTTTCCCCCCTCCCCCTCCCCATTCCCCCTCCTCGCCCTCCTCCTCCCACTCCCTCTATATCCCCCCCTCTTTCCGACACGGCGCGGGCGGAGGGCGGGGCGCGAAGTCGCCGTGGGGCCCCCAAGATGGCACCCGAAGGGGGGGCGGCGGCGCTGGCGCGGGTGCCCGCTGGCCGAGGTCGCGCTCCGAGATCTCCACGTCCTGGGCCCGAGGGCCGCCCAGGGCGACGAGGAGGAGGAGGAGGAGGAGGAGGAGGAGGAGGAGGAGGAGGAGGAGGAGGAGGAGGAGAAGGAGGAGGAGGCGAGGAGGAGGAGGAGGAGAAGGAGGAGGAGGAGGAGGACGATGCACCCTACTCCTCCCCCCTCCTCCTCCTCCCTATCCTCCTCCTCCTCATCCTCCTCCTCCTCCCCCGCACACGAGACGTCGGCCGCGTGTGCGGGGGAAGCCCCGAGGCCCGAGAGGAGGGCCCCTGGCGGCCGAGAGCTGTGGAAAGCCTTCCGTCGTGACGTCGGGGCCCGATGATGTCGGGGGGGGGAGGGCGAGCCACGCAGTCGGCTCGAGCTCGAAACGGGAGGGTGCTTCGTGGTCCCCCCCCCCCTCCAAGTCCTCATCCTGCCTCCTCCATTTCCTTCCCTCCCATCGGGCAGACGTAAGACTCGTGTACGGGGGACTTGGGTTGACACGACGGGGCCGTCCTGAAAACGACGACGCCCGATATGAGACTTGACGCGAGCTCCCGCTGCAAGCATCCCACGAGAATCGGACCCTCGAAATGCAGGACGCGCTCGTCAAAAAAACGTCGGCAAACCCGAGCTCCAGCATGCTCAAGACTCGCGATTCCCCGAAAGAGGCGCGAGCGAGAACCCCTCCGAGCCGATAGGCGAGGACGAGGCCGACCGAGACCGAGTCCACCCAGAGGCAGCCGAGAGCGGACGCAACGACGAGGCCACGGCGCAGCAACGACCCGAGCCGAAGCGACCGAATGCGGCTCCTTCCCGGGAAGCCGACAGCCGACCTCCTGGCGCAGAGCTCGGGAGGCAGGAGGGAGGCAGGAGGGATCGCGGCCGAGAGAAAGTTTTGCTGCGGCCAATGGGGCTTTGGTGCGGCCCGGTGGGCTTTAGTACGGCCAAGGTGTCTCCGGAGTATACAGATCCTCGAGTACGGTGAAGGCCCCCCTGAAGAGCCGTTTGGCCACCCTGAAGAGTCTTCCGGCCCCCTATGAAAAGCTTCTTGGCCCCCCTAAAAAGCGGGCCCCCTTCTTGCCCCCCCTGAAGAACCTGCCGGCCCCCCTCGAGGGTCTCTTAGCCCCCCTGAAGAGCCTCTTGAAGATCCTGTCGGCCCCCCTGAAGAGCCTTTCGGCCCCCCTGAAAAGCCAGTCGGCCCCCCTGGAGAGCCTCTTGGGCCCTCTGAAGGGCCTCCTGAGCCCGCTCAGGAGTTTGTTGGACCGACGTGCACACGGCTGGGTGAGTGTACACTGACTTGTGCTTTGACATTCCTCCCTTGGGGCATGGGAGACAAGCGTTATTCTATCCCCAGCGGCCCCTCCAGAAGCAATGCCCGTGACTGTATGACAGTTACCTGGACGAGGGGCGTCGGCCAGCAGATGGTGGAGCATATGGAGAGCCACTGGGGGAAAAATCTCCAGAACTCGTCCTCGTCCTCGTCCTCGTCCTCCTTCTCGTCCTCCTCGCCCTCCTCCTCGTCCTGCTCCTCGACCTCCTCCTCGTCCTCGTCCTCCGCCTCCTCGTCCTCCTCGTCCTCCTCCTCCTCCTCCTCCTCCTCCTCCGTGGTCCCCCTCCTCCGTCTTCTTCATGGCGAGCCTCAAGATCGCCCCCGTCATCCTCGAACCTCTCCCCGGGTGCGCTCTGGCCAGACCTCTGGAGGGAACACCCAGCGCTGGTGGCGACGAGAACCAAAAAAGCTCACACCTCGCCGTTGTCGTCGTCGTCGTCGGCGTCGGCGTCGGCTTCGGCTTCGGCGTCGGCGTCGGCGTCGTCGGCCTCGTCCTCGTCCTCGTCCTCGTCGGCGGCGACGGAGCCCTGGCCGGTCCTCGCTCAGGAGGTACTCGTCGCGCTGCGCGCCAAGGTCGCCGCTCGTGCGGATGTTGACCATGCTCTCCCGCTGCGAGAGGCGCGAGGGGCGTTGACGTCGGCAACAATTGCACGCAGGCAGCACGAGTGGAAGCGGAGAACAACACAGCGCGGAATCAAAGCCGCACACCTTCTGATCTGGGGGTCAGCGAACAGGTGTGAGCCTCTTGAATCATTTCTACCACCGTTTGGGTGCGAATTCATGTGGGGCGATAAGTGGGGGGGAGAGCGGTGCCCTTTTCGGTCCCGGTAGGCCCCCTTTGGGGCCCGAGAGGGCCTCTTTAGAGGCTCCTTTCGGGCAACTAAACCATTGCGCGACGCCCTGACCATTTTTGTTGGCCATCTCTGGCAGTCGCAAACCGCGTCCCCAGGAGGGGGCATCAGTCTTGCTCAGAGCATGCCCGCCCCCTTCTGCAAACGCCCTCCAACATGAGCCCATAGAGCTGCCAAGCCCACCCTGATGGCACAAGATTGCCCAAGACTTCCAGGAAGGCGAAAGCTGGCTCTCGGATGATGTACCCCCAGCAGCCCTGCGTAAGATGGTGCCGATGCTCTCTAGTCAACCAGGGGCTTCAAGATGGCCCCAGAAATTCTCGAGGGCCTAGACTCATTGACATCGCTTGCGTTTCGTGCATTCTAGTATTTCCCACTTTTCGGCTCAAGACGGCCCCACGATTGCCTCAAGAGATGTCTGAGCGAGTCCAAGAACGCACCACACAAAAACTGCCAAAGATGCCCCTGTGCTCCAGGGCCCGAGAGTCACCCCAAGAGGCCCAAGATGACGACGACGACGACGACGACGACGACGACGACGACGACGACGACGACGACGACGGGCCTGGAAATCCCAGACGTCGACGAAGATGGCGCCGCCGCCCTTTCTGGGGCGGCAACTTTGCTTCCTAAATCAATATTGAAGGCTTCGTGGCCCCGAAACGGCCCGTTGACACCGCAATGGGGGGGAGCATCTTGATCGATCGGTCGACGATCACACGCAGTCGACCGATCGATGGGTCTTCGATCAATCGGTGGAGCATCTCGATCGATGGCGGCAACATCGATCGACCGATCGGACGATCTTCGATGGATCGATCGATCTTCGACCGATCGGTCTTCGACGGCAGGCGCCTTCTCGCCTGACAGCTTCCCCACGCACGCGGCGCACAGGTCCGTGTTGGAGCCAGGGCTGTGGTACCAGTCCTGCAGAGCGCCCCGGGGGGAGGAGCCTCAAAGTGATGGGGACGGCGACGTCGACCGAGCGAGCGAGCTGGTTTTGGACAACGCGCGCTCCGTTCAACCCCGACCCACCGTGGCCATCTGCCAGCGCGGCTCGTTCGATCTCGGCCGATTCTGGTCCGCATGCTCTCGCTTCACTGGGGCATCGATAGCGCCACGTGGTGCTCTGGCCCAACCTGCACCGACCTTCCCCACGCAAGGGTGAAGTAAAGGAACGTGACCCGTTGGAGCTCCGCGCGGATTTCCTGGATCTGCGCTGGACCCCGCTCCCTGGCGCGCCAAGTGCGCCAGGGGGCGGCGCCGCAGTCCACGCGGAGTTCCCAAAATCGAAGTTTCTGCCGTTCTTCGCTCTTCGAGGAAGAGGAGCAGTAGGATTAGGTCGGGCCTGTCCCCCTACAGGGGGATTGTCGACGAAACATACAACATATACCCCCAAAGTAATCCAAAAATAGTCCAAACATAGTCTGGGGACTATGTCTTAGTAAGCTTGAACCTTCCTGGGGTATCCTTCAAAGGTTATACACCACCACCACGTCGACTCCTCCTCTCTCCTCTACCCTCCTCTTCCTTTCCTCTTTCCTGGGATCGTTTTTTTCGTCGAGAATCCCCATGTATCGGGGAGACGTAAGACCCGGTTACGGGGGACTCGGAAATCCCCGACGAGGTCGTCAACAAAAATGACGAGGCCGAGCCTGCATTTTGACGAGGCCTCCCGCTGCAGACATCCCACGAAACTCCTGCTCGTCAAAATCCGAGTCGCGGTCGTCAAAAAACGATGGCGAACCCGAGTCCTGGCAAACCCGGGTCTTACGCTCCCCCGAATGCAGTGGGACAGGCCCCACTGAACCGTAGGAGGGGCAAGCCTCTTCTGGACGGCAGCAGGCCCTCGCGGAGGGCCTGCCCGGGTCCGGGCAAAAGGGCGCCCGCGGGCGCCCTCCCGCCTCTCGCCGGGCCTGCGCAGCTCACCTGGCCTGCGCAGGTGTGGGGGCACCTTGCCTGCTGGGACCGTATGTCGGGCGTGTCCCCCTACAGGGGGGATTTTCGACGAAAAAATAAAACAGATTCTCTAAGAAAAAAAACCCAACAATGGTCCAACAAATTGTCCCCAGACTATGTTTGGACTATTTTTGGACCATTGTTGGGGTATTCTCTTTTTCGTCCAAAATCCCCCTGTAGGGGTACAGGCCCGACATAGTCCTACCTCTCGCCTGGCCTGCGCAGATGTGGGGGCACCTTGCCTGCTGGGACCATGGGGAATACCCAGGTCAGTTTTGCCGGCAGTGGAGGGACACAGTTGGTGGCGCGCCCGGGAGGGAAATGAGAAGGGGCGGGCCTTCTCATAAGGCTCAGAAGTCCCCCAATCCTTCTGAGACGCTTTCGGAGCCTTCCCCGCAGACGCAACAAACTTCTCAGGAGGCGCGAGGGCCTCTGAGAAGTCCCGCCGCCTTCTGAGAAGTCCTTCTCCTTCTCATTTCCCCCCCTTCGCTCGCCGCCGAAACAGGGCGCAGGGAAGCTGAGAAAGCGGGGGAGGAGGACGCACGGAGGGCCGTGGCCCACTGCTGGACCCCCCCATGTTCGGAGGGCGATGCATGCTGCCCCCTGCTGGCCCAGGAGGTTGGCCCTTCGGGAATCCAAACCCGAGTTACCCCGGACCCGAGTTACCCCGGATAACTCGGGCGCACAAGGAGGGGGGGAAGAAGGGAGAAGGAAGCGGGAGGAGGCAGGAGCAGAGAAGGCAGGGGCAGCGACGGGATGACTGGGAGGGAGGAGGGCCAGGAGCACGCTGGGGGAAGGGCACTGAGTGGGGCGGGAGGAGGAGTGGCAACGACAGCGTCGGGGGGACGACGACGCCGAGGACGGACACGAAAACCGTGACGGCAGCGCTGATGCTGCCGACGGTGACGTGGACGACATGGACGACGACGACGACGATGGCGGCGACGACGACGGTGAGGACTGCAGCGACAAACAAGACAACAAGAGTTAGGTCGGGCGTGCCCCCCTACAGGCGAATTGTGGACGAAAACTGAACACAGTCAAAAGTTCGAGACAACATGCTCAAACATAATTTTAAAACATCTTCCCATGACTATGAAAAACAAAAAACTATGTTTGAACATGCCTCCTGTAGAGCGGCATGCCCGACTTGAGACGAGGATGAGAACGACGAGGATGCACACGACGATGACGCAGACGGCGGCGACGACGACGACGACGACGGCGACCGCTGCTGCCTTCAAGGACGGCGGCGGCCGCGGGCCGCGTCCTGGCCAGGGTGTATTATCTTGCGGCAGTACGCGCTGTCGCAGCGCGCAAAAGCCGCCAGACCCCATGGGCCGCCGAGCTGCGAGGACGTGGACGGCGACGGACGATGACGACTCCGACGAGGACCAGGACTCGACGAGCGAGGGGACGGGGACGACGAGGCTCAAGGCTAGACGAAGGGGATAGAGAAAACTCTCGGTGGGGGGGTATGGCCCAGGTTCGTGCAGTGCCGACCTCGGCATTGGTTTTTGACACCGCGGGGATGTTCAGCCTTGAACGATCGGCCGTTTCCGAAACGTCAAATCGTTCAACATCGACCGATAATTGGTTGCTGGTGGCTTTCAACGTTGAACGCCGCCGGCGGCGGGCTCGCCACCAGTCGACGCGGCGCGAACCTACTGTGTATGCACCCTGGAGCGAGATAGGATCCACAGGATGCGCAGGAAGGATGCAAAGATCTTGGATGCCCACGACGATTAACTCTGCGCTGCCTCAGAGGGCCCGAAACGTGACCCAAGACCAGAATGCCCTCCCGGACCAACGGCGAATGTCACACGTCTTACGCAAAGTGTTGTACCGATCATCCCCCGATCGTTCGTCCAGGAGCAACGGGACAAGACACAGCGGAAAACACAAGCGAGCCTGAAAAAAACATACCATTGGTTCTTCTTGAGTCACGCAAGAATTGAGGATAGGAGGCAACTACTGGGAGGTCTTCGTCGGAAATATTAAAGAAGATTAAACCCCAATTGGGGGGCTGTTACGCCGGAGTGGGCCTCGGATTAAGCGGAATTAAGCTGCATTCAGCGGAAATGCCTGAAGTCAAAACATTTTGCTTCGATTTGTCCCAGAGAGCTGGACAGGCGATCACATCGCCAGCCAGCGCAACGAGAGGCCGCCATAAGTTCTGGAACAATACGTGCGGGGCTGTCCTGCATGTTAAGGCTTGGCTCAGGAGCTCGGCTTTTGAGACTGTTCCGACAGACGAAGATGGTGGCTTCGCGCTTGTGCGCAGGAGGGATCTCCAGGAGCTGGTGGAGGAGAAGCTTTCAGAAGACTTCTACGAGCAAAGCTCTGTACCAAACGTCTTCAGCTTGATGGGGGATCATTGAACAATTATTAAGAATATCTCGGCTGCATTCAAAGATCATGAACCGAAGACTTCCCTGTTCAAAGTCATCGGAAAGTATGATCCCGAAAGAATCGTGTCCAGACTCCTCTTCGCTCTCAAGACGCACAAGGCTCCAGGATACGTGTCCACCAAATTGACCCACGGGTGTAGCAAGCATTCTGCGAACTCTGTGATCGCGAACTGTGCCTTATTGGACGCACGTTGTGAAGAAAATGCGAGAGAATAACGAGCCCGAGTTACGGTTAAGTCGAGCCTGTCCCCCTACAGGGGGATTTTCGACGAACAGAAAAAACAAAAAATAACAAAACATTATCCAAAAATAGTATGGGGACTATTTTTTGAGTATTTGTTGAACTTTTTGGTGTATGTTGAAGGTATTCTTTATTTTTCGTTGAAAATCCTCCTGTAGGGGACACGCCCGACGTAAAGTTGCGGGCAGAAATCCTTTTTCGTCGACCTCGACTCGAAGGATGTCTCCACGACGGGCGGGCGCCAAGGCATGGCAGAGAAAGCGTGCGCAGTCCTCGAGCACGGGGCCGTGCCGGAAGACGCTCTCGGCTACGCCCCGTGCTGCCAGGTGTCGGCTCGGATCTCTCCCCGGGGAAGGCGTGGAGAGCCAGCAGCGGGACAGGGACTGGCCAGACACGTTCCGGGGAGCTGGCGGACATGCGTTTCTATCGGATAGAAATGCATGTCTGACAGCTCCCCTGAACGTGTCAACCCAGATAGCGTGCGTCCCCAGATAGCGTGCCTCAAGGCCGAGCGCCCCCTCTCTATCAACCCAGATAGCGTGCGTCCACATGGCATATTGGAGCACACTCGCTTTCGAGATGACAGACATCTTTCTGATCGCTACAGACGGCATGAAGTGCTGCGAACAGCATCGCGGTTTGACGGAAAAGACGGTTGCCCCCCTACAACGTTGAGGTCGACGGCGTTCCATGGCACCATGTGAGCATCTCGACGTCACCGTCCATAAAGGAGACGCATACCGGCAGCGTGGCGTCCTCGATGTCGAGCCATGCTCCATACCCAGCGAGCAAAAGATACGACGTGGCAGTACTTCGAATCCTCCTGCTCCTCCTCCTCCTCCTCTTCCTCCTCCCTTTCCTCCTCCTCCTCTTCCCCCTCCTCCCCCTCCTCCTCCTCCTCCTCTTCCTCTTCTTCGGATCGTCGTAGTTGGCCTGCCGCAGAGATCCATGGGATCCGCCTGCGGAGCTCTCCAATTCCAATGCGTCTGACATGGCTAAAGAGGAGCACGTTTCAGAGGTTCTCCCGTTTCGGCCTCTCACTGGGCATCGCTCGGACGTCCATTCCCTGTTTTTTTCGGTTTCGTGCGTGGTTTTTCGCCAGATCATCAAGGATGCTCCTCGATGGTCCTCGCCGAAGGAAAAATGCACACGTCCGAGCGATGCCAAGCTCAGAGGCAGTGGTGGCGAGAACTGCGCAGGTAGATTGCTACCCCACTTGCATCCCGAGGCCGCCACAAGCAATCAAGACTTGTGAGCTGCGTCTCCCACATCACGGTGCCCTCTCACACTCCAGCCTGGGTTCCCTGTTGAGGGAAGCAGCAGAGCGCTGGTCGCCGCACGTGTCGCAGGCACTGCGGCGCCCAGTCGGCATTCGCACAGCGTGGCAAAGGAGCGGCCCGAGCCTCCAAGGGCAAGCTCAACAAAGATGGCGCTAAGGGTTGGTGGGTGGGTACTGCTGTTGCTGCACGTTGAAGAGAGACCGTGTGGATACGGAACGTGTGGCATTTGTATATTGCATGGCTTTGAAAAGAGAGACCGCGAAGATACGGTTCTTGCAACATTTGTATCGTGCATGCCTCCGTGGTCGTTTTTGCACAAAAAAACTCACAGCGCCCAAGGCTCCCAGATTCCTCTGGGCTGTCGGGTAGCTCCCGGCAGTTGGGCACATTAAGCACTGTGTATCCTGCAACTGGTTGAAGAAACAGCGCATTCTCACAGGTAGAGGCCTCCCAGATGGCGTCGGAGTAGATAGGGTCGGAGGATCGCACCGCATCGCCAGTGCATCGGCGACGTTGGCGATGCATCGGCGCTGTCGGCATAGCGAAAATCGGGCTTCGCATCGAGCCGCATCGTCGATGCAGCGACGATACGGCGCGATGCTCCGACCCCCATCTGCTCCGACTCTATCTTCGGGAGCGGCAAAGAGGGGGGTGTCAAAGAGGGGTGGGGGTGCAAATCATGACCGGCGGCATGTGCGCGGCCCAGCGGGGGGGGGGGGCCAGGGACGTAATGAAACAAGAAGAGGCGCCATGAAATCTGGGGAAATATCATGGCCCCCGCCATGATATCCACCCCCCCTAGTCATCACCCCCCTCTTCGCCGCCCCCGACATCTGGGAGACCTAGATCCTCACAGGGGCGGAGCGCAGGAGCGCACGGCACCCGGGCGGGCAAGCGGGGGGCCGGCACGTGCGCCAGAGCGGGGGTCGCCTCGGCGCGGCGTCGGCACCGCATCGGCTCGGCCGCGCCAGGACGCAACAGCAGCGCCACGGCATCGGGCCGCATCCTTAGTGGGCCCTGGAAACTACAGGGCCGTTTTTGTTACCGGTTCCGTTTTGCCGTTTTCTTACCGGTTCCGACGCCGTTGTTTTACCAATTCCGTCGCCGTTGTTTGACATGTTCCGGCCCTGGTTCCAGTCATGGAGCCGTTTTTTTTGTGTTTCCGGTCGCCGTTGTTTTGCCGTTTCCATGTTCAAAGGAAATGTTTGTAGAAACGGTGTAAAAAACGGCCCTGCCGTTTCTGGGGCCCAGAAAGGCCGCATCGGATCGCAGGCATATCGGCACCGAGTCGAAGCAGGCCGCCCAACATCGGTACCGGATCGGATCGGTCGGATCGACATGCATTCTGGAGGGAGGGCGGGAGGGGAACAGCGGCAGAGCCTCGATGTATAAGTCTTGCTCTCCAGCACGTACTCCGCCGCCTGGCCATCAAGATCGTCCGCGCTGGTGATGTTCTTGTAGGCCTGCGCGCAGCGGAGAAACTCCGACCAGCGCGCGCGCACGAAGAATTGAGCATCGGGGCCCTATCGGCAAAGAATGGGCGAGTGGGCGTCGCACCACTCCCTGACAGAGCCTTCCCCCATTAACGACGCCCCTCAAGGCTGGTCGCAGTGCCCTACAGTAATCCGCCACCGTGCCTTTGAGACACGAAGTGGATTGTCCTCAGGTCACTTGTTCAGTCCCTCGAGCCGTAGTCCTCAATCCTGAGGATTATTTTACAGGCCCAGATCTGGAGGCTCTTGAATCTGGGAACGTCCACGTTTGCGGAGCGGCGCTCCGCTATTTGGCCACACGCCAAGGGATCCTACACCACCCCTCTCCTCGAAATTGAAGGGAACGAAACGCGGAGACCTCGGCGCCGATCTTGGACATCGTCCACCGTGGTAGTGCTAATCCATATCATTGTCTCGCATCGGTGACGGCCGGCACGGACCATGACCGAAATCTGCGTTGACAAGAACCCCCGACATCTAGGGCGACGAGATCTATTCTTATCCACCCCCTTGGCCAGGCCCATCCTACGCCCAGGAACTTTGAAGATGTATGCATCTCGTCGCCCGAACATCTTTGTCATGGTCATTAAAACAGGGCTAGGATCGGGATAGATCGCTCCAGAGCGTTCCAGAGCGCTCTCAGAGCGTTCCGGAACGCTCTGGAGCGGCCGCGGCGCCCAATACATCCTCCAAACCCGCCGATTCTCAGAGATTTCGAGTTATCCCGATCCGATTTTGTCCCGATCTTCGCGTCGTTTTAGTCATCGTGCCTCTGGGGAAACCAAGAGGTACCCATACCGCTACTCCCCGGACCTCCCCCGGGCCTCGGTTCTGACCAGAATTTCGGGGCGAACCCGGCCACGGCGACGAGCCCCCCCCCCCCCTCCCCCCCCAAAGAGCAACTCCGAGGGAGGGGAGGCCAGCCGTGAAGGCGCCCCTTCCGGGCTCTGCCTCTCGGTCATGGTCGTCGTGCTCCTCCCCTCGAGGCAGGAGCTGCGCCCCGCGCGCGCGAAATTGCGCACGGAGCGGAGCGGAGCGGGGGGGGGGCGCCTGCCGCTGCGGGTCGACCAACTGCCTCCAGCACGAGGCGCCTGGCCGCATATGGGGGGCCCCCGCCGTGGCCGCCCTCCCGCCCCCGCCTCCGCCCTCCCGCCCCCTCCGCCCCCGCCCCCGCCCTCCCACCTCCGACCTGCGTCCCTCCCCCTCCCCTCCTCCTCCGCTTCGCCCCTCCGCATCTGCCTCGCTCCCCCGTCTCCCCTCCCCTTCCGCCTCGAGCTCCACTTCGTATTCCTCCACCGCCCCCTCGTCCTCCTCTCACCCTTTCCTCCTCCTACCCCTCTGCCTCCTCCTGCTCTTTCTCATCCTCATCCTCCCTCTCATACTCCCTTCCTCTTCCTCCTCCTCCTCCTCCTCCTCCTCCACCTGCTGCTGATCCCTGCTGCTCCTCCTCTTTACCCCCCTCCTCCTTCTCCTCTTCCTATCCGCTCCTCCCTACCAACTTCCTGCACCGTCGCCCCTCCCAAACATCCTCCTCTCCGCCTTTTCCTCTTCCACCTCGTCGTCGTCCTCGTCCTCGTCCCCGGCCTCGTCCTCCTCCTCCTCCTCCTCTTCCTCCTCCTCCTCCTCCTCCGCCTCCTTCCCTTCCCCCAATGAACCCATTGCTGCCACCCCAATCCCTCCCTTCCGTCGTCCCTTCCTCCCTCTCTTTTTGACTCCGCGATGTGCGCCGCAGGCCCTAAGCGTCTGCGGTCAGAAAAGAGTCCCTCCCTCTCCACCCTCTTCTCCCTCTCCTCCTCCTCCTCCTCCTCCTCCTCTCCTCCTCCTCCTCCTCCTCCTCCGCCTCCTCCTCCTCCTCCTCCTCCTCCTCCTCCTCCTCCTCCTCTCCTCCATCCTCCTCCTCCTCCTCCTCCTCCTCCTCCTCCTCCTCCTCCTCCTCCTCCTCCTCCTCCTCCCACTCCCCCTCCCCCCCTTCTTTTGCTAATATCGAATGGCCCCAGGAGACGGGCAGCTCGACGGCCTCCAGCCGCGGCGCGCGAAGCGCGGTGGTCTTCGCCCCCCGCCATTGTGCGTGAGCCTCCCATGCTCGACGCTGGGCAGGCATCGGCGGCGGGGTTTGCTGCGTCCACCCCCGCAGCACAGGGGCCCCAAGGGAACCCCAAAACAGGCCCCCAAGACACCCCAAGATGCACCAGACCAGCCCCCAAGAGGCCTCAAACCTTATCCCCACGACGCCCCCGAGAGGCCTCCCGCGGCATCCCAGCGAACATTCTAGGCCTACGACCCACAGAGCAGGCAGTAGCGGGATGGGCCGAAGGCCGTAGTGTGTATATATTCCCATTCATATATCTTTACAGGGCCGGGGAGCCCCCCCCCCCGCGCACCCCCCCCCACCAAACGAATTTCGAATCCCCGGGCCTGTCTTGCGCCTCTCTGCGACCATCGTGGGGTCATCTTGACACCTTTCGAATCATCCGGAAGCGAAAAAGCGAGAAGGCCGAAACCATTGCTTTTCATTTGGTTTTCTCTGATTTTCGACTCTCCGGGACGTGTTGCGCCAGCCTTTGGCCCCTTTGGGGCTCGTTTGGGGACTCATGTGGAGCCCTCCTGGAGCTATCTCGACGTCTCAAGAGCTGATCGCAAGCGACAAGGCGAGAAGGCCAACAACGTTGTTTTTTTTCCCATGGTTTTCATTTGTTTTCAATCATTTCGGCCCTCTTCGGCCAACCTTGGTCCGGGGACTCGTTTGGAGCCGTCCTGGGGCAATCTTGACGCCTCGAGAGCGGATAGCAAGCGAAAAGACGAGAAGACCAAAAACGTAGTTTTTGTTTCCGATGGTTTCCATTGATTGTCAATTCTTTGGGCCCTCTTCGGCCAGCCCTGGGCCTCTTAGGGGCTCGCCCAGGGACTCGTGTGGAGCCGTCCTGGGGCAATCTTAACGCCTCAAAAGCGGAAAGCCTGCGAAAAGGTGAGACGGTAAAAAACTTCATGGATTTTCAATTATTTGCGCCTTTTTCGGCCAGCCTTTGGCCTCTGTGGGCCTCGGCTTGCGCCTCTCTGGAGCCATCCTGGGGCTATCTCGACGCCCACCGAACCGACTAGAAGCGAAAAGGCGAGAAAGGCGAACACATTCCTTCCACCTTAATGATTTTATCGATGTTCAACCTCCGGGCCCTCTGGGGCCAGTCTGTGCCCTCCTTCGGGCTCCTCTGGGGACTCATTTGGAGCCGTCATGGGCTTACTTGATGCCTCGAGAGATTTCAAAAGCCATTCGGAAACGACAAAGCGAAAAGACCAAAAACATTGATTGTCCTATGGTGCAATTCTTTGGGCCCTCTTCGGCCAGTCTTGGGCCTGTGTGGGCCTCGGCGCGCACCTCTCTGAGGCAATCCTGGGGTCATCTTGACGCCTTTCGAGTCATCCAGAAGCGAAAAAGCGAGAAGGCCGAAAACATTGTTTTGCCAATTTTGGGTCTCTGGTTTCTGACACTGCGGGCCCTGTTGGATTGTTGCCTTGCTGGGCCCTCTTGGGCCAGCCATGGGCCTCTCTGGGACCTGTTCTGAAGCTTTTTAAGGCCCTCCTCAGGCCGCAAGAGCCGATTGGAAGCGAAAGCGCGAGACACTCTGGGGAGAAGGAGGGGGGAAGGAAGAGGGGGAGGAGGAGGATGAGGAGGAGGATTAGGAGGAGGAAGAGGACGACGAGGAAGGAGAGAAGGACAAGGATCATGGGGAGCATGCAGGCAGACGAGGAGCAGGAGGAAGAGGAGGACGAGTAGTTAGGAAGTGGAGGAAGAGGAAAAGGAGGAGGAGGAGGAGGTTGAGGAAGAGGAGGGGGAGGAGGAGGAATTAGAGGAAGAGGGAAAGAGAGGAGAAAGAGGATGAGGGGGGAGGAGGAGAAGGAGAAGGATGCCTTGCTTCATGCTAGACAACCCACTCGCCTGAGACGCATTCGCGCCTCTGTCCGGTCGTCCCCGCTTAGGAATTCCTCACCCATTCCAACTTGGCGGTGGCCCGCCCCATGTCCCCGCGCACGCACGCCGCCTGCATTCGAAACTAGAAAGAACAAGGTGCATGGCGCGAAACGCCACTGCAGCCTTGTATTATGTGTATATATATATATATGTATAGATGTCGATGGATATATAGAGTGTAGCGGCATCCGTCGCGGGAAATCCGTCCGACCGATAAACCGATATTCCGATACAACAACTAATCGGTTGATCGGTTAACCGACCCATCGACCGTAAATCCGATATTGTTGTATCGGTTGATTGGTTTATCGGCCGATAAACCGATCAACCGATACAACTATAAGCTGCGAGCGCAGGGGCGCTCCCCGGCGCTCCCGTTAGGTCCATCGGTTCATCCTTGGGGAATCATTTTGGAATCATGCATATTCCGCAGAAGTCCTGAGAAATCCTGAGGAATCGTCTATCGGTTTACTGATTTATCGGTTTACCTGTTTATCGGTTTACCGGTTTATCAGTTTAGCGGTTCATCGTCGTGCACTCTCCGAGGAATCTTTGCTTCGGAATGCTTCGGGAGTCTTTGGAGTCCATCGGGATCCCAATAATCCTTTTAGAGTTACCAGGAACCCTCAGGTGTATTAAGAAAGCCTTGGGGATCTGGAAGGACAGCCCAAAATCGACCTCCGGACCCATCCGGGGGTGCGTGTGAGACAGGATTTCGAAGGGTAATCCAGCCGTGGCCACGAGGATTTCACAGGAGGCCCACCAGAAGGTGGAAAAATACCCGGAATCGTCGATCCTCGAAATTCGATCCTCGATCCTCGAAATTCGACCCGCGATCCTCATCCAGGGATGCGTCTGGGTCAGAATTTCGGATTTAGGGTTTAGGGTTTAGGGCCCCAGAGGGCCCAACATGGCGTCCAAGATGGCTCAAGATAGCCGCAGATGGCTCAAGATAGCCTCCGACACGCATCCAAGAGACTCCAATACGGCTCCAAGACGATTTCAAATCCCCTTCCGAGCCATCCAATGACACCCAGAAGCTAAAATGGCTTCAACACCTAGGGTAAATCTATGTGTGTTGCTTTCTCGCTGTTTCGCTCCCGATGTGTCATTGAGGATTCAAGACGGCCCAAGACGGCCCAAGAGAGCCCCAAGAGGGGCCTAAGAAGGCCCCAAGATAGCCCCAAGAGCGCCCAAGAACGCTCTGCGAGCGGGCCAAGAGGGCCCCAAGACGCCTCCAAGAAGCCTCTAAGATGGCCCCAAGACGGCCCAAGAGCCACGAAGCCCCCAAGAGGGTCCCAAAACGGCCCAAGAGGACCCCACGATGGCCCAAGACGCACCCGAGACAACCCAAGAGGGCTCCCGGAGGGAGCCAAAACGGCCTCTAGACACCCCCCATGCGGCCAAGAGGGCCCCACGACGGCCCAAGAGAGCCCCAAGAGACCCCCGAGCACAAAAGGCCAAGGCGACCCCAAGACGGTCCAAATGAGTTCCGCGAGGACTCCTTAACAAGTGCAGACGACAGGTGTCACATGTGACGGCCTTCCTTTTCCTCCCCCTCCTGTTCCTCCTCCTCCCCATTTTCCTTCACCTCCTCCTCCTCTTCTTCTTCCTCCTCCTCCTCCTCCTCCTCCTCGTCCTCGCCATCAGCATCACCATCATCATCATCATCATCATCATCATCATCAGCATCATCATCATCAGCATCAGCATCCGCATCAGCATCATCATCATCATCATCATCATCATCATAATCATTACCATCATCATAATCGCCATCAGCATCATCTTCATCATCCGAATCACCACCACCACCAACATCATCATCATCATCATCATCATCCTGAGCATCATCATCATCAGCAGCAATAGCAGCGTCGTCATCATCATCATCATCATCACCCGCCGTATCATCGTCATCATCATCAGCAACATCACCATCATCACCAACAGAACACCAACAACATCAGCATCATCATCATCATCGTCGTCGTCGCCATCATCCTCATCAACATCGTCACCAGCAGCAGCAGAATCGTCATCATCATGATCGTTATCATCATCCTAGTCACCAACATCATCATCATAGTTATCATCATCGTCATCGTCGTCGTCCTGGTCGTCGACAGCATCATCATCATCAGCAGCAGCATCATCATCATCTTCACCATCGTCATCATCCTCACCATCACCATCACCATCACCATCACCATCATCATCATCATCAGCATCATCATCATAATTATCACCATCACCATAATCGCCATCAGCATCATCTTCATCATCCGAATCACCACCACCACCAACATCATCATCATCATCATGAGCATCATCATCATCAGCAGCAAAAACAGCGTCGTCATCATCATCATCATCATCATCACCCGCCGTATCATCATCATGATCCGCATCCTCATCATCATCGTCATCATCATCAGCAACATCACCATCATCACCAGAAAAAAAACACCAACAACACCATCATCATCGTCGTCGTCGCCATCATCCTCATCAGCATCATCACCAGCAGCAGTAGAATCGTCATCATCATGATCGGTATCATCATCCTAATCACCATCATCATCATCTTTATCATCATCATCGTCATCGTCGTCGTCGTGGTCGTCGACAGCATCATCATCATCATCATCATCGTCATCATCAGCAGCAGCAGCAGCCGCATCATCGTCATCATCGTGTTCATCATCATCAGCAACATCATCATAGACATAAGCCGCATTGTCACCACCACCGCCAGCATCACCAATATCAGCATCATCATCATGAGCAGCACCATCACCACCATCATCATCATCAGCATCATCATCATCATCATCATCTTCACCATCGTCATCATCCTCACCATCACCATCACCATCACCATCACCATCACCATCACCATCACCATCACCATCACCATCACCATCACCATCATCATCATCATCATCATCATCATCATCATCATCATCATCATCATCATCATCATCATCCCCCATCTCATCACTTCTCCCAAGCCTGGGGGCCCGAGGTGTCCCATGTGACGGCCTCCTGCGCCTCCTCGAACAATCGCTACCCAAAATGCTGGGCTGGCACGGTGGCGGAACTTGCCGCAATCATCTTGATCTGATTTGTTCATTCATCCTGTTGTGTTCTTTCGATTTTGGCCTCCAGGGGCCCGTCATCGGACCTGGGAACAGAAAAAAGAATCCAGGACGAAACACCGTCCCTATGCAAGGGGTCGGGTCCTGTGGGGCCGCGAATTGGAAAAATTAGATAGTCGAATGTTTGGGAACGCGTGTTCGCGCCAACATGTGTTTCTCCACCGAAGCCATTGAAAGCGGTGCAGGCGGTGTACCTACAGCGAGAGCTGAAACAGGCTGCGTGCTATCAGTGGAGCTGAACAGGGTGAACAATCAGTGGGCCAACACACACACACACACACATTCACAACCAGACGCGTCCTGGGGATCATCGGCCTGAAGACAAGCGGCGCCGGCGAGACTTCGAGACTCAGCCCGCTTTGAGCACAATGACTTCGTAGGGAGAGAACATCCGTACATACACACCGCACCGTATGCACCGATCCTGGACCAGGATGAGTCAGACCAGGATAGGTATCCTGACCAGTGGACGTCCCCGGCAGCAGCGCCTGCGGGACTTTGGCCGCTTAAGGAGGGACAAAAAAAAAACAACAGAAAATCCACGACTTTCTCACGGGGCGAGCTCGAAGGCCCCCGGATGCCGAAAACAGCCAAAACCCGCCGCTCCAATTTCTAACGCCTAGTCCTAATCCTGACCCTAACCGTAACACCTGATCCTAACACCTAACCGTAACACCTTACCCTGACCCTAGCATAACCCTAACCCCTAACCCCTACCCGAACCCTGTATCCTATCCCTAACCCTAACCCCTAAACCGTAACCCCTAACCCTAATCCTAATCTAGACGCTAACCCTGACCAATAACCCTAACCCTAACCCTAAACCCCAACCTCTAGCATAACCATTAACCCTAACCCCGAACCCCTTAATCCTCACCCTAACCCTAGCCCTAAACCCTACACCCATCCGACGCGCCACGGCGTCAGAGTGGAGTGCTTTAAGAAGTCCGCTTGTGGATTTCTTCACCCTGCGCTAACCCGAACCCCAACCTCTGACCCCTAACCCGAACTCTAAGCCTTAATCCTAACCCCGAACCCTAACCCCGAACCCTTGACCCTTGACCCAAGGCCTAACCCCTGACCACGGCCGTATAGTGTTCACTACTCTGTCCGGGGCGGCAGAAACCGATCCAGAACCAGCACAGATGATGAACGGCCTGCCTCCCGAATGAACCCGAAGACGCGGATAGACCGATAATAGGGCTGAGGTTGCAGGGTTGGGGCTGCGGAATCAATGTTCGGGCGCGGCTACGCACCGAATAAACCGATAAATCGATAAGCCAGTAAACGCAATTGCGCGGGCCGAGGCGTTAGGGCGCGGTTCTGAGGGCTAGGGCATGACTACGCACCGCATAAACCGATAAACCGACAAACGCAATCAAAACTGGAAAAGGGGGCCAAGGACGGGTTTAGCGGTGGTGGCAGGGGCGTGGCTACGCACCGAATAAACCGATCAACCGATGAACCGATAAACGCCATTGCGCAGGCCGAGATGTTAGGGCGGTGTCCTGAATGCTGGGGCATCGCTACGCGTCGAATACGCTGATAAACCGATAAACCGGTAGACGCAATCGGAACTGAAAACCCAAAGGACGGGTTTATTGGTTTACCCGTTCGTGCGATTATCGACCGATGAACCGATATGAAGATATCGGCTTATCGGTCGACGAAAAGATAAATCGACAAACCGATATACGAGTTCGGTTTTTTCGGTCTATCTGTGTATCGGTTTAGTGGTTTTGGGTTGTACTCCTGCGCCTGCATTATATATATATATACATATATATGGGTGTGTGTATATCGATGTATGTATACACACGCACGTCACCAAACAGTGCTTCCACATAGCGGTTCTTACTTCCTTTTCTGGAGAACTGGGCCTGCCCGTCGGTCTGGCGGCTATGTGGTCGCCGTCGCGGGCCCTTCGCTCTGGGCCTGCCCGTGGGTCTGACGGCTATGTACTCGCCTTTGCCACCCCGTCGCTGTCTGGGCCTGCGCTATGTTGTATTGTGCTGCGCTGCTGCGCATTACAATACATTGTTGTGAATTGCGTTGGTTGCCGTTCTTCGCACTGTTTTACACTGATATGCGTTGCGTTGCCTGACGTTACATCAATGCTGCGTCGACATGCGTGGCATTGCAACGCGCATAGCTCGCACCACATATGTTGCACCATGCCGATTGCACAACATATACGACACCAACTGCACTACCTAACATCGCACCACGCATACCTGCACCATATAAACTGCACCACATGTATTGCACCACATAAATTCCACGACGTAGCTCACACAACCGATATTGCACCGCGTCGTTCACATCACATGTGTTACACTACATATGCTGTAACTCACAGCTTACACCACATGCATTGCTGATCCCATATTGCGCCACATAGCTTACACCGCCGATGCTGCACCACCAATCTGCTAGAACGCACTGGTTGGACACCACGCTGGCTGGTACGTGTCTACGGATACGTGTACATACGAATACCGAATGATTTTTGTTCGCCGACATACCTGCCGATGCCCGACGAAGACCCCGGGAGGCGGCACGTTGTGACTCGAAGCGGCCCGAGCGTGCACCTGTTGAGAGACCAACAAGCCAGAACAGCGACGAAACACAACAACGCTTCGTCCTTGTTGTGCTTCCGCCATGCGGCGCCTCAGCGCTTCCGCGACGAGAACGCGCAAGAACAACAACAACAACAACAACAACAACAACAACAATAACAACAACAACAACAACAACAACATTAACAACAACAACAGTAACAGCAACAGCAACAGCAACAACAACAACAACAACAACAACAACAACAACGACGACGACGACGACGACGAACACAACGACACATCGACGAAGCACCGACGCCGCGTGCCAGGACAACGACGAGGCACAGCTCCCGTGGGCCCCCCCCGCGCGCGTCGCCACCGCAGCCGGCTTCCCTCGTGAGTGCCAGTCGCTCGGGAGCGGCGCACGCGCGTGGCCAGCCGAGCACTCCCCCATACAGGTTATACCACCGCAGTGCATGCTGCTTCCCTGCTGCCCTCATCATGTAAACCTACAGGAGGTATGGAAATGTAAGCGACAGAGAGAGACAGAGATAGAGAGAGAGAGAGAGCAAGAGAGAGAGAGAGAGAGCACGCTACCTGTCAAGGTTTAACCTTGACCTTGACAGCAGCCCTTGTCTCTAGGTGCTCATATGCGAACGGAGCAAGTGGCAGCAGGATCTTCACAAGAACGTGGCAGCGAGAACGTGGCAGCCGACGCATTGATCAGGGAGCCGCATGCACTCTGCTGCAACGACGCAGGGGAAGAGGGCGTCCAGGAAGTAGCATCAGGTCGGGCCTGCAGATCTTGGGCGAAAAACTACAAATGCCCACTCAACAAAGTAATCAACAAGACTCGGGTGTGCAAAACATCGTCCCCCGACTGTTTTTGACTATGTGTGGATACTCCCCATGTAGAGGGACACGCTCGACTTCAAAGTAGACGTGGCGGTGGTCGAACGTGTAGAGGAACGCCGGCGTCTCGGCTCCTGAGACCGTGATGTGCGATGACCGCCAGCATGGGGCCCCTCGTGGCATCCCCCCGGGGCCCTGCGAGACGGGCCTCGGGAGGCCCCTGGGGGCCCCCAGTGAGGCCCCGGAGAAGTCGAAATGGACTCACGCGAGCCTTCTCGCGTGACTTTACCCTGCCTCCTCTTGGGCCCCTCTTGGAGTCCTCTGGGGATCCTGCCAGGACCTTCGGAGGGCCTCGGGGAAGCACCAGCAGGGCCGAAGAGAAGCCCACGAAGGCCACTCGCAGATGCTCCGAAGAGGCCTTCTGAAACGCATCGCAAGGAACATCTGGGAGAAGCCTTCTTGAGGTCTTCTTGGGGCTTTCTTGGGTCGGTCCCCCGGTGAAGCCCTCCGGGGGCTTCTTGAGCGCCTCCCAGAGACTCCCTGAAGACTTTGATAGGAGGCCACATGCGAACCCTACCCCTACCCCCCACGATTTCTCACGGGGATGGTGGGGTTCACTTCGTTCGGGAGCTCCCGAACGAAGTGAACCCCACCCTACCCCTGAAAATTCGTGGGGGGTAGGGGTAGGGTTTGCATGTGGCCTCCTATTTTAGGAGGCCTCGGGGAATCTCCAGGAGGTGCAGAGAGAACCCTCAGAAGGCCCCTCCCAGATGCTCTCAGGAGGCCTTCCGGAGCGTAGTCTTAGGCCAGGCCTGTCTCCCTACAGGGCGACGTTGGACGAAAACTTAAAAATGATCAACAACAATATTCAAAACATGCTCAACAATAGTCAAACATCGTCCCCATATAATGTTTTGACTATTTTTGAGTAATCCCCCTGTAAAGGAACAGGCCCGACTTAAGCGTAGTTGGGAGGGGTCTTCTGGAGGCTTTCCCAGGGCCGTTTCAGAGTCCTATTGAAACCCTCTGGTGGCTCTGCGTGCGCTTCCCAGAGCTCTCTCGAGATCTCCGCAAAGCTCTGGGGGAGTTCGGGGAAGAGCCCTAATTAAACCCCAGAGTGCTCCTCCTCCTCCTCATTCTCCTCCTCCTCCTCCTCCCTCTCCTCGTCCTCGTCCTCGTCCTCGTTCTTCTCCTCCTCCTCCTCCTCCTCCACGTCCTCGTCCTCCTCCTCCTCCTCCTCCTCCTCGTCCTCTTCCTCCTCCTCCTCCTCCTCCTTCTCCTTCCCAAGAGGTCATCCGAAACGCAAGGCCAGGAGCATCTGGGAGGGGCCCTTTGGGCGCCCCCATCAGGGCCTCCTCGGGGCCCCCTGGAAGCCTTCGGATGGCTTCCAGAGGGCCACTGCTTCATCGGGAGGTGGGGAGAGCCTGGAGGGCCCCGAGGAGAGCTCCCAAGAGAGCAAGACTTTGTATGGGATGCGCCGGGCAAAAATCAGCCGTGCCACTTCCGGTGCTGCGAATTGTGTGGATACTAAGGGCTGCCCAAAAGCCAAGGACAACCAAGCATTTTACAACATAATCTTACACAGCTCCCCAACATCTCCCACCAGCCCTCTTGGCCTCAGTGTATACTGAAAGCTGCCCAAAGCCAAGGGAAACCAAGCATAGTACAATATAGTCTTGCACAGCTGACGAACAATTTCAGAACACCATGAACGAAAACGCACTGGTTCACTTGTGTGCGCGCAAACGGCCACGATAGGGGGAGGAACGACATAGGGGGGGAAACATCGACCTGGAATCGGCAATACATCGAAACATCGTCGATTGATCGGCGGTAGGCTCTTGATCGTGAATCCGAAAGCTCCTGGGCAGGTTGGGGCTATCGGACCCTACCGGCGATCAATGGGCGATTTGGGGTTGCTGCATCCCCCCCTTTAGTGGGCCCCAGAACGGCAAGGCCGTGTTTTCACCGTTTCCGAAACTATGTCTCTTGAACCTGAAAACGGCAAAAAACTTCGATCGGAAACGGCAAAAAACGGATCCGGGATTGGAGCTGGAGCCAGAACTGGCAAAGAACGGCGACGGAACCTGTCAAAAACGGCGTCGGAACTGGCAACAAAAGCAGCCAAACGGAAAGGGCGAAAAAGACCCTGTCGTTTCCAGGGCCCACTGCGTCCCCCCCTGTGCCTATCCACCCCCTATCGATACCCCTGGCAAGCGAACCGAGCGAGAACTTCGAAGGCCGGGTTCCGCGCGTCCCCCCGCTCCTCATCCGTCTCCGTACAGTCGGGGCGTTGACCTAAGGAACGATGAATCAGGAACGAGACCCCTCTTTTCCTTAATTCAGTTTAACTTCGATTCCCGATCGGAAACCGAAGGTAAACCTAAAGCCAACAGTAAAACAACCGAAGAACACGGAGCCGCTCCCAAGCGAAAAGGGTTCCTTCTTCAGCACCCCGACGTGTAGCTCTCCCGGCCTTCTCGGTGGAGGCGGCTTCGAGCGCTCCCTCTTTCGGCTCCCGTCTTCCACTTCGGGGGAGGGCGCATGCGACCATCAGTGCGCTCGGGGGGCACGGCGCCCCGAGAGGGCTCCCGCAAGAGCTCTGGGGGCCTCCCAGAGGGCCCCGACGAGGTCCGCCGACGATATCATGCCAAGGACACGTGGTGTGGTGCCGCTGATGGGGCTCCTTTGGGGCCTGCCTGGGCCACTCATGGGGCTCCTCTGGGTGTGCTCTTGGGGCTCTTCTGGGGCTGCCCAGGGCCCTCCGTGGCTGCCTTCGTGCCCAGTGGAATGCCCCGAGAAGGCCGGAAGAGGGGCTTCCACACCAACCTCGTTACACCAGAGAAAAACCCCAATCAAGGATGGCTTGATGAGATCGATGGTGAGATCGATGGAGTGAGATGAACCATCTTCGCTAACTTTCGCCTGATCTTTCAATCTCCGCTAGGACACCTTCAGTGCAACGGTGCCCGGACAAAAGTGTCCACGCCGACGGCGTGAACGCAACCAGGCACGATGGCAACGATAATTGCAATATGCGTATGGCTCGCCCCCCCTCACCCCCAAACCCAAGGTTGAAGCGTCCATATTTGGTCCCCGACGCGTTGCCTCGCACACAACCCCGTCAACTTTGGGTTGCGGGGGGGATTGGGGCTACGGATATCTGTTAGACGCAATCCGATGTCGTATCATACTTACGCATGGCGAATGATTTTCCTCTTGAGGTGCAAATGGCGATGATGAGTTGAAGTTAATGACCGAACCCCCTTCCCTTAACACGGGCGGGTTCTGGGGCCCGCGGATCCGATTCCCTCCGGCTTCCCGCTTCAATTTAAGACTATGAATTCAAAACGGGGTAGAAATCGGATCCACCTTGAAACATAACACCAAATATGGATCCAACAAATCCGAAATCGGATTCGCGCGGACGGAAATCGGATCCACCGAAACAAACACCAAAGCCACACTTGTATCCGCGTGAACCTCATGGAATTCCGACGGCGCTTGTCTCCATACGCGCCTGCTCAAGACTTCAAGCCGTCGTTCCGGGCCCAAGGAGGAACAAACCGTCGTCCAGGGGATGTACTGGCGCGATGGGCGTGGACAAGTTTTTGTCCACCCGCTGCAGCACAGACGGGGGAATCGCTGCCAGGGTCTCTCGGTGTGCCATCGCTGGGGGCCCATGGAGTCTCTTCCCTGGACCAGCCATCGCTCGGACGTCCATCCCCTGTGTTTTTCTTTTGGTTTCGTGCGTGGCTTTTTCGCCAAACGATCAAGAATGCTCCTCGATGGCAGGAGAGCCCAGAATCGGATCGACAAGTCGGATCGGCAGTCGAAATGAATCGGATCGGCGGAAATCGGCAGCCGAATCGGGAAAAGTCGAATCGGCTGAAATTGGCAGACTAGCATGCCTCCAATAGGAAATCGGAACCCAAATCGGAATCCCAAGTCGAATCGAATCGGAATCGGAAGCCATCGAAGTCAAATCGAATCGAATCGGAGGAATCGAAAAGAGCCCTGCGATGGTCCTCGCGGAAAGAAGAGAGCGCACACGTCCGAGCGACGCCGAGTGGCGCTCCCCGGAGGCGGTCCGGCGCCCTGCCCGGCCAGGCTCTGGGGCCAGCGGGCGGCTCCAGGGCCCGCGAGGGCTGCAGCCTATCGGCCTGACCTGAGGAACGGTGCGTGAAGAACGGAGCCCGATGCTTTCCAAAGGGTAACGCGTAAAGGACGACAAACAATGGACAACGCATAAGGAGCGGCAAATAAGGAACGCAGCCCGATGTTTTCCAAGGAGTGACGCATGAAGAACGATACATAATGGATAACGCATAAGGAGCGGTAAATAAGGAACGCAGCCCGGTGTTTTCCAAGGAGTGACGCATAAAGAACGATACATAATGGATAACGCATAAGGAGCGGTGAATAAGGAACGCAGCCCGATGTTTTCCAAGGGGTAACGCGTAAAGAACGATACATAATGGATAACGCATAAGGAGCGGTGAATAAGGAACGCAGCCCGATGTTGTCCAAGGGGTAACGCATAAAGAACGAGACATAATGGATAAACAATAAGGAACGGTAGATAAGGAACGAATCCCCATGTTTTCCAAGGAATAATGCATAAGGAACGATACTACATAATACGGAACGCATAAGGGACGGTAAACAACGCATGGGAATCTAAGGAACGACCGAACCCCTTTTGAAAAGCGCGTGTTCGTTATTCAAGCCGCTCACTGTACTTGAGGAAGACCCCCCCCCATCTCGGATCGATGTCCTCCAGCTTGGCTCAAGGAGAACCGGCAACGCCCTCAAGAGGGCCCGACGAGAGCCCCAGTAGTGCATCAACGGCACCCCAAGCCTGACCCCAAGTGCGATGGCGCCAAATTGCGCCCACACTTCCCTCCTAAGATATGAATCCCCTGGGCATCGTTTCCGGATTAACCCGATGCGGATACAATGCGGACGCGGCCGCAAGGAACGTTCGCAAAAAAACCAGCCTTGAAAACAGAGCACAGTGAACGCAGCAGCAGCTTCAACGGCCGCGGGAAGTCACCGCGCAGCCCGCGGAGCGAAGAAACCCATTGCACCCTGACGAAAACGCATCTGGTTTCTTGCTGCGCGACCCCACTGCACGCGAAGCGACAAGACTTGCACGGTGGCACTTCGCTGCCATGTCGCACCTTCGGAAGCCGGCGCACGATTTCGCTCCTGGGAGCGGCCAGCACGCCGCAGTCCTGTCCCTCTCTCTCTCTCTCGACCGCCAGACCCCGCCTCTCTTAGTCCCCCTTCCCTCCTCTTCCCCCCTCTTCCTGTACTCGTCCACTCCTCCTACTCGCCCACTCCTCCTCCTCCTCCTCCTCCTCCTCCTCCTCCTCCTCGCGCCCTCCTCCTCGCCTCCTCCTCCTCCTCCTCCTCCTCCTGCTCCTCCTCCTCCTCCTCCTCCTCCTCCTCCTCCTCCTCCTCCTCCTCTTCCCCCCCTCCTCCCCTCCGGCGCGTTGTGTGTGTGTGTGTGTGTGCGTGTCGGCCCCCGACCTCTGGGCCTCTCCGACGTTCCGACGCCGCAGGGCCGGCAGGGGCGGGCACAGACGTCCCTGTTCTCCCCCGTCTTGTGGTACCAGTTGCTGCCTCCGGCGAGGGCAGCTGGCATTAAGTCGGGCGTGTCCCCCTACAGGGGGATTTTCGACGGGAAACAAAAACCCAAAATACACCAAACATGGTCAACAACTAATCGAAGCATAGTCCCCAGACTATGTTTTCAATAATGTTTGACAATTTTGTTTTAACAGAAAATGTCGAACATCCCCCTGTAGGGGGGCAGGCCCGACGTAAGCCTGGGCCACAAACAGGTTCCAGGACATGAACGTGAGGAGCGGCCCGAAAACCCGAGCAACAGGCTGCATGAACAATAGCTTTTGGAGCTCCCGCAGTTCATGCTGCTGCACTTTGCTTCCTCGATCGACTGCAAGCAACATGCACATCGCTGTAGGGGCGTCGAGGGCACCTATCGGATAGGCACTGAACGAGGCGAGACAAGCCAGAGGGTGGCCCGAAGCGGCGGAGGAGCGGATGGAGGGAGGGAGGGAGGGAGAGAGAGAGAGAGAGAGAGAGAGAGGCGGCGGAGGGCAAGACGGGTGCAGAAGAGGAGGAGACCGGCAGAGGCGAGGCCTTTAAAGGCGAGGAAAGCCCTCAGATCTGACGCTGGAGAAAAAAAACAGCATCGCAACAAATCACCACTGGGGTCCTAGACCCCATCTTTCTGCGCCATTGTTCGAGCCAGATCGATCTGTGAGGGTCCCGGGGCTCGAAGGACTTTCGGGACCCCGTGATGCCCCCATGAAAGGCCACACAAGGCTGGCTGTGGACAGAATCCGCCCTCATGACACGTGCTGGTCTCCTGCTGCCGCTGCTCCCACTGCGCCCCAGCTATCCCCCACGTCGCGGTCCAAGCCAGCGGGGACCAGGAAGAAGGACGAGGACGACAGGGAGAGGGGGGCGTTATGGTGCTCCCATCGTACTGGGGACCACATCCCAGAAACAAATTCGAGCACCCGGAAAAGTGTCGAAAGAGTGCCACAGTGTCGAAACAACGTCGGACGAGTGTCTCTCCCGGTCCGACGCGTGAACACCCTCGAGTTTCGGTACTTTTTTTTGGCGCTCGAAAAATTATGGCTGGTGATCAAGGCTAAGGTAGGTTGGAACATCATAAGGGGGGAGAAGCATCAGGGGAAGGGTGGAGGGAGGCGTAGAGCAAGAAGACACTGCATCACAAAGATAGGCGTTCGACGGCCCACGCGGACTTCTCGGACCTGCGCCGCGCGCGCCAGAGGCGGCCCCAGAGGCGCCGCCAAGGAGCACCCGCGCGATCCAAGAGCTCCGCGCGGAGTTCCAACCGTTCGCGCTTGGCCCGCTCTCGTCACTCCTTCCTCTCGGAGGGATGCGGGCGGAGGCACATCGGGGGCGGGGAGCAAGGGCAGAGTGGACACAGGGGCAGGCCCGCACTCGGGAGAGGCAAAGGTACCACTACCACCAGCTAGGGGGCTGGCCGCCAGCTCCCCTCGAGCCGGTGGCACCTCCTTCCTTACCAGCCTGGAACATATCCCTATCCCTAATCTGGGCATCGCCCCATCACGATGCCAATCTTAGGGATTCCCCTATTTTTCGAGGGCGCATCCCTGAGATTGCCATCGCCTTTCGGCGGGCCAATCTTAGGGATAGGGACAAGTTCGAGGCTGGCAAGCTTCCGGGCACTCTCTGGATTCTGGACGCCCGAAATGGGTACTGAAAGAATGGGTACTATGCCCAACAGCAGTTCCTGTTCATTTTGAACAGGGCTCGCTGTCCACGCCGCCGCGGCCTGTGTCCATTCGAGACAGGAGGCCGCCTGCCCAACAGCGGCCGCTGTTGGTTTGGGACAACATTTGCTGTTGGGCATTGTACCCATTCCTTCGGTACCCATTTCGGGCGTCCAAATGGATGGAGGCATGCCCGAAACGCGGTGCCACCCGCCCGGGGGGCGGGAGCGGGGCACTCCCCCGAGGGCCGGTGGCAGAGGGCCCTTCTGCTCCCGGTGACCTTCGCCTGGCGCGCGGGCTTCTTCGAGGCGGCGGCCCCTGGACGTCGCGGTCCTGCCCCCGTTGACCAGCCTGGGACATATATCCCTATCCCTATGCTGGGCATCGCCCCATCACGACGCCAATCTTAGGGATCCCCTCGGTTTCTGGGGGCGCACCCCTAAGATTGCCATCGCCTTTCGGCGTGTCAATCGTAAGGATAGGGTCAAGTTCGAGGGTGGTGACCCCTGGCCAGCTTGTCATCCCGAGCCGATTTCTGACGCTCCTGGGCCTGCCCCCCGGAGAACGAACAGAGCTGCCAGGAAACATCCGGTCGCCCTCTCCTTTCTTGCACGACGCGCGCGCGTCCCGGGGAGGGGCGATGGCGAGCGGGAGGGAGCGCGCGAGGAGATGAGATGCTGACGATGCTGTTGCTGCTGAGGACGGGCGGATGCTGGTGACGATGTATTCGCGCGCTCCTCTGCTTCCCGGCGCGGGCGCGCCTCGGAAGGCGAGGGCGAGGGGGAGGGAGGACTGCGGGGAGAAGGGCCCTGGGATGAGGCTGCTGGGGGGGGGGGCGGTGCGGGGAGGAGCGCGAGGGCGAGCGGTGCGGGGAGGAGGGCGAGGACGGGGCGGGACGGGGGATGAGGCGGACACAACGGTGCACACAGCACAGCAGGGGGCTCGACCACAAGAAAGCTGCCACAAAAAACCCGACCCTGGGACCCCAGGACGTCCATCGAACGTCACCGCTTCCCCCATCGCAAAGCCATCGAAACTCGAGAAACCCAGGGCACCCTGGAGGCAAGCAGGGTATTTCTTGGCATGGGCCTCCACTGTAGACGAGAGGAGGGAGGGCGAGGACGATCGGGCGAGTGGTAATGACCTACATGGGGGGCGAAGGAAGGAGCCTTAAAGAGGCCCTTCAGGGCTCCATTTAAAGCCAGTGCGTGTCCAAAAGGAGCCCTGAGGGGCCCTTTGGGGCCCCTTCCCCCCCCTCATGTAGGCAAACCCCCATTACCACCCACCTGAGAGTTGGGGGATGAGGCAGGTAGCTGTACACGAAGAGGGAGGGCGAGGACTAAGACTGATGATCATACGCCAGTAGTTTTGTGAAATCCCATCTTCGTCAAGACTGGAGGAGCAAACAATTCTATGAACATAAGCTTTCGGAGCTCCGCGCGGATTTCTTGGATCGGCGGCGCCTCCTGGGCCCCCCTGGCGGCGCCTCCGGCGCCGACCCTGGCGCGCTCTGCGCGCCAGGGAGTGGGGTCCAGCGCCGATCCGAGAAGTAAATGCGGAGATCTGAAAACTTATGTTTCTGCAGTGTTTCCTTGTCCGACAGATGTTGGCGACTTAGCGGCACATAGCGACAACTAGCACCTAGCGGCAGGTAACGGCGACCAGCTATCGGGGATGGACAGAACCCCCTTCAGCAAAGCGTGGCTCAAGGAAACCGACCTCGGGCCCAAGCCTGGGGGGCGCAAACCTGGAGCATGATGGCCGAGGCGCCCTCTCGAGAACCGAAAACGCACAATTCACTAATCTAGGGGGACAACAAGTGGCATAAACATAAAAACTCGAAAGTCCGCGCGGATTTCTCGGATCGGCGCTGGACCCCCCTCCCTGGCGCGCGGAGCGCGCCAGGGGCGGCGCCGGAGGCGATGCAGGGGGGCCCCAGCGCCGAGCCGAGAAATCCGCGCGGACCTCCGAGTGTTTATGTTTATGCCACTTTCTGTTCCCCCATAATCGACGTGTCAGGGTGGGTAGGGGTCCACATGCGAACCCTACCCCACCCTCCCCCTCGGAAATCGTGGAGTGTAGGGGTAGGGTTCGCATTTGGCCCCCTAGTGGGGGCTCTGTCCACCCCGAAGCTGGCGGCAACCGGCGGCACACGCCCTGGGCCGACCGTCCACCAGGCACCCCCCCGCATGCGCCGCCGACGGCCGCCAAACGCCCCCCCCCCCCAAAAAAAAAACTGTCGGTTCACTGCAGCGCTCCCGTGAACACAAGCCCAGGATTCGGTCGGGCATGTCCTCCAGATTTCGTAATAAAAGGGAGGGGGTCTGGACCCTCCAAGACAAGCCATTTCAGACCTCCCCCGTGGGAGAACCCTCCAAAACATCGTCCCCAGACCCCCCAGGCCCTCCAAGATAGCCTGGAAGAGACCCCCCCCGAAATGAGACCCCCCTCCCTTTATTACGAAATCTGGAGTACCCCTACAGGCGGATTTTGGGCGAAACATTAAACTGTTCAAAAAATACCGACACATCTTCCACAACTGCTCCAGACATCGTCCCCAGACGGTTTTTGATGTTTTTTTTTTTTTGTTTGGGGGGGAATATGTTTGAATATTCCTCCTGTAGAGACAGGCCGGACTTAAGCCTAAGATGATGAAGAGGGCGGCGACTGCTAGGGACCGTTCCCATTCCCAAAGGCCCGTGTGGAACACGCGCTCAATCAAGGCGAATCGCAACCAACCCAGACTCGGCCCCAAAGGCCCGCAATGCGACACGGCCCCGCAGCGCTATACAGTTATAGAGATTCCCTCTCTTGGGACTGGTGCTCTCGCCCGCGGAAGGCATAAGGAACGATTATCAAAGAGGCCAGCGGGAGCAGAGAATGGCCGCAGAAAGAAGAAAGTACATTCGGGCCACTGAACGAAGGAACGATCAACAAGGAACGAAACCCCTCGTTGAGCCTAAAAGCGTCTCTGTGCCCGAGGAGGGCAAGAGGAATAGCAATGGAGGAACTTAAGGAGCATCGAGCTCCTTCCGAACCCGCATTGCTCGTTCCTTCAGCGCCTTGACTGTCGAGGCCTGTTTTTATAAGCTGGATCTTCCTGCACGGGTCTTCGATCAATTGGAGAAAGATGGGGGCGGGAGGGAGGATCGGAGGGCGGGCCGGGGAGCGGGACGGCTCGTGGGAGGGAAACGTGGTGAAAGAGAGGGCCAACATTACGGGAACAAGCGCGATTAGAAAAATGAGCACCCGTGCGGCAGCTGCTCCCCTGCGCCTCTCCCGCCTTCGCTCCTCCAGCGCTCCTCTTACTTTTGCTGTTGATCATCCTGATGCTGCTCTTTCCTCCGAGCCTCCTCATGCTGCTGCTGATGCTGATCCCTTCCCAAACATCCGACGTCTTGACTTGTTCAATCACGGGCCCCTGGCTTTCCCCAGGACAGGTTTTTCATCCGGAGTCTCTTCCTGCAGGCCCCAAGGGCAAGAAGCGTCGACACTGATCTCTGTGAAGACGTCGGGTGTCGACTCCTGCCTGATGCGGCTGCTGCTGCTCGTCCTCCTCCTCCTGCTGCGTTCGCGCCTCTTCCTTCTCCTCCTCACGCTCTTCCACCGATTCCTGATGTTGCTGTTCGCCCTCCTGCCTTGGAAGGTACCGAACGGTGCGGCAACAGTCCGTGCGGGGGCCCCGGAGCACCCCAAGATCTCACCGCACGGCCCGTCACCGACGATCCAAGGTTGGACCAGAAAACACAAAAAAACATCACCCCACCTGCGGCCCCACGGGGCTCGGCGTCAACCGGTAGATTTGGCGTGGGCGCTTGCGTGGTATACGCTGCGGCCCCCGATGGGCCGTAGGGCAACATAAAAGGCCCCCTCGATGGGGTCGGGGTAGATGGGGTCGGAGTATCGCGCCGCATCGCCGATCGGCGATGTATCGGCGATGCATCGGCGAAACACCGGCGATGCATCGTCGACGTCGGCGATGCATTGGCGACGTCGACGTGAAGCAAATCGGGCGGAACACCGAGCCGCATCGGCGGTGCATCGGCAATGCGGCGCGATCCTCAGCCCCTCTGTTTCCCGACCTGATTTATGGGGAAATCAACATGTACGGATACCGCTCCCCCCGGACCTTTCCAAAGGTGCGTTCTGACCAGAATTTCGACGCGAATCCAGCGGTGGCGACGAAGGCTCCCCAGCAGGCCCAAACAGGAACACATGGGCGAAGGGTAGAGGCGTGGGTATCTGTACCTCCTCCGAAACAGCGAGGCTTAGGAACATGGAAGGCCGTACGTGGGGTGGTGTTGTTTGCTCTTGGCCGCCATACGGCCACTTTCAGGCGAAATCTGTGCGGCGCTTGGGCGAGAGCGACATTTCGCCCGCTCGCGCGCGGCCGCATGAGGCCATGACGCTCCCGAAGCGGCACATCGCCTGGGACCGCGCCGCGGCGCGCCGAGGGCGACGGCGGCGGGGCCCCGCCCAGGCGACGGCGCCCGCGGCGACACGGCGAGAACCAGCGGCGGCGAGCCGACAACGGCGGCAGCGGCGGACGGTGGCGCGACGGCGGCGGCGGCGGCGGCGGACGCCCGAGCGACTGCACGCCGGAGCCACGGCAAGACGAAGCCGTGACGAGGGTGAAATCGGGCGAAAATCAATCGAGAATCTCTGAGACCGGGCGGTGCTGGAAGATGTCTCGGGCGCCGCGGCCTTCTCAGAGCCTTCCGGAACGCCCTGACGGCCTTCTGGAAGGCTCTGGAACGGAGTCGTCCTCGTCCTGGCCCCGGCCAATGAACCATCGTCTTGCTGTTCGTCGCTGCCCCTCTGCCGCGCCAGACATCCGACCGCGAAGCGCCGTCCTGCTGTTCGCGCCACCCCCCCCGGACCTCCAACGCCGGGGCAAAACAAATCACGGCCAACATTTCTCGTCGGAGGGTCTGGAAAGGATGTTTCTTCGTCCTGACCCCGTCGGACACGGGCAGGGTTGCGACGGGGCCACCGATCGCGGAACCTCGAGGATCGCATACGCAAAAGGCTTCTATACACCACCACCGTGCCAAGCCACGGCCATCCTGGCCGTGGCATGGCGTATACGCCATCCTGGCCGACGCCTCGGCTGTCCCTTAATTGGCGCGCGGAGCGCGCCAGAGGCGGCACTGGAGGCGCCACCAAAGAGGGGCCCAAGGCGGCGATCCGAGAAATCCGCGCGAATCCTCGAAACTTTATGTTTATGTATTGTATTGCTCCGCGATCGAAAGAACGGCCCGAACACCGAAAACCTTCCTGAGCCCAGGATGCGCCTCAACATTTCAGCATCCGGACTGCAGGAGTAGGTGCGCAAGGCTTCCGGATAGCTCCGGGCGCGTGGACTGACAGTAGCAGCGGGGGAGGGTCGGGAACACCGTGGGGCCCACGCGCTTATGACTGACAACTGGCCATCGGGAAATCTGGGCACTTTTGGCCAGGGTCACCTCTGGCAACACCCGACTCATCCTGGGCGCCCTTCCTCTTCCCCACGTTGTACCTTCTTAGTATCACTCGGGTGTCTTGCGGCATGCCCACACATTACGCTACCGAGGAACCCCACATACTTAACTTAAATCTTGTGTGTTTGCTTAAGTTTATAATATATGCGCAATTCTGCGTTCTCAGCCCTCGTCGCGAATGTTCCCCTATGTGTCATCCAACGCCATATTGCTTGAACCTCCTCCCTCTTCCTAGCCTTCTATCCTCCGTCGAGGAAAGATTCGAGCCAGCCAGCGGCCGCGGTGAAGGACCACCCCCTGCGCACCCTCGATGGTGTCGAGAAAGTGCCACGCCTGCTATGCCCTGGACGACCGTCGTGCGTAGCGGCCGCGGTGAGGGACCACCCCCTGCGCAGCCTCTATGGTGTCGAGAAAATGCCGCGCCTGCTATGCCCTGGACGACCGTCGTGCATAGCAGCCGCGGTGAGGGACCACCCCCTGCGCACCCTCTATGACGTCGAGAAAGTGCCACGCCTGCTATTCCCTGGACGACCGTCGTGCATAGCGGCCGCGCTGAGGGACCACCCTCTGCGCACCTCCTGTGGTGCCGAGAAAGTGCCACTCCTGACACGATCTGCGAGCGTGTCACGGATAGAGGCCGCGCTGAGGGACCACCCTCTGCGCACCCCCTGTGGTGTCGAGAAAGTGCCACTCCTGCCACGATCTGCGAGCGTGTCACGGATAGAGGCCGCGCTGAGGGACCACCCTCTGCGCACCCCCTGTGGTGTCGAGCAAGTGCCACTCCTGCCACGATCTGCGAGCGTGTCACGGATAGAGGCCGCGCTGAGGGACCACCACCCTCTGCGCACCCCCTGTGGTGTCGAGAAAGTGCCACTCCTGCCACGATCTGCGAGCGTGTCACGGATAGAGGCCGCGCTGAGGGACACCACCCTCTGCGCACCCCCTGTGGCGTCGAGAAAGTGCCACGCCTGCCACGCCCTGCGAGCGTGTCACGGATAGAGGCCGCGCTGAGAGACCACCCTCTGCGCACCCCCATGTGGTGTCGAGAAAGTGCCACTCCTGACACGATCTGCGAGCGTGTCACGGATAGAGGCCGCACTGAGGGACCACCCTCTGCGCACCCCCATGTGGTGACGAGAATGTGCCACTCCTGACACGATCTGCGAGCGTGTCACGGATAGAGGCCGCACTGAGGGACCACCCTCTGCGCACCCCCATGTGGTGTCGAGAATGTGCCGCGCCTGCCACGCCCTGCGAGCGTGTCACGGATAGAGGCCCCGCTGAGGGACCCCCCTCTGCGCCCCCCCAGTGGTGTCGAGAAAGTGCCGCGCCTGCCACGCCCTGCGAGCGTGTCGCGGATAGCGGCCGCGCTCAGGGGCCACCCCCTGCGCACCCCCTGTGGTGTCGAGAAAGTGCCACGCCTGCTGTGCCTGGACGACTGTCGTGCATAGCGGCCGCGGTGAGAGACCACCCCCTGCGCACCCCCCATGGCGTCGAATAAGTGCCACGCCTGCCACGCCCTGCGAGCGTGTCACGGATAGAGGCCCCGCTGAGGGACCACCCTTTGCGCCCCCCCAGCGGTGTCGAGAAAGTGCCGCGCCTGCCACGCCTTGCGAGCGTGTCACGGATAGAGGCCCCGCTGAGGGACCACCTTCTGCGCACCCCCTTATGGTGTCGAGGAAGTGCCACGCCTGCTCGCCTGCCGCATGGCTTGCCGTGTTCATGTGTATGATGCGTGTGCGGCCATATCGGGACATATCTCACGTGTTGCCCAGTATGTCGTGCAGACGTCTTGGGTGTATGATGCAGTGAACATGCGTCTTGTGTGTGCGAATGCGTGCATGCGCGCGGCTGTGTGCGAGTGTGTGGGTGAGGAGGCGGGAGGTGTGTGAGACGCGGGTGCGGCGCGGCAGGGAAGAAAACCAGAACCCCACGACGAAGCATGTGGGGAAAAAACCAACCGATACCGCGGCCCAGCACCCATCTCCAAGACCTCCACATGAACTGGGGCTTGGCCAGGGTGCGGGACGCCCCTCCATCGGCTTCCGTCTGCGGGGGCGGCCGCGTTCTGCTTCCGCCGCCTTCCGCCGCGGAGGAGATGGCAACTCCTTCGGCCCTCGAAGGCGAGGCCCTGTTGGGAACGCCCCGTCTGGAACGAGGTTGCATTTCGCAACCTCGCCAAGCCCCACCAAACCGCAGCGTGCTGGGCTCGGTCGGCCACCCCGCCTAGGTCGCCGCCGTGGGGGCCGTGGCCTCGTCGCGGGTGGTTCTTCGCTCTCTCGGCCCCCGGCCAGGCCCGTCTGCTTGCGGTTGCTTCCCTTCCCCCCTTCCTTGTCCTCCTCCTCCTCCCTCCCTCTCTGCTCGCTGCTTCCCTCCCTTTCCTTTCCACTTGCATCCTCGAACTCCCCTCAGGGGCCGCCAGCGTCCAGCGGGGGCGACCCCGAAAAGAGCCCAAAGAGCACGAGGGGATGAGGCTCGCCACGGCCTCTGCAGGGAGACCCGCAGCTCCTGCACCCTGAGGGGAGGTCCGAGAGCTGGGGTGCCAGGAAGCCCATGGACAGGACCACGGGCTGGCAGAGGCCGCGAAGACGACGTACGCATGATAGCATGATCCAAGCCAAGGACAGCCAACCATAATACAGTCGGGGCGTTGACCTAAAGAGCTCTAAATAAGGAACGAGGCCCCTTTTTCCCATACGTTACGCTTCGATGACCCATGAAACACCTGAGGAACACCTGAGGCAAACTGTTAAACTGTTAAACGAGAAAGGCACACCGAGCCCCTCCAACGAAAAGGGTTCCTTCTTCAGCGCCCCGACTGGTTTCCTCTCGCATCTCGGAGTGCAACCGGGCAGCGTGGAGCATGGGCTTCTGGGGCCTCGCCTCCCTCCTCCTGAAGACGTACGCAGGAAGAGGAGGAGGAGGAGGAAGAGGCCGAGGAGGAGTTCGCTAAGACGACGTACGCAAGAGGAGGAGAAGGAGAAGGAGAAGGAGAGGAGGAAGAGGAAAAGGAGGAGGAGGAGGAGGGAGGAGGGAGGAGGAGGAGAAGGAGGAGGAGGAGGAGGAGGAGGAAGGAGGAGGAGGAGGAGGAGGAGGAGGAGGAGGAGGAGGAGGAGGAGGGGGAGGAGGAGGAGGAGGAGGAGAGGAAGGAGGAGGAGGAGGAGGAGGAGGAGGAGGAGGAGGAGGAGGAGGAGGAGGAGGAGGAGGGGGGAGGACAAACCAGGTGCGCTCGCGTCATATCTGGCATCCTACCCCTCCCTCCCATCCCTTACCATGGCGCAAATCCCATTTCTACTCGCACAGTCGGATGTCGAGCAGGGCAATGATCCAGAAAGGGGACGCGATCCATTGTAGAGCACGGCATGGCATGGCGTAGAAGAACACCGCAAAGCGTAGTATCAACCTAGCATTGCATTGCATGCCGTGGCATGGCCAGGGAAATGACGCCAGCGCTGCAGCGGGAGCACGATTCGAAACGAGCGGAGGCGCAGAAATGAGGCCAACGCTGCAGCGGGAGTACGATGCGGAACGAGAGGAAGCACGGAAATCAGGCCAGCGCTGCAGCGGGAGCACGATTCGGAACGAGCGGGGCCCGAAAATGAGGCCGGCGCCTCAGCGAGAGCAGCATTTTGGACAAAAAATGCAAGCGAAAACCAAACTCCAGGGAAACCTGTGTAAAAAAACAGTGCGCGGGGGGGTCGGACACTCCCAGGCCGTCATCAGGGGAAGAGGGCAGAGTAGTATTCATACTGAATAACTGTGGAGGAGGAGGAGGAGGAGGAGGAGGCTTCTCATGGGCCTGCGTGGACCTCTGAGGGGCGTCTCGGGTCGTGTTGGGGCTTGAGCCGTCCGGCGCGCCGTTCTTGTAGGCCTCTCTCGGCCATCTCGGGGCCGTCGTTTGAAGGTCTCTTTGGCCGTCTTGAGGGTCTCTTGGATCCTCTTGGGGCCGTCCTGGGGCCATCTCGGTTGCTGATTGGGCCACCCGGCACCCTCGTGAGCCGTCTCACGGCACTCTTGGGGAGACCATCTTGGAGGCGCCTGGGGATGCCTTATATACGACTTGACCATAAAAAACGGCAACGCAGGATTGTTGATCAAACACCAGTCAGAGTACATGAGGAGGAGGAGGAGGAGGAGGAGGAGGAGGAGGAGATGAAGCCATGTTGGGGATCTCTTGGAGCCCGTTGGGGCCGCTTCGAGAGCCTCTTGGGCCGTCGGGGGGCGTCTTGGCTCATCCGGGGCCGTCGTGAAGCCACCTTGGGCCATCTTGGGACTCTCCAGAGCCGTCTCGATGCCCAGCATGAGCCTCCAGGTGCAAGTTCAAAAGGAGTGGATGGGGTCGCCGTTGGAAGCCAGTTCTGATGTTCCCTCTCCTCCAGACTCGCAACACCCCTGACGACCCAATCGGGAAGCGTCATCAGACCCACGACGTTGTGATCTCTCACACTTGTCATCGCTCAGACGTCCATTCCCCATCAAATTGGCGGTGTCGTGCGTTTATTGTTTCGCAAGGTGGTGCAATCAATGACCACACAGATTGCATCGCACAGATCGCACAAATCGAAGATTGCACCGCACAGCTTGCTCCAGGTCATACACACACACCACAACCTGTGGCTCTACGCCGTCCGATCGGCGTTCCTTTCTCCCGAATTGGCGACCGTGCTGCGGCCTCCCCCTTTACGGGGCCAGATGCGAACCCTACCCCTACCCCCCACGATTTCTGAGCGGGAGGGTGGGGTTCACGTCGTTCGGGAGCTCCCGAGCGAAGTGAACCCCACCCTCCCCCTCAGAAATCGTGGGGGGGAGGGGCAGGGCTCGCATCTGGCCCCCCTACCCCTCTCACGCGGGGGGCCTCGGTAGAGACCCTTGCGGCACTCGTCGCAGCGAGCGAAGTAGGTGACAGAATCATCGCTGCCATCGGCCATGGATCCCGACCGGGCGCCACCCTGGGGATCCACCCCCATAAGAGCCCGTGGCTGGCGCGCGGGCGGCGACCTCGCACTGCGGCTCAGGGCACGACCAGCGAACCGAGGCAGTCGACAGGCTGTGGGAAGATGGAGACGCCCCGCTCGCTGCACTGCGGGGCCACAGACATGCTACACTGCATGGGTCGCACAAGCACCCGCATCGGGTCCCAACGCATGGCGCCACAGAGAGGATACGCAAGACACTTGCAGTACCAACGATCCACTGAAATTCGACGTCAGGAAGCACGTACCTGTCTAGATAGATGTATAGATACAAATGTGCATGTGCACCCCCCTCTGTGCAAACGAATCATTCAAATATCTTCGCAAGATTCGCAAAGCTAGAACGGTCCGTTTTGGCCCGAGACGGGTCTGAAGCGCACATCGTGTGTGTTCTCACTGCGCCCGGACACGAGGGTCCAAACCCTGAGCCCCAGGCGACCGCCTCGATCGGACGTTTCTGGCCTCGCCGAGAGCCTCAGCAGCTGGTGCAACCCAGGAAACCACCCCCCTGGTGCGGAAGCTCGAGAAATTTGCCTGAGGGAGCAAAGGTCATCCTTAATCGCTGTTTGAAGGCCCGGAGGACCCGGGAAGGCCCTTACGAGACCAAAAACGACACAAAACATCCATGACACAACGGCGACTGAGTATTGCTTCACAGATCCCCATCCCCAGCGGCGTGGCCTGGGCCCCACTGGTCGATTAGTACCCCCTAGATTGGGATGCAGGTCGCTCCCTTCGGGTTTCGAGGGGTGCATCCCCAACTTGGGTGGCAATTTGGTGGGGGTCTCGAAGGGGATGGGGATGGGGAGGGGGACAAGTACCGAGCAGCGAGACCTCTTCTGAAGTGCGCGCTGGCCAAATCTTCGAGACGGCCCCGGCAGTGCCGACGGACGACCGGGCCTCCCAGGAGGCGCAAGGGAGAGCCCCGCACGCCCGAGAACCTCGAACAAGACTCCATCAACGAACGGTAGAGGGAAACAATTAGTACTCCAGATTTCGTAATAAAGGGAGGGGGGTCTCATTTTGGGGGGGGTCTCTTCCAGGCTATCTTGGAGGGCCTGGGGGGTCTGGGGACGATGTTTTGGAGAGTTCCCCCACGGGGGAGGTCTGAAATGGCTTGTCTTGGAGGGTCCAGACCCCCTCCCTTTTATTACGAAATCTGGAGTAAACACCCCCCCTTGGGGCCATCTTGGCGGCCCCATGGGGCTTTTTGGGGGGACCTCCTGGGTTGTCTCAGGGGCCTCCTGGGGCCTTTCCTTGGGGCCCTCGTTCATGTGTTCCGGTTGTCCTGGGGCCCCTGCGGGAGCCGTATGGGCATTCTCTTTTGGGTGCAGAGGCCCAGGGTGGGCGAGCATGTGAAAATCTTCAGGCGGTCGAGGGAACCAATTAGTAGTGAACACCCCCCCCCCCTGTCCCTAAGGGCTTGTCGACTCTTCGCCGATCGACTTGTGGGGATCGAGCCAGATAGATCGAGGTAAATGCAGATAAATCGAGGTACATCCAGGTAAGTCGAGATAAATCAGGGTAAATCCAGGTAAATCCAGAGATCTCCAGGGAAAGCTGGAGCAATTCGCGGCCGCTCCAGCGCGAGTCGAAGGATGGCTGAAGTCGTTAAGCCTTTAACGACCCTGCCCCCCAAACTCAGAGTTGGCACGCGCGGGGGAGACTGCGGCCGAGGTGCAACTCGTCAGACCCACCGCCAACTTTGAGAACATCGATGGGGAGGGGGAGGCGGTGACAGATGAATGTGGCATAAGTGTTCGCGATTTTTTGTCCGAGGCCCGAATCTCTGAGGAAAATGATGTTTCCTTATTCGCGATAACGCCCGTGACGGGCACCAATTGTTCCTTCTTTGCGATCACGCCCGTGGCCGCCCCTTCCTCCTCCCCGCTCGGTCACGTCACGATTCGCGCCGGCGCCGTTTAGGAATGGGCCAATCTTCGGCGCGGGCGCGAATCGTGACGTGACCAGGCCGATCCTCCCCGTGGGTCGCGCCTGCCATCAAAAGGGGTATGGTGAAAAGCAGTCTCCAACTGGGGCGCCAGCGTCAAGGGACAGGTGGCGACATCCCAACCCTACCCCCGCTGCCCATCGGGTTGCCTGAATCGTTAATCGGCGATGGTCAATCTCTGGTTTCGCCGCCGAACAAAACGCGGTGACCCGGGTCAACGCTGGCCCGCGCCAGCCGGGCCCATGCCGCGAACTTTGGCTGGCTGCACCGCACGTGCAGCTTTAGGTCAGGGCATGTCCCCCCAGCAGGCGGCTTTTGGGCGAACAAATCAAAATACCCACAAAATACCCCAAAACATGATCAACACAAGCTTTTTACAGGACTGATACCACACTAATAATACCCCCCATAATATCAGATCAAAATACTCGAATCGAAATACCACAATACCCACAATCAGAATAACCCCAAATACAAAATAAGCAAATCGTCCCCATACGACTGTTGGACTATTTTTGAACATCCCTCCTGTAGAGGGACAGGCCCGACCTAACAGGTGCAGCTCCCTGTCCCGGGGCAGCGGAGGCGGATGAGCGGGTGATCCGCTCACGTCGTGGCCCCCCGCCCGGGAAGAGCCCAGAATCGACTCGACACATCGGCTCGGCGATCGGAATGAATCGGATCGGCGGGAATCCAAGGGCTCATAACTTCGCGCTGCGCGAAGCGCGAAGTGCGAATTACTGAGAAGGGGAGGATGAGGAGGAATCGGAGCCGCCTCCCAGGAGAGAAGGGGAGGATGAGGAGGAATCGGATCCGAACCGCGAAGCGCGAATAACTTCGCGCACTCGAGGGCACCCTTGTGAATCGGATCGACGACAATCGGCAGCCGATTGGGGGAAAGTCGGATCGGCAGAGATCGGCAGGCTGGCACGCCTCCAGTCAGAAATAGGCGCACACATCGGAATCCCAGGGCGAATCGAATCGGAATCGGAAGCCATCGAAGTCGAATCGAATCGGAGGAGTCGAAACGAGCCCTGCGAACCCCAGCTCAGCCAGGAGTCGACTGCCCCCTCTCCCAGATGTTGTTGCTATTGTTATCCTGCGGCGCGCACAGGTCGTTACCCCCGCAGAACATATCTCTTCCCACCATCCCTGGTAACGATACCGGTCGCAGGTCGGGCCAAAACCTTCCCCATGCTGGTGCTCGCGAGCATGTTGTGGCGATCGCAGCGCACCCCCTAGCCCGATGTGCCCCTCCCGCCCAAGCGTTGCTGTTTCTCGGGGCCCGATCCCCCCCCCCCCTGGGAATCTCCACTGCCCAGAAATAATGACCAGCAGTAAGAGCAACCCGAACCCTTTGGGAGGGGACCTGAGTCAGGAGGGCCACAAACATCAGGGATAGGGGGTATCATTGTCTGCAGATGTACCAGACCAATCGACATGAAGTCTCCAGGAAGACAAAAACCGCCAAATCACACCTCAATGTTCGAACCTCAATCTTCGAACCTCGAACCTGAATCTCACCTCAAAAAACTCTCCAGGAAGACATCACACATCAATCCTCAATCGTCGAACCTCGAATCGACGACGACGACGACGACGACGACGACGAGGATGACAATGACGATGACGACGATGGACAGCGACCCCAGGCATCCACTGTCGTGATGTTTGTTCATACGGGGTCACCGAAGTCCCGACCCTTCAGATGGTGGGCTTGTTTTCCACCAACCACCACCACAAGTAGAAGGGCTTGTTGTCCTCCTCCTCCTCCTCCTCTTCGTCCTCCTCCTCCTCCTTCTCATCATTCCCCCCTCCAACTTATGGTGGTGGTGGTGGAAAACAGGCCCATGATCAGACTTCCCCAGGGCAGGCTTTTCGTCCATACTATTCTTCTGACCGTCCTGGGGTCCATCGAGGCTCCCCCGAGGCCGAAAACAAACGAAATGTCCAGGGACGTACCCAACTCTCCTCCTCCTCCTCTTCCTCCTCCTCCTCCTCCTAATCTCCGCCTCCTCCTCCTCTTCTTTCTCCTCCTCCTCCTCCCCCTCCTGGTCGTCGTCGATGTATTTCAGGGTCGGCGGCACCGGCCGTCAGACCTTCACAATTTCTGGGGACGTACCCAACCCTTTGGAAACGTGGGGCGACTGCGCACAGGACCGCTCAACACAAACGATAGGACCTCCCAGGAGCCCACGAGAGTCGTGGCAGATACACACGTCGCCCCCCAGGGTTCCGCGAGGTCCCCGCTGGGCCTGTTTACAACTCCACTCCGCTGGACCTCCCAAGAGCCCACGAAATTGGCGACAATTACGCACTTCGCAACCCCCCGGTGACCCGCGAGGTCTCGGCTGGGTCTGCTTACAACTCCACTGCGCGTGACCGCCCAGGAGCCCACGAAATTGGCGACGGTCGCTCACTTCGCAACCCCCCGGTGACCCGCGAGGTCTCGGCTGGATCTGTTTACAACTCCACTGCGCTGGACCGCCCAGGAGCCCACGAAATTGGCGACGGTTACGCACTTCGCACCCCCCCGGTGACCCGCGAGGTCTCGGCTGGATCTGTTTACAACTCCACTCCGCTGGACCACCCAGGAGCCCACGAAATTGGCGACGGTTGCTCACTTCGCAGCTCCCAGGGTCCCGCGAGATCTCGGCTAAGTCTGTTTACAATTTCACTCCGCTGGACTCGCAAGACCCCGCGCGATTGGCGACGGTTGCGCACATCGCAGCCCCCCAGCGTCCCGCGAGGTCTCGGCTGGGTCGGTTTACAACTCCACTCCGCTGGACAAGGAGGAAGAGGAGGAAGAGGAGGGAGGTGAGGAGGAGGAGGAGCAGGAGGAGGAGGAGGAGGAGGAGGTCGAAAAAGGAGGAGCAGGAGGAGCAGGACAAGGGGGGGATGAGCAAGGATGACGGACCAGACAATGCTCGATTCGAAAACAGAACCAACATAGGAAGGGTGGGGAAAAGGGAGAGGAACAGGAGGAGACGGATGAGGAAAGATGCAAAGGAGGAGGAGGAGGAGGAGGAGGAGGAGGAGGAATACGAGGAGGCGGAGGGGGAAGGGGGGGAGGGAGGAGGAGGAGGAAGGGGAGGAGGAGGAGGAATTGGTGGAGGTGGAGGAGAAGGAGGGAGGGAAGGCGGAAGGAGTGGAGACCGCACTGCTCTATTCACAACGAGAACCCAACGCAGGAGGGCTGGGACAAATGATCCTGGGAAAGGGCCCAACCATATGCAACTGTGGGTAACGCATTAAGAATTCAGCTTTCGGTGGGACTCCCTACGGGGCCTCATAGCGTGTGAAGGGTGTGCCAAAATGGGGCGGTGTTGCCATGCGAACACTACCGCTGCCCCTTCGGTGCAACCCCCTCTGGGGCCACGCAGTGTGAGGGATGTGCAGAAATACGGTGGCACCGCCATGCGAACCCTGCCATTGGGGACTTCTGCGGGGGCACCCTATGGGGCCACGAATCGTGTAAGGCGTGTGCAGAAGTGCGGCGCGGCCGCCATGCGAACACTGCCAGTGGGGCCGTTGATGGAATTCCCTATAAGGCCACGGCACGTGTAGGGCAAGTGCCGAAATAAGGGGGGCCGCCATGCGAGCCCTGCCACGGGGGTTTTTGGTGGAGTTCGGATTGAGCCACGAACCGTGTGACGGGTGCGCCGAAATGGGGTGGGGCCGCCATGCGAACACTGCCGCTGCGCCTTCGGTGGACCCCCCTATGGGGCAACGAAGCGTGAGAGTGGCGTGCCGAAGCTGATGGTGATGATAACAAGCGATGAAGATGCTGATGGTGCCACTGCTGCTGCAACTGCTGTTGATCATGAAGATAGTGCTGATGACGCCGATGGTGATGATGATGATGATGACGACAGCGGCGGCGACGAATTCGATGATGATGCTGCTGCTGATTATGATGGTTGTGATATGATGATGATGGCTATGCTGATGGTGATTGTGATGATGGTTGTGATGATGGGGCTGATCGTGCTGATGGTGGTGATGCTGCTGGTGCTGGTGGTTCTGATGCTGATGGCGATGGCGATACTGCTGATGTTGACGATGATGGTACTAAGCATGGTGGTGGTGATGAAGATGGTGATGCCGCTGACGACGGCAATGCTGATGATACGCATAATCATGATGATGCTGATGCTCCTGACACTTCTGATAAAATGGGGCCAAGAGCCCCCTCGCCCAGAGGGCGCAAAGCAAGGAACCACCCCTCCGCAAAAAGGGACGCCAGACGGAGAAATGAAGCCGTGTAGCCCCGCAGCCACAACACCCAACAATCGAAGGAGGGCGAGGCCGTAACGAGGAGGAGCGGGGGGGGGGCGGTTTGGCATGCCTGTGCTGCGGCCCGCCCTCCCTGCAGGCGTCGGCGGTGGCCGCAGAGCTCGCGCCGCCCGAGAGCGATGGCAGCTTCTGTGTCCAGGCGGTCACCTGCGCCGCACACAGGCCTGACGCGTCGCCAATTCGAGCCCCGAGCCGAGCGGCCCCAGGCAAGAGCCCTCCGCAGAACCTAGACCTTTGGGCCTTGTGACCAGGGGCTGCTGGGCCCTGACATTGGCCGCCCAGGCCTTCTCCTTCCCGAACATTCTTGAAGCAGGAGGCTCCGCATACCTTGCAGAACAAAGGAGTGCCCCCTTCGAGGACCACTGGTCCACCTGGGACCTGCTGGAGCCCCGCTCGAACCGCCGAGTGCCCATTGAAATTCCCGGGGGACGGGGGGGGGGCAGAACTCTGCACTGCGCAATCACTCGGCGTCGGGGCAGGGGGAAGAGGGTCGGCAACAGCAGCAGCATCAAATAGCCGAGCCCCTTGGGCATCCTCAAAAGGCCGCGCCCCTGCCTCCAGACAGACAGACAGACACACCTCCCGAAGTGCCCCCCGCAACTCCGGGGCGATCTCGAGGAGTGACACCCGAGGTCCCAGCAACGCCGCGCGAGTCCAGACACCCCGAGTCCGCGGACACTTGCTGGGCCCTCGCATGCCACCTGGTGGCCGACAAGGGCATGCTCGACCCTGGATGGACAATACTTGCTGCGGCGGCACGACCCACAATTTCGCACTCAACCTAGCATATCTGTCCGCCGCCGCATTGCCTCTGATCAGCCACGCATCCTGGTCTGAATGCGCATTGGCCTTCGCAAGGTGACTCTCGACCTGTCTGACAGGCGCACGGTGCCCGACCCCGTCGTACCCCCGCCAGTCCCTCCAGAAGCGCTGATTGGGCTGCATAGCCGAAGTGGCAACTCCAGGGTCGGTGGCACAGGAGACACTAGCTGCACAATCTGAGTACGCATGCAGTGGGTTGCCGGGGTCCCACTCACAGTGGGCGGCTAGAAGAGAAAACGCCATGTCCTCCCCATCTCGGGCCTGCCGGTGAGGCCCCGGCTCGATAGGCGCGATCCCGCAGCAGCCAGCCGCCACGGCACCCGCTCGATCGATCTGGACAATCGACAAGCCAGCCCGACTGAGTCCAGCCGTGGAAGCGGGGAAGGCTGATCCATCAGCGTAAACTTCCCTTTGGGAATAAAACAAAAAACGCAAGGAGGGGGGGCCTAATCCAACCAAACCTTCACATCGGGCTCGGCGGGCGGGAAACACCACCTCGGGCTCGGGAACAGGCGGCGACAGAAAAGCTCCCCGTGCGCCTCGCTGCGAGCGTGAAGCCTGCGAGCAGCCTCTTGGAGGAAGGTCGGACACTTTTCTCTCCTGATGTGCTGCAGTCAAAGACTCTGGTAACATATGTGGTAGAGCGCCCCTCGCTCGCCGCGCAGAAGACACCTGTCCGCGACACTTGTCTACGCGCGAACAGCCAAGCCTTTGTCCAGAAGGTGCCTCCGACGAGGCTTCGAATGACAGCCTCGTGATTCCTGACCCAGGTCATGCCTTCTGCGTTGGTGAGCAGCCGTGCGAGAGGGCCCCAGTGCAGCTGGCTGGCCCAGGCATCTGGCATTCGACACCGGCTGAGCACCTCTGAGGCAGCAAGGGCCAATTCTCGTACCAGGTCGAAGCAAAATCCAGCACTGTACTCTATCTAACATAGAGTAGGCGCGTCCAAAAAATGGCCAAAGTGAAAAAGCGAAGCCATCGAGACTCCGACCCGCGAAAATGCCAAAAGGGTCGCCTGCGCGGGATCCACGCACTGGGCCCAGGGCCTGGGCTTCTCCATCTCCAGAAGCCCGCGCCCCTATTCCCAGACGGCCTCCATCGGACCCCGCCCAGGGAGGTTCGAAACGGCCGCCAGAACCCAGCGCGTGACAACCTCAGCCGCATGGGCGGCAAAGGGGCCGCGATAGGCGCCGCGCGGCGTGGCCCTCAGGCGAAGACCTGCAGAGGCCCCCTGGGCGAGGCGCCCCTCTCGCATCGGGGGCAGCAGCGCGTGAGCCATGCAACTTTCGGCCAGCAATGCCCGCGACAGCCGACCTCCACGCCGCCGCCGCCGTAGGAGAACGCCTCATCATCGTGCTGACCTTAGCCTCCGCCCCACGCAGCTTCAGTTCCTTGGCCGAAACGCACGCTGCCTTCTGGAACCTCTTGTTCTGCTCAGAGACGCGACGGGATGCGCTGTCGTTGGCATCCGCCCCAAGACAGCGAACAACTCCTAGTCTGTCGGCCTCGGACAGAGACCACTTATCGCCCAGGCTGGACGCTAGCCCGGGAACTACTGGCCAGGTACCCCGTCTTGTCCCGGTTGACGTTGAGCCTCTGGGCTTCAAGCCCCTGCGCGAGTGCTATAAGAGCATCCGGAAATTTGCTGACGACGTGCGCAGAACTGCCAGCAGCTTGCACAAGGAATTCGCCAACCAGGTTCTGGGAACGAGCAACTGGAAATTGCCTCTGAAGCTCCAGGATGAGAGTGTGCACAAAGAGCTTAGCCAGAGCAAACGCCACACTACACCATGCAGCAATGGCCCCGCTAGCATGTAGAACTCCAGAGACAACCGTTTGCCAGATCGCCCTCCTGGGGAGGCGATCGGCCGTGCAAAGGCACTTGATAAGCCGCAATGGGAAGCCTGTCGAGGCAGCTCCCCCCCGCATCTCCTCGTGGCCTAACATGCCCGCAGTACTTGCTGAGATCGAGAACAGCACTGGCCGCGCAGAAACCTCTGAACTTAGCAAGCCTGGAAAGGAGATCCGCGCATGCCCACCCCTGTTGCACGCGCGGGCAGCGTCGCCCCAGAAGGCGGAGTTCGCAAGCGCCACACCCCACCTCCCGGCGACGGCCTGCCTCGTGCGAGACCAGACTCTGCACCACAACGAATGCAGGATGATGGGCCTCGCTCCGCCCGCGGGCCCTGGCTTGCTGAGAAAGAAAACGAGCGAGATCCAACGCCTGCACTCCTGCGGTGAGTCTTCCCACGCGTGAAGAATATCCAGGAATGCTTTCTTGTAGCCCCTGTGGGGCCAGCGAACCCGCCCGGGGCGCGCCCTGTCCCGCCCCAGTCCAGCTGAAGAACCGTGGCTAGCTAGGACCGCGCCCAGCTGCTCCGGTGCGAGGGGCGGCAACGGCGCCAGAGGGTCGGCAGCCTGCCCGCTTCCCAGCACTCTCGAGACGCTGGCGCCGTGCGCCTGCTGCTCCCCCACAAGGCCCCCCAGGTCGCAGTTCCTGTGGCGCTGCTCGCGAGCTCGGCCTGGCTGGACCCAGAGAGCCCCCCAAACACTCAAAATCACACCCAGGGCCTGGGGCCCCGCAGCGGGGGGCCACGGGCCTCCAGGTCACCCATGAGCGAAGACCCGCGACCCCTGGGCCGCATCCTCGACGCACCGACAGGCAACCGAGCCGCCCCTCTCGCTGGCAGCTGCCTGCGCCCGGGCCTTCCAGGCCTTGGCAGCCTCTGCGCGCGCCTCGCTCTGGGGCTTCCCGAGCTGATCCCTGAGGGCCTCCTGGATCCGCCGAGACTTCGCAGGGGCAAAGAGATCCACCAAGTCCCCCCGGGACACTCCCGCCCATCCCTCCAGCGGGCCCTCGCCAGGCCACTGACCTACGCCCGCGAGCCTGGAGGTAGCTCATGCCGCTTCAGCGCCGCGAGGTCGGGCTCTCGTCGGTCTCTGGCCGGGGGCCCCAAGGCGCGCAGGCGAAGGGGCACCGAGTTGCACCCGGCCCGCGTTCGGCACTCAACCGATGTGGTTTTGCTTGACAGTCCGATCCCAGGCAATCAGGAAAGGCCCAGCGACCGATCGGGATCCTCTGGATCGGCCTTGCCACAGCTTGCGACTCCAGTCGCTGAAATTGTGGAATTCCGCCGGGTAGGAGGTCCCCCATTCAGCGTAGACCTGCGACTCCTGGCCCGAACCCTTGACGAATCGATGAGCAGCCGAGCCGCCCCTCTCGCTGACAGCTGCCTGCGCCCACGCCTTCCAAGCCTGGGCAGCCACTGCGCGCGCTTCATTCTAAAACTTCTCAAGCAGATCTCTGAGGGCCCCTAAGAAACAACTGGCCCCCTGGATCCGCTGAGACCTCGCAGGAGCAAGGGGGCCCTCCCGAGACACTCCCGCCCATCTCTCCAGCGGGCCCTCGCCAGGCCGCTGACCTACGCCCGCGCGCCTGGAGGTAGCTTCTGCCGCTTCGGCGCCGCGAGGTCGGGCTCTCGTAGATCTCTGGCACTTGGCGCTCTGCCGATGTCGTTTGCCTGAGAGACCGATCCCAGGCAGTCGAAGAGCTCGGCGACCGTTCTGAATCCCCTGGATCGGCCATGCCACAGCCTGCGACTCCAGTCGCTTGAACCCTGAAAATCCGCCAGTTGGGCTTCAGCTTTCCCGGAAAACTCAGCGCGCGCCCCGCCGAGATCCACGGGGAAAGCCATTCCGATCGTCCGTGGCCGGGCGGCAGCTGAAGCCTCGCGCAGAGCTGGCGTGACAGGCAACGGCTTTCAAGCGGAAGACTCAGTCTCTCGACGCTCTCTGCGAATGAGCCCGGCAGCGAGCTGCGCACCCCAGAACCCAACTCGCGAACTCCGCACGTGGGCCACCCCGTCCTCAGCAGCAGGCCGCGTGCCCTGCAGACCCGGCCCCCCAGGCCTCCTAGCAACGTGCTCCAGTCCCTAAAGGCCAGCCACGGCCCGTCGATCGCGCCGAGGAAACGCACCAGCTCCGCCGAGAGGTCGATTAAGGTGACGTAGAGGGGCCGAGCGAGACCAACGTTACACGAAAGACAGCCAAACCGATGAAGTGGCAGCGCGCAGGACTTCTGCACATCTACATCCACAGCTGGCACCCGACTGAGCGCGGCGACCCCGCCACTGGACTCCAGCTTGAAGCCCTCTCTTGCGCGGCCAGTTATTCGCCGATCCAATCTGCCCAGCCAACTTATGCCAATGCTCCTGCAGACAAACGAGCTGCGGCATTGACGAAACGCCGTCACCACGCACACCTCATGGCGAGCCCACTTCAGCAAACCCTGCCCTGAAGTCCAGCTCGGCACGTTGCCGCTACATACCTCGATCGAGGCAGCGGCGCAATTCCCGCCCCTCGCGCCGACAGCAGCCCCCGAACTGGGGCCCGCGGCACTGCCGAAGGCAGCGCCGACGGCAGCCCTCGAACGGGGGCCCGCGGCACTGGGAGGGCCCGCGGGCCTCGCGACTGCCGCGTCCTCCAGCGCCTCGCCACCAGCCACATCACTCATTTTCCAGCGCGGAGCATCCGAACTGAAACTCCTGTCTGCCCGACTCGCAGGCGCAGCGAATCCAAGCTCTGGCCACTCACCATCCACCGTGTTGTGCTGCCAGATGGCCCCTCCCATCAGGAGCCGCGCTGCTTCTTGCCCACCTCCTTGAGCTGGCCAGTGAACCCGGCGAAGTCCCCATCGACTGTCGAAGAGCAGCTTAGCCTCCTCCTCACTGAGGTCGTCGAAGGACCTCTTGATTGGTTCAGACGTGCCATTGCCCCCAGAGGCTGCAGCAGCCATATCAGCATCACCAGCGCCAGCCCCTGCAGCATGCATCTGCATCCTGAGCTCGCCCACAACGACCTCCTGCAACTTCGCGGGCCTCTGTCGACAGAAACTCCTTGAGCGCAGGGTCTTCGACGCCAGTGGGCTGCGCCTCGAGATTACCCTTCGCGGCCTAAGCCTCAGCGCCCGCCTCGGCGCCCACAGCGATGAGGGCCGCCGTGCGCTTGCACTCAGCCCCCGGCGTATCAAACATCATTCTTCTTGGCCTCCAGCTGCGCCCTGCGCTCCGCGAGCGCCTCCCGCAGCTTGGCGACCTGCTTCGACTTCTTGGCGGTTTCAGTATCCATCTAGTCTCGGGCGGGCCGCGCCCTGTGGAGGTCCTGCGCCACCCCCCGATGCGCAGCCGCTGGCGTGCGGAGAGTGCGCTTTTTTATGCTCCTGACCTTCTCCAGAGAGGCCGCGCGGATCGGGTCGTCGCCGCATGCTGGAAGAGTCTTGAGCGCACTCTCGCACTGCAGGGGCTAGGTCGCCAACTTCTCACGCTTGATCTTCTTATCGTCGTGCTCCTCGACCGGCTCCATGTAGGCACATCGAACAGCATCTTTGGCCGACGGTGAGGCAGCCCACGACGAAGTCTTGGCGGCTGCACTGGTGAACTGTGACGCGGGGCCCCCGCCCGCCTTCCCAAAATGCAACCGAATGAGCTTCTCCATCTCCGCCAGCCGAGCTCCCGCGTCGTCCTTCTTGGCCTTGGGCGGCTGACCATTGCCTGTCGCAGCTCCACGCCCTGCGACATCTTGGCCATGACCATGTCGGCCGCAGCGGCCCACGGAGCACCGCGGGCGTCGGCGGCTCTGGCGCCATCGCTGATACGGGGCCCTCGTCTTGGAAATGCTCCCGCAGGAGCCAGTGATCGAACAAGCCAAGCTAGCTCGTTGCAGCGGCGCAGCTCGGAAGACAGCTGCTGCAAGCCCAGTCGATGGTGTTGATGATGATGGTGATGATGCTGACGGCGACGACGATGTTGATGGTGATGGTAATAATGACGGCGATGGGACTGATGATGATGATGATGATCGTGAGGATGATGACCGTGTCAAAGACGATGGTGAGGATGAAAAGAGGTGATGCTGATGATGACGATCATGATGATGGTGTTGACAATGCTGCTGACCATGACAATACTGGTGATGGTGATTATGGCAATGATGTTGCGGATGGTAATTATGATGCTGACGGTAATGAGTATGATGCTGATGACGGTGATACTGGTGATGATGGGTGTGATGACAAACGGAGAAGGGGAAGGGCAACCACCACCACAGCCGATGATGATGCGGACTACTGATAATGGCGATGCTGATGATACTGCTGATGCTGATGTTGGTCATGACGAAACTGCTGATGATGACAATGATGGTGATGACCACGGCGAAGACAACGCTGATGATGACCATGATGACGGTGATGTTGACGATGACGATGACGCTGACGATACTGATGATAATGATGGCCATGCTGGTAATGTGGCTCATGTTGAAAATGCTGATATTGATGATGGGTACGATGATGATGGTGATGCTGACGATGGCACTGACAATGATGACGAAAAGTATGATGCTGATGATGATGATGATGATGATGATGATGATGATGATGTTTGTGATGATGATGATGATGATGATGATGATGATGGTGATGCTGATGCTGATGATGGTGGTCATGGTGATGCTGTCGATGATGATGCTGATGATGGTGATGCGAATGAGGAGGATCAGGATGAGGCTGCTGCAGCTGCTTTTGATGATGCTGATGATGGTGATGATGACGCGGAGGAGAAGAGGAAAGAACGCGGGGCACTGTCTCTTCAAAACGAGGACCCATCACCACAGGATGGTTGGGAACAATTCGTCGTGATCCTGTTCGTGACGCGAAGAGATCAGGGAATCAAGCCGCTGCAAACGGTGGGAACCCAGCCGTGGAGACGAGGGCACTCCAGGACGCCCAAAAACCGAGATCGACCTCGAACTTCGACCCTCGAGTACCAATCCTCGAGCCTCACCCTGAAGCCTCGATCCTGGAGCCTTGGATCGGACGACTACGACGACGACGACGACCAGGCCCACGCCCACGCCCACGACGACGACGACGCCGACGACGACGCCGACCGCGGGCCTGTTCCAGAGGCGTGCGAAAGGGGGGAGCAGCAAAGAAGTGCTTAGCGAATCAGTTGCGTGCACCTGGTTTCTCAGGCACCCCACGGCGGCAGAAGCGGCCATGCATCGCAGACAGCGCTTGGCAGCGGGGCCGAAGCTGGCTGCGTGCAACAAATTGCGCAAGTCCCCCTTTCCCATACATCCGAGACGCTGTGATTTTGTTCGCAAGGTTGCTTCCAAAATGTATGGACTCCCCCCTTGAGGCTGGCTTTTCATCTGGGGTCGTTTGTGAAGGTCCTGGGGACCAGCGGACCTCGATCCTCGAGCCTCGATTGCCGATCGTCGAACCTCGATCAACAAGCCTCGAATACCGATCAACGAGCCTCGATCCTCGAGCATCGATCCTCGAACCTCCCAGACATCTGGCGCTCCCTTTTTTCTGATGCGTGACCCCTGGACGTCTGTAAAACTTTCCTATAAGGCTGGTTTTCCTCCTGAGTCGTTCTTTGACGGTCACGGGGCCCGTTGCGGTCCTCCAGGGGCAATACAAAACGCAAAACAACACAAGAAACAACAAAAAACGGTCACTCCGATGTTGTGGAGCCTCGGATCTCTGACCTCGATCCTCGAACCTCGAGATTCGAACACCGATCCTCGAGCCTCGAGCCTCGAGATCCGATCTTCGTGCCTCGAGCCTCGAGCCTCGAGCATCGATCCTCGAGCCTCGAACACCGATCCTCGAGCCTCGGCGCACCGATCCTCGAGCCTCGAGCCCGAAGCACCGAGCCTCGAGCCTCGAGCCTCGAGCCTCGAGCACTTTCCTGGGGCCGCCACTCGGCTCGCCGCCGTCGAGCTCGCTGCGCCGAGGCGCGGCGCCCGCCGCGCCGCGCGGCGGGCGGCCGGCCGTGCCGGGGCGCGGCCGGCCGGAGGTTCGAGGCCTCCTAGGTGGGGTCCGAGCAGGGGGGGTCTTTGGACGCCCGAAATGGGTACCGAAAGAATGGGTACAATGCCCAACAACAAATGTTGTCCCAAACCAACAGCGGCCGCTGTTGGGCAGGCGGCCTTCTGTCTCAAATGGACACAGGCCGCGGCGGCGCTGACAGCGAGTCCTGTTCAAAATGAACAGGAATCGCTGTTGGGCATTGTACCCATTCTTTCCGTACCCATCTCGTTCGTGCAGAGGGTCGGAGGATCGCGCCGCATCGCCGATACATCGGCGATGCATCGGCGATGCATCGGCGGTGCACCGGCGACGCATCGCCGACGTCAGCGATGCATCGGCGACGTCGACGTGAAGCAGGTCGGGCTCCGCATCGGCGATGCGGCGCGATCCTCGGACCCCATCTACTCCGACCCCATCTAAGAGGCCTAGAGGGGTGTAGAGGTCTGTAAGACGGGAGAGGCCGAGACCGGGATACCTGCGCCCTGCGAATACAAGACGAAGCCTCGGAACAAGAAAAGGCGGCACCGACACCACCAGGGCTAGGAGGTGCGAGGAGCACGGGGGGTCTCCCTGGTGGTGTGGTCACCCCCTCGCTCGAGACATCCCTATCCCCAGATCGGGGAGGCCTCGTGGACCTCCTCGCTGGAGGTGGCCCCCTGGTGGTGTTGGTGTCGCATCTGTCCCCTCCGAGAAGCCAGGACGAGGATGACATCAGGTCACAAATCGAGAATCGCTAAGATCCGGCGGCTCTGGAGGATGCCTCGAGCGCCGCGACCCTCTCAGAGAGCGTTCCTGGAACGCCCTGAAGGCGTTCCAGAGCGCTCTGGAACGGATGCATGCTCGTCCTAACCCCGTCCGAGGTCTGCAAAACGGGGTAGATCGAAGCCGGGATAACTCCGCCGTTAACTCCGCCCCGCGAATGCGAGGGCCCGCACTCGGATCGATCGAAATGGATCGATCGGATGAGGGTGAACCATGCGGGGGGGCAGCCCTGGAGTGTCTCCTCCCTCAACTTCCTCCCCCTCCCCCTCCTCCCCCTCCCCCTCCTCCTCCTCCTCCTCCTCCTCCTCCTCCTCCTCCTCCTCCTGCCTCAGGAGGACCCAGACATCCCCAAGGCCTGCAAGGAATCAAGGCAAAGTGTGCTTCACTGCTTGCGGCCTTCGGGGGTCTTCGACGGGCAAATGTGCCGTCCAAACAAGACTCGGGGTGAAGCCAGCCATAGGGGAAGAGGTCAGGATTTCTGGTGATTTCGTAGCTATGGAGTGCCTGTACACCAACCTTCCTGGCGTAAACACCCTGGATACCGCACGGTGGTCGAGAGCGCCCGCTGCAACTCGAGTTCAGTTGAGTCGTTGGGCAAACCGAGGTCAAGCGCTTTGTGCGGGAGGGGGGACAGGAAGGCCGAGGAGGAGGAAAAGAGAAGAGAAGAGAAGAGAAGAGAAGAGAAGAGAAGAGAAGAGAAGAGAAGAGAAGAGAAGAGAAGAGAGGAGAGGAGAGGAGAAGAGAAGATGAGATAATGCAGGAGGGACAGGAGGGGCGAGGAGAGGATGGAGAGGAGAGGGACAAGAAGTTGGGAGCAGGGGGAGTAGGAGAGGGAGGGAAGGAGGTACATAGATGGAGGAGGTGGAAGAAGGAAGTTGGAGATCGGAGGAAAGAGCGAGCAGGGAGTAGGGAGGAGCAACTCTGGAGCTCTCGGGTGGTCCCCAACGAGGGCTCTGGAGGCCTCCAAAGGCCCTCCTCAGGATGGACGAGGGACAAGGGAGGAGGGGGATGATCCTCCTCCTCGGGAGAAGGAGGGAAGGAGGGAAGAGGGGGGCAAGGAGAGGATGAGGATGAGCATCAAGGAGCGAGGGAGGGAGGAGAAGGCCTCCGCCTCCTGCGCCTCCTCATTTTCATCATCGATGGTTGAGGTGTTGTACTTGTTGGTGCCCCTTTATGGTCTCCGGAGGTCTCCTCGCCCCCTGCCCGCGGAGATCACTCAGGAGACCTACCTCCAGAAAATAGATTCCTCCCTCCTCACTCTCGCTCCATCCTCTCCCGTTTCTCCCTGCTGCCGGCGTCCTCTCTCCTCCATCCTGTTCCCTCATCCTCTTTTCTCCCTCCTCCGCCTTCCTCAGCCTCATTCCTCCTCCTTCTCCTCCTCCTCCTCGGTCTTCACACTCTTTCCTCCTCCTCCTCTGCTTCCCTCCTACCCCAAGGAGAAGGACGACTAGCATGGAGGAGGGATGAGGAGAGGATGCATCTCTTCACTATCCTCCTTCTCGTCCTGCTCCTCCTCATCCTCCTCCTCCCTGCTCCATCCTCGAGTTACGTGCTCTACATTCCTCTCAAGTGAGACCTCGCTTCACAACTAGCGAAGCATGACACCCGCTCAAACTTGGCAACGTAGAGTCACAACACGCAGAACTGTGGATCGTTCCCTCCCTTCTCCCCTTCCCTCGTGCATGCATCATCATCCCCTCCTCCTCCTCCTCCTCCTCCTCCTCCTCCTCCTCCTCCTCCTCTTCCTCCTCCTCCTCCATTCCATCCATCCCACCTGGTCCTCCACTTCCCCGACCTTCTCCGCAGTGTCATCCCCCCTGCCTGTGGAAGCCGAGGCCTGCACACCCACCCACGAAGGCCTGCCGCAGAAGAGGGCGGGATCTGGGGGGGCAGTGCGCTTGCGGCATCCCGACGCTGCAGGCTTGGCTCCGCGTCCGCAAGCGGCCCCGCCTCGCACTCGACACACACACACACACACATACACACACACACACACACCCGCGCAGCAGCCGAACGACCTGGCCGTGCGCCTCGTTCCACCGGGTCCAGACACGGAAGAGGGGGGAGGAGGAGGGGGGAGGGACGAAGAGAAGGCAAAGAGACGTGCGACAGCTTGAAGATCAGCCTCGAGGGAGGAGGGGGGAGGAGGGAAAGACACCCAGGAGGAGGAGGAGGAGGAGGAGGAGGAAGGAGGAGGAGGACACCTGATGAGAGGAGGAGGAGGAGGAGGGGGAGAGGGGAGGAGGATCGAGCAGCGAAACCTCCTGGACGTCCCTGGGCCCCTCCCCCCTCCCTCGAGGGGGCTGCACGCAGGGCCGGCCTCCCGCGCTCCCCCCGGGTGCGCCCGAAGAAGGCCCGCCTCATGCGCTCACATGCTTCCGCAGGTACCTGCGCCATCGGGTCGGCCGCACTGGAGTAGAAGAAGACTCTGAGACTCTGAGACTACTTCGACCGGGTGATCCCGCTCGCTCGGCGCGACGGCCGCAGCGCCGACGCCTAGGCGGGGCTATCACCGAGCCGTCCACCCAGCGCCGGACGAGGCCCAAGAGGCCCCCCAAAACAGCCAGGCCAGGGAGGCCACTGGAGTAGAAGAAGAACAAACAACACATAAGCATGAACTGTTGGCGCTCCGCGCGGATTCCTTGGATCCGCGCCGGAGCCCCCTCCCTGGCGCGCGGAGCGCGCCAGGGGCGGCGCCAGAGGCGCCGCTGGGGGGCCCAGGCGCGGATCCAAGAAATCCGCGCGGAGCGCCAAAAGTTTATGTTTATGTGTTTGTTTCTTTTTCGATGGAAGCCTCCCAGGTGGGGTCCGAGCAGATGAAGTCGCGCCGCATCGCCAATGCCTCGCGAATGCATCGGCAATGCCATCGGCGGCGTCGGTAGTGCATCACGCCGCCGCAGGGGTCCACATCGCGCGCCACTCAGCCGATGCATCGGCGATGCTGGGCGATCCTTCGACCCTATCGCTTCGGACCCCATTCGGGAGGCCCGGACACACGCAAAGAATACTCCAACTTTTATGAATGAAACCGAGCCCAGATCGAAACAACCCCCCCCCGCGGGACTCCCTCGGGCATCAAACTCAAACCCGACCCCCTGTCTCCAAGACAGGTTGAGCCAGACCCCCCCTCCAAATCAGACCCCCCCCTTATTACAAAAGTTGGAGTACCCGGGCACGATGTGGCCTTTCGATGTGCGGCCTGCTAGCCGATGCATGCGGTGCAGCAGGCCCAGACGTCCGAAAAAAGACCTCTTCAAGCCTGACGTCTTCCTACAGTTTCAGCAACCCGGTAGCCGTTGTCGGGCGAAGCGGGGGGCCCAAGACAGCGCATCCTGGACGGAAAGCACTGCCCCAAGGGGAAGTGGTCGATACTTTTTGTCAGGCGGCGACCGCTGGTTTCGCCAATGGCTGGTTTCGCCGCCCTGCGAAACCAGCTCGGTCGGCGAAATCAGCTGCTGTCGGCGAAACAGGCTGCCGTCGGCGAAACCAGCTGCTGTCGGCGAAACTGCCCGACCCGATCCGCCCGCTAGGGTCCGCCCGACCCGACCCGCCCGTCAGGGTTCGCGCGTGCTCGGTCGAGGGTGCCCCACACTTTAATGTTCCGCCCGCCCGACCCGACCCGTAGGGCCCGCCCGCCCGACCCGACCCGCCCGTTAGGGTCCGCCCGCCCGACGCGACCCGCCCGATCCGCCCGCTAGGGTCCGCCCGCCCGACCCGACCCGCCCGTCAGGGTTCGCGCGTGCTCGGTCGAGCTCGCCCCACACTTGAATGTCCCGTCCGCCCGACCCGACCCGTCCGTTAAGGTCCACCCGTCCGACCCGACCCGACACGCTCGCTAGGGTCCGCCCGCTCGACCCGACCCGCCCATTAGGGTTCGCGCGTGCTCGGTCGAGCGCGCCCCACACTTTAATGTCCCGCCCGCGCCCTAGGGTCCGCCCGCCCGACCAGACCCGACCTGCCCGCTAGGGTCCGCTCGACGACCCGCTCGTTAGGGTTCGCGCGTGCTCGGTCGAGCGCGCCCCACACTTTAATTCGTTCCCGCCCGCCCACCCGACCGACCCGCCCGCTAGGGTCCGCCCGACGACCCGCTCGTTAGGGTTGCTCGGTCGAGCGCGCCCCACACTTTAATGTCCCGCCCGCCCGCCCGTCAGGGTCCGCCCGCCCGACCCGACCCGACCCGCCCGCTTGGGTCCGCCCGCCCGACCCGACCCGCCCCTCGGCGAAACCAGCGCCGGCGAAACCAGCGCCGGCGAAACCAGCCGCCGACGAAACCAGCCGCCGGCGAAACCAGCGCCAGCGAAACCAGCTCATGCCTGCAAGGCGAGGGTTGTTTACGAAAGGAAGGCGAGCGTCGTCGGATGCTCGGGGAGCGGCCCGCCTTCGAGCGCACGCACGCTGACATGGAGTACGAATCCGTGGATCTGGCGCGTGGGCGCCACATCCACGAATCGGGCAAGTACCCCCCGATCGCATGGGGCCAATGCCGCCTGATTCGGCCACGGGACGCGCGACGATTGTGAGAGGAAGAACCGAGACCCGTCCCAAATCGCCTCCGCCTCAGTCCATGTTGGCGCTTCCTTCCTGCTTGCTTAGGCTTGGCCCCGCATCGCCCCCACCCCCCTCAGGGCCGTGCACGAGGGGCTACTCCAGCGAGGAGTGTCGCTGGCCAGAGGATGCTGCTGCAGAGGGGCCCTTGTCGGCACCGCGGCGGCTGTCGTCGTCGTCGTCGTCGTCGTCGTCGTCGTCGTCGTCGTCGTCGCCGCCGCCGCCGCCGTCGTCGTCGTCGTCGTCGTCGTCGTCGTCGTCGTCGTCGTCGTCGTCGTCGTCGTCGTCGTCGTCGTCGCGGGAAGCATTCGGGAAGCAAACGGGCACGGCCCTCTGGACACCGCCCGCTCCCCCTCCCCTGACGCGACGCTCGGGTCGGGCGAAAGGGGGGGATAGCAAGGGGGGGGTTTGAGAATCAGCTCACGTAGCTGATTCTCCCGGCGCCTCCCGGCGCCGGAGGCGGCGATGCATCGAGGATCCTGGGCCCCTCGGTGAGGCCGAAACCAGCTGCATGCAGCAAATTTCGTACCTCTTGGGCGCCCGAGTTATCCGGGGTAACTCGGGTCCGGGGTAACTCGGGTTTGGATTCCCGGAAAAGGAACCCGAGTTAGCCCTGACCCGAGTTACCCCTGATGATGTGGGGCTCTGGACGCCCGAGTTATCCGGGGTAACTCGGGTCCGGGGTAACTCGGGTTTGGATTCCCGAAACACGAACCCGAGTTAACCCTGACCCGAGTTACCCCTGATGATGTGGGGCTCTGAACCTCCCCCTTTCCCAATCCCCCCCTTTCGTCCGGCCCGAGACGCACAGCCGAACGGGGAGGGCCGGGGGGGGGTCGACGGCAGACGGCAGGGAGCCGCCTGGGGCCTGGCCGGGGGCCGGAGGGGCGGGGGGGAGGGGGGGCTTCGCTCGCGCTGTCCCGCCCTCTCCTCCGCCCGCTGCGGCCTCTCCCCGTCGCCTCTCCTCCATCCTCCTCCTCTCGCCGCTCTCCTGTCTCACTCCTCCCCCCTCCTCCTCCCTCTTCTCCTTCTCACTCCTCCCTCTCTCCCTCCTCCTCCCCCTCCTCCTCCCACTTCTCCTTCTCACTCCTCCTCCCCCTCCTCCCTCTCTCCTCTCTCACTCCTCCCCCTTGTCCTCCGCCACCCTCCTCCTTCCGTCTCTCTCCTCCCCGTCCTCCCGTCCTTTCGCCCCCCGCCCTCCTTCTTCCCTTCCTCCACCCGTCCTCCTCGGGGAGACCACCACGGCAATCTTGAGTTCGCAGTGCTGATCTTCCACCCGACGACAGGGGCAGCAGCAGCAGCAGCAATAACGGCGGGACGCAGGGATCCCTGGGCGCACTCGAGTGTGTCCTGAACTGAGGCAATGTTATCGGAGTCGTCGTCGGGGATGACGTGGCTGAACTCGTCCTGGCGATCGGCCGAGGGGGGGGTGCAGGCTGCGGGCAGCAAACGATGGGACTCAAAGAACTGCTGCGAAGACGGCAACGATGACGAAGAACACGTTCTGGTAAGAGCTCGAGGGTATTTCTAGCTCACGCGCGCGGGGGGCGGCCCCTGGAGATCCCTGGTCAACGATGTTTTTGTTTGTGTTGGGCGTGTCCTTCGAGGCTCCCAAAGGGTGCTCAAAAGTCAGCAGGGTAATTACTCCAGGAACCGGCCCAAGAGGATGCCCAAACGTTGCGGTCGCGCCCAAACACGGCCGAAAATGGCCTCAAAGGGCCCCGGAGGGTCCCAAGATAGCCCGAGACAGCTCCAAAACAGCTCAATACCGCCTCAAGCAGCCCAAGAGGCCACAAACGCGCTCCGAGAGGACACCGGATTAGAAGGCCCAAGATGGTTCTTATTTTTGTTTCAGCGATTCTAGCAGTAGTGCCTTTTCGGGCGAACTGGCGCCGGAGGCCCCGAGAGACCCCCCAGATCGCCCCAAGTCAGCCCAAGAGGCCACCTGCACGGCCACAGGACGGCTCAAGAGGGCCCCAAGATTGCCAAAGAGGCCCCGGAAGATGGCTCCAGAGGCCCCAAAGAGGGCCCCATGAGGGGGAATCCGAGCAGGCATGCAGAGCCTTCCTCGAAACATGGTCCCCGAGACCACCAGCAGGCTCCCAATGAGCCCCCCAGAGGCCCCCAGACCCAAAAGACTGCCCAAAGAGGCCTCGGCAGGTCTCAAAACGGCCGCCAGGAGGGCTCCGAGACGCCTCCCGAAAGACACACAGACACCTCTTGAAGGCGTCTCGTCCACGACCCCGTCTAGCCCCCCAAATGCCATAAGAAGCAATCGAGATGCCAAAGCCTCCTTCTCATTCATGCTCGCCACGAGGACATCAATATATATATATATATATATATATATGTACATATGTATATATATATATATATATATATATAGTAACAGCGATGAGGCATGGGGCAAGGGGCCGGCGGAGCGGACGCAGCGATTCGGTGTAAACGCACACTTTCAGAGATCCGCGTGGGTTTATCGAGTCGGGTATGACCCCATTCACAAGGCGCGCGGAGCTCGCTAGAGGAACCGCCGAGGGGGCCCAATGCCGACCGGAGGGACCCGCGCGGATCTCCGAAAGCGCACGCTCACGTAACTTGCTTATTCTTCTTCATCTTCGACGCTCATGTCTCCCGCAAGCACCCCCATCATTCGGGTATTGCCAGAAGTGCTCCTGGCCCAAGGTGCCCCTCAGGATTTCCAAGGAGGCCCCCATGGCTTCTAGAGTACCCCTCAAGAGGTCCAGAGGGCCCCAGGGGCTCCAAAATGGAGCAAACAGATAGGGGCACCTCGGGCCAGGGGCACTTCTGGCAAACCCCCATCGTGCCACTCCTCCCCCTGTCGGCGGGAAGGAAAAGGAAACGCGGGAGGGTCCGTGAGAAGGGGCGGGCGGGGAAAGGAGGGAAGGATAGCAAGGTCAGCGTCGGAGTCGAATGTTTGTGTGTGTTGGCGTGAAGCGAACTTTGGGTCAGCGGGGACCGCAGCTTTCGCCTGGCGAAGAACAACGGCAGATCGCACCGCGTGCGAAAATACCAGATGCGCAACATCACATTGGCAGGCTAAGCGGGACGAGGAAGCGCGAAAGCGTGGAATTGTTAGGTCGCCCTTGCCCTGCAGGCGTCGGAGACGGACGCGCTCCCAGGCATCCAGCGCGACAGCAGAAGGTGGCACGGCAACGCCTCGCTGTGTTCTGCCTGTGGGGGCGGCCCTCGCCGAGCCCCGGGACGGACAGGACACGGACCGCGATGCAAAACTGGCCCCGAAAGAAGGGCCGGGACTTCCGGGGGGCCCGTGCTGAGCACGAATGTCACAATGGGATATCTGGATACGGCATCTTTTGGCGGAGCAAACAGACAGCACAAACATTGTCTTTCAAGATTATGTGCGGATTTCTTGCATTGGCGCAGGACCTCCTTCCCTTGCTCGCGGAACGCGCCAAGGGCGGCGCCGCCAGAAGGGGTCCGGCGCCGATCCAAGAGATAATGCACGGACCCCCGAGAACTTGGCTTCATGCCTCGGCTGGTTGTGCCGTGCTCGCCTCGTGACAATAAAACAAGGGTAGGATCGGGATAAATCGCTCCAGAGCGTTCTGGAGAGCTCTCAGAGCGTTCCGGAACGCTCTGGAGCGGCCGCGGCGCGCAATACATCCTCCAAGCCCGCCGATTCTCAGAGATTTCGAGTTATCCCGATCCGATTTTGTCCCGATCTTCGCGTCGTTTTAGACAAGCTGGGCGATGGTGTTCTGACCCCGTGTGGTCCGCTCGAACTGGGGCGATCGCTGCTTCCCCACAGCACGGGGTCAGTCGAGGTCGGCAGACTGCGGGCCTCTACGGGCCCCTACGGGCGCGCGGCGGGCGAAAGGCCAATCACCCCCGGCGGGGAGACGATGGGCCTGCAGGCGGGGGTTCGGCGCGTTACTCGCGGTCACTCGGACGTCCATTCCCATGCGTTTTGTCCGGTTTCGCGCGTGCTCCTGGTCGCTCGACGAATGGTCCTCGCCGAGATAGAAAAGCACGCGCGAACGATGCCGAGGAAGGGCACTGAGGACGAGGTTGAGAGGCTGCGGGGCGCGAGGAGGCGGGAGCAGAAAGAAGGGATGTGAACAGGAAACCTCTCCGACGGCAAAGCCCCCCAGAGCGCCCCAAAACGTCCTCAGGCCCTCCTCCTCCTCCGCCGCGCCTCCCACCGCCCGCCACCCCTAACCCCGCGCGCGCGCGCGTCCACTGCCAACAGAGGCGTCAGACCAGGCTGGTTTAAAACTTGAAACCTCCTGACCAGGAGCTGAAAGACTGCGCGCGCTCAAGGATGCCCTATGAGAGAGAGGGAGAGATATATAAAAAAACAAAGAGAGAGAGAGAGAGAGAGAGAGAGAAAGAGAGAAAAAGAGAGAGAGAGAGAGAGAGAGAAAGAAAAGAGGGGAATAGAGAGAGAGGGGAGAAATGTGTACACAACCCGGCTCCTGTGCCCCTGCGCTGCCGCTGCGCGGGCGCGACAAGGAGGGGAAGGGAGGGAGTGCCCAAGCAAATTAACCATCTAGAAGAAGATGATCCCCCATGAATCACCCCGCAATTCCTCTGAGCACCCCCTTTGCTCAAGGAGCAGCCCAGCCAGCTTAGCTGCGGGATTTCCTGGGATGCGCGACCCCTTCAGCTAGAATCCGCACGCTCGGAGAGAAGAGGTGGATCCACCGTGCTCCCACTCCAAGAGACATGCACACACGGGGGGGGCCAGCGCACGCGCGCACACGCGCCCCCCACCCCCCCAGAGTGTCTCATGGTGCGGAATTCGTGCCGCGAAATGTCTGGCGCTGTCTACCCGCCGCTTAGGATCATCACACTGATAAAGACAGAGACTAAACGTGCCGTGAGCTGGTAACCTCTCGGCCCTACTGCGCGCCAGGACAAGCCAACTCGTCATGGGCCCTGCAGTACGAAGGATGTTGAATGCCAGACCTCAGCCTTCTATCCATTGCTGCTGGATGGCAGCTGCAGCACGACTGGGGCTGCTACTGGGAGGGGGGGACCTGAGACAGCAAACGACGTGAACACATGATTCGATGCGCACTGTGATGCTGCATCGCTGGTCGGATTGCTAAAGTCCTGCGCTCACAAACTCTGGAACGCAGTCCTCTGGGCCCAACTTTGGCATCCTCTGCAACTATGTGCCGGCTTCAGTTTGTTGCACTTCCCCCCGCGCGCGCAGCGCGTACACTTCGCCGCCGACGGAGAAGTCACGACAAAAACAGCTCAACTCCATCCATGCTGAAACTCTGGCTGATGCTCGGCTTGTACTCCCTGGGGTTGCTTGCTCGCCTCGGTGTCCGAGTGCTGCAGGTTAGAGCGCGCTGCCACAGTCAGACAACTGTCGTCTACGGCAGGATCCGCTTCGTTGTACTGATGGTTCCAACTGGTCGGGATCGCGGTCACCGGCCTCTGCATTAGCGGCGTGACGTCGAGCAGACATGACTCTTTCCCTTGCTCGCCGTTGGCCCGCTGCTGCTCCTCCTGCGCGGTGTCGTCTGCAGTGGAGCATTAGATCACGCTGCCTCCCTGCGCCTGGCTTGGTCTGGCCGCCTTTTGGAAATCTCGCCTCGCTCCGCTTCTGTGGCAAGGTCTCCCAATGAGCGGGCTGTGGCTCCTGGCAAACTTTCACCTTCAGGGCCGAAAGTGACGTGGAGCTCGTCGACCTCTGCTGCGTCTGAGCTGATGTGGAAAATCCCACGCGCTGGGACTCCACCTCCAGGCTTCCACAGACAGGATGCTGGAAACTAAGAGGCGGCGCTGCCTTGTGCATGGCGTGGTCAAGCTCACTCTCCATGTTCTGCATGGTGTTCTTTATCTCGACGTCGGTCTGAGTAGTTACCTCGGCCATGCCCCCCCCGAGGGCGGCAGCGGGGACTGGCTGAGTACATGCGCTCGGACATCGAGGATGAGGGTCTTGATGTCTCGCAACTGCTTCTGCAATTGCTGTGCAGCGCGGCCCGTCGTCTGGCCCTCGCCCCACGCGGACTCGTCTCGTCCGTGCTGCTCGCGAGGGTGGTGCTTTAGTGGGCCCGGAAACGGCCAAGCCGTTTTTTCACCGTTTCCGAAACAATATCCTTTGAAAATGGAAACGGCAAAAAAAGGCGACCGGAAACGGCAACAAAAACGGCTCCAGGATTGGAGCCGGAGCGGGAGCCCGCAAAAGAACGGCGACGGAACCGGCAACAAAAACGGCGTCGGAACCGGCAACAAGCGAAACGAAACCGGTAAAGGCACGGCCCTGTCGTTTCCAGGGCCCACTCAGCTACAGGGGGAATATATTCAAAAATGCGGGAGAAATGCTCTGGAAACAATGTTTGCAGTAGTCTTGGATCTTGTTTGGGCACTTCTGGGGTATTTTCAACCTTTCGTCCAAAATCCGCCCGACCTAAACTTGGGTCCCCTCCAAAAGGGTCAGGGGCGCTTTCTGTATCGGGGGTGGACAGACCTCCTACCCTGACACGTCGCCCGACTGGTGCGGCTTGGCGGGCACATCCCAGGGTCTCGTCGGTCGGACACACGTGTGGCTCTGGGCGGGCCTCCGTCCTGCGGCCACCGCGGGCCGTGCGCCGGCGCTCGGCCAGCTCGTCGGGGCCCCGCGCCATGGCGCGCCCCGCCGGACCTCCTGGGTGGCGGTCCTCCTCTGCAGGGCCAGCGCCCCGCCTGCTTTCCAAAAGGGCGCCCTCGAGATGTCCAAGGATCGACCCTCCAGAGCTCGTGCTCTTGCGCTGCTCCAGCTCCCTGGATTCCGAAGCCTCTTGGGGGCTGGAAAAGTGAAGGAGAAAACGACCATGGCGAATCGCTATGTTCGGCGCCTGCCCCGATTGCGCGGCATCGCTGCTCGAGGTGTGAAATTCAGTACCGAGCCAACAAAAACACCTCAATCCCCAGGAGAGAGGGACACGACCGTGTAAGGATCACGGACACAAAATTCTCGAGCCCAGGCAACGGCGTCCCCACCCTCCCTCTCCTCCCGCCTCCTCCCCCCCTCCTCCTCATCCCTCCTTCCTTTCTCCCCCTCCTCCTCCTCCTCCTCCTCCTCCTCTTCCTCCTCCTCCTCCTCCTCCTCCTCCTCCCCTCCTCCTGCGGTTCCCTCCACCCTTGCCCATGGTGTTGTTGTATTCGCTCTACCCGTGTCCATGATGTTGTTGTTAGAGGTGGCTTGGCATGACGTGCTCCGTTTTGTGGAGGAGAGGAATCCTGCCGCCTCCTCCGCCCTCCACCTGCTTCCGCATCCTTGTGACAACCTGGCAGGTGCTGGCGTCGGTGCGCATGATGGCACAACCCTTCCCAACTCCTCCTCCTCCACCCACTTCCCTCTTAGTAACTCCTCCCTGTCGCACGTCGGAGCCGGTCGGAAGGGCAGGCCGGGCGTTTCGCCTGAAGCTTCTTCACCACGTATCACCCTACATGTCGAAATGTGCAACAATTTCACTGATGGGGGGCTCGCCGTAAAACCGAACAAATTCGCCAACCCGCAACAAAAAGTTAACGGAAGGATGGCGGGCCGCTTTCAAACTGTGGTTCTCGCCTCAGCGCCGCGCACATTGAACAAATTACTAGAATGCCACTCATGAACGGCGGCCAACTTCAAAAATCAGGTTCTCTCCCGAGCGCCGCGCACATTCGTTTTCAACACCAACAAGACCTTCATGGATTGAGGGCAGCCCGCTTTCAAAAGGTGGCTCTGGCCTCAGCGTCGCGCACATTTGATTCAAACCATGTGCAATAATTTCACAAATGGAATGCGGCTTTTCAAAATGTGGCTCTCGTCTGACAACCGCGTACATTCACCTGAAGGCTGTGCAACAATTCCAAAGGATCTCTTGGTTAGCGTTCCGCAAATGATGTTTTGGCACGGTGCAGGAATGCCAGGTCGCAATAGTCACGTTGATTCGAGGTGTGGAAGTACCAAAGATGGTGCCCTGGCGCGATTCGGGATCGTCAAAACGCAACGGTAACGGTGATGCGCGGAGTTGAAGCCCCCGGAATGAGATTCTGCACAATTCTGGATTTTCAAACCTTTCTCTTCCAACGGGGCACTTACGCCAGTGAGACGATCGGATGGGCGAGCCGGGCGTTTCGCCTGAGACTCCCTTACAATGTATGAGCCTGAAGCTTCGGAGATGCCAACAGTTTCGCACATTGAGGGCGGGTCGTTTCCAACATGTGGTTCTCGACTTAGTTCCTTGCATCTTCGTTATCAAAACCAGCAAGAGCTTGATGCATTTAGGGCGGGTGGTGTTCAAAGTGTGGCTGTCGCCCCAGCGCCTGTTCAAAAAATGCGAGAGCTCCCAAATTGAGGGCCGCTCCCGGGGGCGCCCTGCACACCCCATGGAGATGACAGGCACCGCCCCGGGGCCCTACTCCGATATATATAGAGAGAGAGAGAGAGTGAGAGAAAAAGAGAGAGAGAGAAGCCCATACGTAAGACATGTAGGATTGTGTACACAAGAGAAAGACAATCTATAGAAACGTAGTACGTCGTCCAGCGCGTCTCGGAAGGCGCCTCGGAAAGCGCAGAATACTCCTCCAAGGCGCGGAATCATTTTCCGAGGACCGCCTTCCTGGAACATGACGGGGACGACCTTCTGAGGGCCTCCAGTGGGCCTCTTGGGGGCCTCTTGGAGGCCTGTATATATATATATATGTATAGACCCATACGTAAGACATCTAGGACTGTGTACACAGGAGAAGGACAATCTATATAAACATACGTACGTCGTCCAAGGCGCCTCGGAAGGCGCCTCGGAAAGCGCAGAATACTCCTCCAAGGCGCGGAATCATGTTCCCAGACCGCCTTCCGGGAACATGATGGGGACGACCTTCTGAGGGCCTCCAGTGGGCCTCTTGGGGGCCTCTCGGAGGCCTGTTGGGCTCTCCTGGAGGCGTCTTGGGGCGCGCTCAGGGCCATTGTTGGGCATCTTGGGGGCCTCTATATATGGGGAAGAATTTGAAATAGGTGGAAGGAAGTGGCACGACTCGGGAGGGCTTGGGGGAGGGGTATATATATATATATATATATATATATATATATATATATATGCATACATATGTATATATATATATATATATATATATATTTGTAGTTATGTATATAATTATAAATATCTATATAAACATCTATATATACGTGTATATAGAAATATGCGTAAGACATGTAGGATTGTGTACACAGGAGGTGGACAATCTATAGAAACATAGGTACGTCGTCGAAGACGCCTCGGAAGGCGCCTCGGAAAGCGCAGAATACTCCTCCAAGGCGCGGAATCATGTTCCCGGACCGTCTTCCGGGAACATGATTGGGACAACCTTCTGATGGCCTCCAGGGGGCCTCTTGGGGGCCTCTCGGAGGCCTGCTGGGCTCCCCTGGAGGCGTCTTGGGGTTCGCTCAGGGCCATTGTTGGGCATCTTGGGGGCCTCTATATGTGGTGAAGAAATTGACATACGTGGAAGGAAGTGGCACGACTCGGGAGGGCTTGGGGGAGGGGTATGTATATATATATATATATATGTATATGTGTGTAGATATATGCATATACACATATGTGTATATATGCATACATATATACATATATATATATGTAAAAAGTATATGTTTGTGTATGTGTATGTATATATACATTATATATAGACCCATACGTAAGCCATGTAGGACTGTGTACACAGGAGAAGGACAATCTATATAAACATAGGTACGTTGTCCAAGGCGCCTCGGAAGGCGCCTCGGAAAGCGCAGCAAACTCCTCCAAGGCGCGGAATGATGTTCCCGGACCGCCTTCCGGGAACATGACGGGGACGACCTTCTGAGGGCCTCCAGTGGGCCTCTTGGGGGCCTCTCGGAGGCCTGTGGGGCTCTCCTGGAGGCGTCTTGGGGCGCGCTCAGGGCAATTGTTGGGCATCTTGGGGGCCTCTATGTATGGGGAAGAATTTGAAATACGTGGAAGGAAGTGGCACGACTCGGGAGGGCTTGGGGGAGGGGTATATGTATATGTATATATATATATATATATATATACATATATATATATATATGTGTGTGTGCGTATGTGTATATATATGAATATATGCATATATATATAGAGAGAGAGAGAAGCCCATACGTAAGACATGTAGGATTGTGTACACAGGAGAAGGACAATCTATAGAAACGTAGTGCGTCGTCCAAGGCGCCTCGGAAGGCGCCTCGGAAAGCGCAGCAAACTCCTCCAAGGCGCGGAATGATGTTCCCGGACCGCCTTCCGGGAACATGACGGGGACGACCTTCTCAGGGCCTCCACTGGGCCTCTTGGGGGCCTCTTGGAGGCCTGTTTATATACATTATATATATATATGTGTATAGACCCATACGTAAGCCATGTAGGACTGTGTACACAGGAGAAGGACAATCTATATAAACATAGGTACGTTGTCCAAGGCGCCTCGGAAGGCGCCTCGGAAAGCGCAGAATACTCCTCCAAGGCGCGGAATCATGTTCCCGGACCGCCTTCCGGGAACATGATGGGGACGACCTTCTGAGGGCCTCCAGTGGGCCTCTTGGGGGCCTCTCGGAGGCCTGTTGGGCTCTCCTGGAGGCGTCTTGGGGCGCGCTCAGGGCCATTGTTGGGCATCTTGGGGGCCTCTATATATGGGGAAGAATTTGAAATAGGTGGAAGGAAGTGGCACGACTCGGGAGGGCTTGGGGGAGGGGTACATATATATATATATATACACATACATATATGTGTATATATGTATATATATACAGATGTATGTATGTATGTGTATATATATATGTGTGTAAATGTGTGTGCGTATGTATATATATATATATATATATAGGGAGAGAGGCCCATACGTAAGACATGTAGGATTGTGTACACAAGAGAAGGACAATCTATAGAAACATACATACGTCGTCCAAGGCGCCTCGGAAGGCGCCTCGGAAAGCGCAGCAAACTCCTCCAAGGAGCGGAATCATGTTCCCGGACCACCTTCCGGGAACATGTTGGGGACGACCTCCTGAGTGCCTCCAGTGGGCCTCTTGGGGGCCTCTCGGAGGCCTGTTGGGCTCTCCTGGAGGCGTCTTGGGGCGCGCTCAGGGCAATTGTTGGGCCGCTTGGGGGCCTCTGGGGGCCTCCGGGGAAGCTCTTGGGGGCCTCTTCGGGGCCTCTTGGGGCCCTCTTTGGGACCGCTGGGCGCGTTTAGGCAGTCTTGAAGCCCTGTCGGGGCTCTCCTGGAACCGTCTTGGGCGGCTCCTGGGCCATCTTGGGGCTCTCCTGGGCCGTCTTGGGACGATTTGGGGGGTCTCTTGGGCCGTCTTGGGGCGGTCTTGGGGGCTTCTTCGGCCGTCTGGGAACAATTTTGGGAGACATTTGGACGGTCTTGGAGCGTCGGAACCCCGAAAAAGCGAGAAGGCCAAAAACCTCTAACAAAAACAATACAAATCAACGATTTTGGCTTGTCGGGGCTCTCTTGGGAGGCCTCTTGGGATGCCTTCGGGGCCTCATGGAGCTCTCTTGGAACGTCTTCGGGCCTTAGGCTATCTATGCGCGTCTTGGAGCGCTCGCGGGCCGTCTTGGGCAGTCTCGAACTGTTCCTGGCGGTCCCAGGGGCCCTCCGGGACGCTTCGGACGCTCCCGGGGGCGCCCTGCACACCCCATGGAGATGACAGGCACCGCCCAGGGGCCCAACTCACACACACACACACACACACACACACACACACACACACATATATATATATATATATATATATATATATATATACATATATATACATATATGTATATATATATAGATGGAAGATAGATACACACAAACATACATGTCTATAACTAGTCTTCCCCAGGCGATCGTTCGACTACTTTGGAATACTCCTCCTGCAGAGGGACGCGCCCGCCGGCCCTCCGCCACAACGGGCCAGGCGCGCGGCGCGGCGGCGCACGGGCGCGCGGCGGCACGGCGCGCGGCCTCCACCTCGAGCAGCACCTCGACCTGCCGGCGCGCGCGGGCGGGCGGGGCGGGCCAGGCCCGGGGGCGCTCCCCTCGCGGCGGGGGGGCGCGCAGCGCCCCCCCCCCCCGACGGGGAGGCGACCGCACCGTGCGGGGCGTCGTCGTCGTCGTCGTCGTCGGCGTCGGCGTCGGCGTCGGCGTCGTCGTCGGCGTCGGCGTCGGCGTCGTCGTCGTCGTCGTCGGCGTCGTCGGCGTCGTCGACGTCGTCGTCGTCGTCTCGGGAAGCATTCGGAACTCAGACGGGCGCGGCGCTCTGGACACCGCCCGCTCCCCCTCCCCCTGACGCGACGCTCGGGTCGGGCGAGAGGGGGGGGGATAGCCAAGGGGGGGTTTGAGAATCAGCTCACGTAGCTGATTTTCCCGGCGCCTCCCGGCGCCGGAGGCGGCTATGTATCGAGGAATGGGCCCCTCGGTGGGGCCGAAACCAGCTGCATGCAGCAGATTTCGTAACCCCCCTTTCCCAATCCCCCCTTTCGTCCAGCCCAAGATTCGGGGTCACCGCGCGGCTTTGGAACTCGGGTCGTTGTCGTTCTCCGACGTCTCGGGCGACCGAAGCCTCCAAGGTCCCAAGGCCGTGAGGTGATGGACCGTGCGGTGAGGTCTTGGGGGATTTCGAGGTCACCGCACGGTCTGTCACCGCACCGCTTCGGGGCTCCACATTCTCTCGCGGTGGGCAAGCGCGCAGCCCCACGTCGCTGGGATGCCCCTCCCCGAAGATCGGGGGGAACGAAAAGGGGGATGGCAACGGGTCGGGTAGAGAATCAGTTCACGTGGCTGATTTTCCCAGCGCCTCCCGGCGCTGGGAGGCGCCCATGTGTCGAGGAATGGACCCGGCGGCGGGGCCGAAATCAGCTGCACGCAGCAGATTTCGTACCCCCCCCCTTTCCCTATCCCCCCCATTCGTTCGGCCCGAGAAGACGAGACCAGGACCAGGACAGAATCGGACTGGGACAACTCGGGGATCTCGGAGTCTCTGAAATCTCGCGGCTCCAGATTGGGAGGCCGGCCCAAGGTGGACCCGCGGATGCTTGTTCCTTGGAGCGCCTGACGGCTGCGCGACTCGCAGGCGCGTGCTGAGCTCAACCGGCCACGGGAGGACGTGCCGGAGCGAAGTGGCAGAGGACCGGCCGTGCAAGCGCGGCCCTGGAAATCCCCGAGACACGAGCACCGCACCGCAGGAACAGGCGACGTGGGCGCTGCCGCCTCACCAGCCGAGCTGCGTCCTCACGAAGATGTTCAGCAGCAGCCCCACGGACGCGAAGAACAAGAGCCTGACAACGGGCACGTTCCAGGTCCGCTCCTCTGGCGACACCCCGCCCTCCGCCGACGCCCCCTGGCCCTCGTCCCCCTCGCCCCCGGCCGGCGCGCTGCCCACCTCCTTGGCCGACAGAGGCCCCTCCCACCGCTCTCGGAGGAAGAAAGTCAACTGCATTAAGCAGAAACCTTCGGAACTCAGCGCGGACCTCTCGGCTTAGCGCCGTACTCTCCACCCTGGCGCGCGGAGTGCGCGGGGGGCTGCGCCAGAAGCGCCGCCAGGGGTGCCCACCGCAGGTCCAAGAAATCCGCGCGGAGCTCTGGAAATTCATGTTTACGCACCCATCGGTCGGAAGAAGTGGGTACAGTGGAGGCCAGTCCACAAGAAACCTTCCTCAAGAAGATGGACTCTTCGGCGTGGGAGCGCCACCCTTCCCATCGCGAAACCAAGGAGAAAAACCCATGACACCCGGGCCACCCTGGAGGCGAGCCGGGCGCTTCTTGGCATGGGCCTCCGCTGCACTATCAACGACCGGTGGCCGAGCTTTTCTTCCTCCCACTCTGCGGCGCGGCCCGCCGCGCGCGCCCGCCGCGGCGGCGCGTCGGCCCGCGCCCGCGGCGGCGCCCACGCCGCCTGCGGCGCCCACGCCGCCTGCGGCGCCCACGCCGCCTGCGGCGCCGCGAGCGCCGCGAGGACGGCCGCCGCCAGCAGCGAGGCAGCGAGCGGCCCCCGGCGCAGCCCGCGGCGCCAGGGGGCTCCGCCTGGGAGAACACGACGGCGACGACGACGGCGACGACGGCCACGACGATAGAGACGGCGACGGCGACGGCGACGGCGACGGCGACGACCCCGAGCCGCCGAAGCTCGAGTCGAGAAACCATCCGACCTGCTCTAGAATCCGCCGACCCCTTGGGGTCACGGCGTGTGAGATGCTTCTCCCTCCCCAAGCCCCCTCCCCGGGAGCCCGGTCCGGCCGGTTTGGAGGGGGGGGAGCGGGGGGCAAAGGTGTCAGCACCACCCTTGGAGCCTCGGGGGGCCCCAAAACGGGCCAAGAGGGCCCCAAAAGGCCCCCCGGACGGTCCAGGAGGGCTACGAGTCGCCGAAAGATCGCTCCAAGACGCCCAAGATCGCCTCCAGACGGTCCCAGAAGCCACCAAGAGGCGTCCCAAGAGGCCCTCCAGAAGCAAAAATCGTCACACTCCCGAGGGAAAACGTATATTTTTAGCACATTCGCCTCTTGGGCTTTCACGAGGCCCACAACGGCCCAAGAAGCCTTCAAGATCGACTCAAGGTAGCCCAAGAGGCCCCCACGAGGGCTCCAAGACGGCCCAAGAGGGCCCCAAGACGGCCCCAGAAGCTTCCAAAACAACCCAGGATGGCCCCAGGACGGTCCCAAGAGGAGGCCCAGAGGGGGAACCTGAATGAACATTTCGAGCACTCGGCACCAGGAAAACCTGACGAGGCGCCAATAAGCCCCCAAGAGGCTCTCACGAGGCCCCCGAGAGGCCCAAAAGAGGCTCCTAGAGGCCTCAAAACGGCTCCCAAGAGGCCTCAAAAATGCTGCAAGGAGAGCCCAGAGAAGCCCAAGAGCAGAGCTGCTGACACCCCAAGACTCCCCAGAAATCGTTCCGCAAACTCCGTTTTTCACTCTTACTGCCGCCCCAAGGGGTCGGCGGTGCGGCGTCCGCCAATGAATCATCCAGCGTGTTTGGTGTCCTTTCCGTGGGAGCCTACTCCAGATTTCGTAATAAAAGGGAGGGGGTCTCATTTCGGGGGGGGTCTCTTCCAGGCCATCTTGGAGGGCCTGGGGGGGTCTGGGGACGATGTTTTGGAGGGTTCTCCCACGGGGGGGGGTCTGAAATGGCTTGTCTTGGAGGGTCCAGACCCCCTCCCTTTTATTACGAAATCTGGAGTACATGGGCGGCGACAAGAAACGGGTCTGATGCGAGGTGCCACAGCGACCTTAATTACGCGGCGGCCTACGCAGGCCGCCAGCGCAGCACGCTGCGCTTGGAACGAGGGCGCCTTCGCGAGACCTCACGTGGGGAATTTATGCGCCGATGCCGTCGCAATCGACACAGCTTTTTTTTGGCAAGTGCACGCGCAAGAACTATGCGCGTGCACTGGCTCTGGCCGGGCCCATCCCGAGCCCGGGATCGGTGCAAATGCGCTCCTTCCTGGGCCAGGAAAGCAAATGCATCGATCCTGAACCAAGGATGGGCCTGGCCAGGATGGGTGCATGTGCACAGTTCTCTTCCCCCGACTTACGTGGCCCCCGACACTGTCCAACTGTTGCCTGACTTGAACCACGTATGGAACACATGTGGGACCGGATCGCCCATTCATACGGGAGACGAGAAGAACGAGGAAGGGGAGGGGGGACAGAAAGGGCGAGGAGGAGCAGGAGGAAGGGCCAAATGCGGTACAAAAGGGCTACCGGTACTATGTATTATTTGTGTGTTTTCTCCCCTTCCACACGATCATGGTATCGGACCGATGGCAATGCAGAATAAAACTATGTGCGGATGGAGTCAACAGTCGTCAGAGAGCTGCACGCGGCGGCCTGGGGCACAGAGTGAGGCGTTAGGAATCGACCCGAAAGCGTGGCACAGCCAGACGGAACAAAGGGAACAAGAGGGCACTCTGCGTTTCGAATCAACGTGGGGGGTCCTCCCCCCCCCCATACGGGAGCGACTGACTGGCTCCATGCCTCCGCACAAAACTGGGCGTTTTGGGCGTCATGTCGCAGCTGCGCGTCCAAATGGGCGATTTGACGCGACGTCGCGCCAGCGCGCTCGGATGGGCGTTTTGGGCGCGCGTCGCGCTTGCGTGCGCGCGCCCAGCCGGTTGAGCGCAGACGCGCCAGACCAGCGACAACCTGCCCCCGAGGCGCGGCGGGGGTCAGATTCGCTCCGTCAGCGCACCGCAGGGGGAGGGGAGTCATTGAGTCATTTTTGGCGCGGAAGCGTCTGCCCGCGACGGGGGGGGGTTCGGGGCAGTCGGCGGGGGGTCGGGGCGACTCTCGCCTCCACGCATGTCACCAAACCCAGAGCACAGGCAGATTGGAAGAAGTAGGTGAAACTATGGAGTAGGAAGGCAGGTCAAGTAGATTGGGCGCAGGCCCTCCCAGAGAGCAACAAAACACAGCAAAAGCAGATTGTTTCTTGGAGTAGGAAGGCGCTGAAGGTACATTGCGATCTGGGGATCCAGAAATAACTACGACGGGCGTGCATGTAGCCCCGCAACTGCGGATAAGCGTAGAGGGGCGGCGGGGTCGTTGACAATCTGCGAAGGTCTGGAGAAGCCCGCCGCGAGCGCTTGTTTTTCAAAGGTTGCGCAGCGAGCCAGCCGCAGGCGCCAAGTTTTGGGTCACAATAGAGTTGGCAACAGGGTGGGTCGCGGGTGGCTTGGGAGGAGGGTCGCGGGATCGGCCGCGGGGTGGTCGCGGGGTGCGTCTCGGGCAGATCGCGGGCTGGACGCTGGCAACAAGAAGCGACAGCAACAGCAGCAGCAGCAGCAGCAGCAGCAACAACAACATCAACGCAAAGACAACCCCTCATGCCAAGATGGCCGGTCCCGTGGTGGCGTAATCGCCCACAGGGCGAACGCACCCTCCTGGGCCAAACGTTACTGTTTTCCCCCCGTTGGGGGAGAGCAACACCTCTGTCAGACACTTACGTAAATCTAGATGCGTTCCTGAGTCTACGTCAGCTCCCTTCTTGTTTTCCACGCGCTCCTGTGTGCGAAAACCTTACGCGCGCCGGCGAAGCGAGCTCCTCCTTCTCGATCAGGATTCTGTAGGTCCCTACAAACCCTAAAAGACTCCTATACGAATCCTATGTGGGAATCCTATAGGTGTAGGCGCCCTGTAGATATGTAAAGATCCCTGCGAACCCTCAAGATCTCCTATACGAATCCTCTAGGAATCCTGTAGGACCTTGTAAGAATCCCGTAGGAAACCCATAGGACCCCATACAGACCCTCATGATTCCTCAGGATTCCTCCAGATCCCTAAGCCCCCGCACTGTTCCTTTGGATTCCTGAAGGTTGCCGAGCCCCTCCTGCGGTTCCTCGGGGTTCCTCAACACTCCTGAGCCTCCCCAAGATTTCTCATGGTTCCTCTGGATTCGGCGATGGGATCCGATACAAGTCCCATGCGGCCTGCATGGAACCCCACACATATCCCATGCGCCATGTAGGGGATCCGATGCAGATCCCATACGCCCTGTATGGGACCCCATGCAGATCCCATGCGGCCTGTATGGGATCCCACGCAATATTCACGCGGCCTGTTTGGGCCCCTTGCACAGATCCCACACGGCCTGTGTATAGGACCCCATACGCATCCCATGCGGCCTCGCAAGGGCCTCGCGAGCAGCGCGCAGGAGCCTCGCAGCAGCCCCGCAGGAACCTCCCGAGCAATGCCACGGGGGCACCGCGGGGCCCCCGCGGGGGCTCGGCGAGGCCCCGCGGCGCTGCTCGGGGGAGGGGCCCTTCAGGGGCTCTAAAACAGGGCTAGGATCGGGATAAATCGCTCCAGAGCGTTCCAGAGCGCTCTCAGAGCGTTCCGGAACGCTCTGGAGCGGCCGCGGCGCCCAATACATCCTCCAAACCCGCCGATTCTCAGAGATTTCGAGTTATCCCGATCCGATTTTGTCCCGATCTTCGCGTCGTTTCAGCCTCTGCGTGGCCCCGTGGCTTTGCTCGGGGGGGGGTCGAGCAACCGGCACCAAATAGCGTCCTCGGGATGAGCAGCAACAGCAGCAGCAACGGCAACGGCAACGGCAGCAACAAGAACCACACCAACAGCATCATCATCATGAACAACAGCAACAAGAGCAACAAGAGCAACAACAACAACAACAATTACTAGCACGTGGGGACACTCCGTTCTCACCAGTGCCAGGGTTTTCATAGGAGGCGGGCAATACCCCCACTTTGTGGGGGGGCCGGTTCAAGCTCTACCAAATTTCCAAACGACTCTTCGCCACCACCCACACCCAGCTTCCCGCCCTATGACGTTCGGACACTTCACTTCGTGGCATGCGGACGACCGTGGCTACTATTCAGGGCCCCGCGGCCGACGACGACGGCGTGCGCGCGCGAAGAAAAAACGAATGTGTCCCGCATGGTATTATTTGACAGGGATGATGGCCCTGGCAGGTGCGCAACCGTTGTTGCAGAAGTTCGAAAAAGTTGCTCGCAAAAGCCCGTTTGACAGAAATGTTTAAAAAGTGTTGGGTTTCCTACGAATCCGCAAGAGCGCGCGGGATGAGATTTTGACATTTTTTTGTTGAAAAACCATTGGTTTTTTGATGTTTTTATGTTAAAATCGCTCCGAACACTAAGGTTTTGGAAGGATTTCGTCTTGCGCGCGCGAATGTCCACTTTACCTTATTTTTTGCAAGGGATTCTTGAAGTTTGGTTATGTTAGAACAAGAAATGTCATTTTATAGTGTTTTTTGCAAGGGAAAGCGGGGGGGAACAAAACAACCGGATCTGGATCACATCGTTTTGCCTGAGACTTCATCACGAAAATGATGAAAATGTGGCTGCGGCCTAGGCGCGGCGGGGGGGGCGCGCACCAGGGGTCCCAACAATAATTATTCTTAAGAAGAAATAATGTTCAACAACAACAACAACAACAGCAGCAACAGCAACAGCAACAGCAACAACAGCAACGACGACGACGACGACGACGACGACGACGGCGACGGCGACGGCGACGGCGACGACGACCACCACAACACCAACAACAACAACAACTTCAACAATACCAACAACATCAACATTCATGTTTAAACTGTTCGCTCTCATCTGCTCGCGCATCATTCATCACATATATCATATATCCCAATCCCTCGATACCCGCCCTCTTCGTCTTCGATCGTGCCCCCTTAGGGGAATCTTAGCTCTTCCTTGCAACGCGAATTTCGATGAGCCCCTAAGGCCGGGGTGAAACAAAAAACACGAGCGGAAATAGCGAGAGGGGAGCTAGGAGCACAAAGCACCTGCCAGAACCAGACGGGCAGATCGGGCGGGTAGAACCTAACGGGCGGGTCGGGAATGCGGGCCCAGACGGAGAAATCGAGCGGGCGGGTTGCTGAAACGTGCGTCTGTGCTGCATGTATCGCGAGGAGGTCTCAAGAGATAGCCCGATTCCCGAATAAATCGTGGTGACTTCCACACCGAGAGCGTGGTTCCTGAATGTCGAAGGCGCGGCGTCTGAACGAATTGCGAGGAGGCCCCACGCGAGAGCGCGATTGCTGCATAGATTGCAAAGAAGTCCCGCGCGAGAGCGCAACTCAAACATAAACTATATGGCAAAAACCGCTGTTGCTGTAAACCGGGAGCCCAGGGCGCAATTTGGTGACTCCATACTATTTCCTTCATTATAAAGAACAAACACGATGCGAGACCCCGGAAAAACACGTTACTTAAAACATGCACTGATCACCGGGCAGGGGTATCCAGGAAAATTGTTCTTGAGAAGTAAGACTCATCAGCAACAGCAGTGATTTGATACGAAAGCTCTATGATTCTAGATGCGCCATGCATCCATCATGATTGCCCCCCCTCATGGGGGATCTTTTCTTGCCAACATTCCCTTACCCAAATTTCCTGCCCGAGGAGGTATTGCCAATACCTTTTCCGAGGCACTTCAACATCTCTAGTCAGGATGGCACATCGCCTTCGCAACCGCCCTGCCCATGCCTTGCTTCCAGGTGCCACCACGCCCGAGTGGCCTCACACCTCTGGGAGTGGCCCCATAACGTCTGGGAGAGCCCCGGGAGCCCTAGGACACCCTCTGGAGAACACCAGAAAACCCCCAAACCCTTTCAGAGAAGTTTCCGAACCCCAATGGGAAAAATGAAAGCCCCCGGGAGAAGCCGCAAAACTGAACTGGGAGACTCCGGGCCATCTGGAAGAAGGCTTCGAAGCGTTTTTGATAATGCCTTGGATCGGGGGTGCTGCTGAGCCTCGGGGAAGGAAGAAAAAGAGGGAGCAGGCGAAGGACGAGGAAGGAGATGGAGGAAAGACAAGCGGGGAGGAGGGGGAGGAGGAGGAGGAGGGGGAGGAGGAGGATGAGGAGGAGGAAAATGAGGAGAAGAGGAGGAAGAGGATCAGTGCAAACCCAAGAGTCGTCAACGAAGATGGCAACAACCTTCCCCCCAAACTCCCTCCTCATAACTAGGCCCTTACAAAGGCTCACCTCCATTGAAGGAAATGTCTCGTTGGAAAATAACCGTTTGAAGATCCTGATGCACGCCAAAACATTATTGTCGGGACTCCAACGCCACGGGTTAACCTGACTGTTGCGCCTTGGCGATCCCGAATCGGGCCTGGGACTTGAACACCGCGAATCAATGTAATTGCTGTGCCCTCATAGCCCTAAGACTTCTCAAAGCACCAATTCTGGCACGTTGACCATGGGACCCCGTGGAACACTTCTAAGGATTAGCAAAGAATGTGCGCGGGGTGAAAGCGAGAGCCACA
>CAUYUJ010015976.1:296170-302726 GCA_963575745.1 Prorocentrum cordatum
GTCCTCCTCCTAGGTGCGGGCTGGCCAGGGCCTCTCCGAGTACATTGTGGGGGGCCGGATCGAGGGGTATCCCGAAACGCTTGACCGTGAGCCTGCATTTGAAAGGGAATGCAGCTGGCGCCGAGGCGAAAGCACGAAAGCGAATCTAGGGGGTCTACCAACTCCAAACAACACCAAACAACAATGACGACGCCAAACAACAACGACAACGACAAACAACATAATGTTCAACAACACCGAATAACAACGACAAACGCGCAGATGTCGCCTCGAGGCATCCCACTTCCGCCACGCGCCCGGGGGAAGGAGCAAGGGCGCTTGGCCCCCTCACTCTGACCGATCCCACGACGACCTAGATCCGAGGCTCCGACAAAAATTTGGACGGCATGTTTGTTGCCGCGTTCGTTGGGCGCGCATGAATGGGCGGTGTTGCAGGGGGGAGGAAGATGGGTGCCCTCCTCGGGCCCATAAGTGCCCCGCCTTGGGGCCCTACTGGGGCCCCGGAAAGGACTCCTTTTTTCTGCAGCCCTCGCTGCCCCCCAGTTATCGCTACCCCGTAACGCGGCGCCCAATGCTTGTTTGCCGTATTTGGCCTTCGGCGGCCCTTCGCTGGGCCCTGGCACCGTATAGTTAAGTCGGGCGTGTCCCTCTACAAGAGAAGTATTCGAACGTGGTATAACAATAGTCTGGGAACTATTGTTGGAGTAGTTTGAATTGTTGCTTGAACATGTTTGGTATATTTTTGATTTTTCGCCCAAAATCTGCTTGTAGGGGGAAATGCCCGACCTAACCGTAGAAACCGGCCCTGCAAGGAAGCGCCGAGGGCCCACGCGTCACAGGTGGAGCGGTCGGACGTCTGGGCAGAAGGCGCCTGTGCACCGCACCATGCCTGGACTCCCTTCAGGCCTGCCTCCAGCGCAATACGGTGCATAGTTCCTCGGATCTGAAGGCCGAGACGCTATGCATCGCACCATCCCGAGGCACCAACGCGGCACGGGTTCACACAAATCGTCCGCGGAGAAACCTCTGCTCCCTGGACCTCTCCACGGAGCGAGGATTTCCAGGAGGCTCTAGCCGTGTCGACAAGGGCTGTCCGGACAAACACTGGTACCGATACCGCTAATCCCTGGACCTCTCCCGGCCGCGTTCTTACCGGGATGTCCAGGAGACGCCAGCCGTGGGAACAAGCCGCGGTGCCGATACCGCTACTCCCCAGACCACTCCTGGGGTGCGCTCTGACCAGGATTTCGAGGAGGAGGAGGAGGAGGATCCAGATATAGGGCTCCCAAATGAGGTCCGAGTGGGCGGGATCGGAGGAACGCGCCGCATTGCCGATGCATAAGAGACGTCGGCGATACATCGGCGCCGTTGGCGTGAAGAGCATCGGGCTCTACATCGAGCCGCATCGTCGATGAATCGGCCAAACGGCGCGATCTTCCGACCTCATCTTCCGCGGCGAGCGCGGGGGGGAAGTTTTGGAGGTCGGAAATGTGTGTGTGTTATGCATAGAGGGGTGCGGTGCCAACCGCGGGAATAAAAATGCCCTCTACCATAGAGAACACCGCCAGATTCAGCAGTGGCACCACACCCCTTCACACCACACTCCCTTCCTACCTCCAGAGAAGCGAGGAAGGGTGGGCTCAGAAGGCTCGGAAGTCCCCCTGCCTTGTGAGAAATTCTCCAAGCCTTCCAAGAAGACACAGGACACCTCCCTCAGGAGGTCGGAGGCCTTCTGAGGAGGCCCGCCGCCTTCTGCGAAGGCCTTCTCCTTCTCACTTTCCCCCCTCGCTCGCCGCCGCCAGCAACTCGGACAACACCTGGGAGGCCTAGCATCCAGACGTCTGGCCGCTCCGATGTCTTTCCGATGCCGTGGGCCCTCGGAGGTCTGGGCCACTCCCCTGGGGCAAATACTTCGCCCTGAGTAACCGCCTGGGCGGGCAGATAGCACGCGCAGAAGCGTTCCGTGAGATGCGCCATCTACCTGGCCATCGTTCATATCTACCTGGTCGTCGACAGAATTGCAGGTGCGTGGTATCTGGGTTGTCCAGGTGCGGTGAATTGGGCCCTCGTCGGTGCTATCTGTCCGTTCTATCGGCGCGTGCTATCTATGCGTCCTGGCGCATAGCCGCGATGAGACTTTAGAGCCCCCCCAAACAGGGGGTAACTGATTCTTTTCACGGCGGCTGTATTGAAGGACTGGGGTCCCACCAATGGGGGGTAATTCATTATTTTGTTTCCGCGGCATCCGCCGCGCAACAACAGCTTTCTTCTTCCTCCTCCTCCACCTCTTCCTCCTCCTCCTCGTTCCCTCCTCCTCCTCCTCCTCCTCCTCCTCCTCCTCCTCCTCCTCCTTAGGAATGGCACGAGGATGAGCGGGGGGAGGACGAGGAGAAGGAGGAGCAGGAGGAGGAGGGGGAGAGGGGGCAGGAAGAGGAAGAGGTTTTAGGACCAGTCAGATTCACCAATGAATGAAAAGAGGAGGATCAAAACAAAAAATATCCTGACGCTCTCAGAGCCCGTTGAAGGCACCCTCTAACCGACATTTAAACAAACGGCCGCTCCGACGTTGTGGAAGCGTTTTTTCGCGGATGCCCCGCGCGGAACGTATCCGTGCGACCGCGTATCCAAGGGATCGAGCCCCGCCAGGGCGCGGAGATTGATATGTAAGCAGCTCATGAAATACTCTGCCCGATGCTTCCCAGGCCGTCACTCGGCTCTCAGGCGGACGTTCGGGACGATCTGGGCACCCCCGGAACGCTCTCGGCGAAGCGCAGCTGCTCGAGAACACCCCGAGCTGGGACCGACGAAGGCGCCAAAAAACCTCGAACCTCGCAAGTCTAGAAGAAGAGCAAGATCACATGAACAGCAATGCTCGACGGTCCGCGCGGATTTCTTAGACTTGCGCTGAGCTCCCCGCCCGGGCGCGCGACACGCGCCAAGGGGCGGCGCCCGTGGGGGCCCAGCGCGGATCCCAAAACATCCGCGCGGAGCGACACACAAATATTGTACGGCGTTCCTTCTGCTTCGATGCTCGACGCTCGTGTTCTGTTGCTCACATCGTTCTGAAGGACCACGTCCCAGAAATCATTTCGAGCACCCCGAAAAGTGTCGAAAAAATGTCGAAAGAGTGTCGAAACAGTGTCGGACGATTGTCTCCCAGGGCCCGACACGTGAAAACCCTCGAGCTTCGGTACTTTTCTGGTGCTCAAGCTTCTTTCTGGTACTCAAGGCTCAAGTAGGTTGGAACATCGCATTGCTCGTGAGCGGTCTGTCTGCCGGAAACGCGCAAACATGGATCAGCGATCCATGGATTTGGCGCGCGGTAGCCAACTCCATGGATCAGGGGGAGGTGCCCTCTTCAAAATGCGGCCGGTGCCGCCTCGCTCAGCGGCGGAAACCTGCGATGTCCCATGAAAACGGGACCCGTCGCTACAGTCGGGCTGCTGAAACAAGGAACGCTAAAGAAAGAAAAGAGAGCCCCTTCCGAATCCAAATTGTTCCTCATTTCAGCGTCTTGGCTGTAATTGTAAGTCGGGCCTGTCCACCCACAGGGGGATTTTCGACCCCCAAAAAATACCGTAACAATCATCAAACAATCATCCAACAATGGTCTGGGAACTATTTTTTGACCTTTTGGGTGCATTTTTGGGGTATTTCTATTTTTCGTCGAAAATCCCCTGGAGGAGGAGGAGGAGGAGGAGGAGAGGAGGAGGAGGAGGAGGAGGAGGGAGGAGGGGAGGGGGAGGAGGAGGAGGAGGAGGAGGGGGACAGGCCCGACCTGAGCCTGGGCCTCTCCCTCCTCCGGGCGCCGCCGCGCGCCTGCCGCCGCCCGCGGGCGCGGCCCGCGCCCGCCGCCGAGCGGCCGCCGCGGCGGCGGCTCGCGCCGGGCCTCCCCCCGCGGGGGCGGGGCCGCCATGGCCCGGGGCGGCGGCGAGGCCCCCCCGCGAGGGGAGGAGCACTGCGTTTTTGGCGACACGCAGGAGTGACCCTGGGCAGGAATGACCTCTGGTGCGCGGCTTCTGGAAGGCCGCGAGGGGGGCAACACACGAGCGCGCAAGACGCCACTGCCGCCTCGCGTTCGGCGATCGGGGGGCCCCATTTGGCCCGCACCGAAGGTCACTCCCGCGAAAGGTCACTCTTGCGTCTAGTCGACGTGCGTCGTTCGGCCTATGCCCATCCCCGGCGGCGCGGTCTGGGCCCCCACTGGCCGAGTTGCCCCCCCCCCCCCCAAATGGGGATGCGGGTCGTGCCCATCGTGTTCCTGCGGGGTGCCAGCCCCGGCTGGGGTGGTACTCTGGTGGGGGCCTCGCACGGGGTGGGCATGGCGACGGGGATTGGTGGAACAATGCCGGAGCACGGCGGGACGGCACAGACTATACTCGGCGGCGGGCGAGGGGGGGAAGCGAGAAGGGAGGAAGGCCTTCTCCGGAGGCGGCGGGACTTCTCAGAAGTGGTCTTCGAGGAAAGCTGAGAACAGAACAAACTTCCCAGAAGGCCGGGGGACTTCCGAACCTTCTGAAAAGGCCTTCTCCCTCGCGCTTCCCCCCCTCGCTCGCCGACGAGATACACGAACACGGATCCTGGCCAGGATCACCCTGGGCCCAGGATCGGTGTATACGCCCTCCTGCCTATACACCGATCCTGGGCCTAGGATCGGCCTGGCCAGGATCGGTGTAGGCGTCTAGTTGGTGCCTTCCGACACGGGGGACCATGACCAAGACGGATCGCGGACACTCGGGGAACAATGTTTCTGGCCAGCAGCGACTCGGGTCCAAGACGCGGTCGGGGCAGCCGAAGAGCGCTTCGCGGCCCCATTGGGCACAACGGGAGAAGGACAGGCGCGGAGGGGGGGACGACACCGCGGGCGGCGGAACACGCTGAGACCGTGAAGATCTTGTACGCGCGTGCCAGAGCACATCTTTGCACGGGCAGCAGGGGAGAATCGGGGAACAATGACAGTAACGCTTTCGGACCTCCGAGATTTGTGTTTCTGTAATTGACCGTTCCTCGAGAAACACCCTGCCAAGCTTGGTCAGTGTCTATTTTGGTCGGCGTCAACGCGTGGACCATCATCGCGAGTCTGCGACGGCCAATGTGGGCAGTGACCAAAATCCGCATGGGCAGGATCCCAAGACAGGAGCGCGATGTTTAACGCTTTGCGACAACGGCCGTTTCCTAAGACGCTCCCCCCCCTGGTAACGTCACGGTTCGCACCTGCGCCGTCTGGGAATGGCCAGGGGTAGCTAACACCCACCGGCGCGAATCGTGACGTCACCAGCCCCCTCACCCCTCCCTCCCTTTCCCCAGTGACAGCCGTCACCGCTAGGGAGTTTAAGCTCGTGCCCGCTTCCGGTCATGGTCCCAATGCTTGCCTCGACTCTTGCCCTCCCTCGGACGGCCGTTCCCAGTGCAGCTTTCGGCTTCGTGCGTCTTTCTCGCAGGATGGTCCAACATGCACCTACTACGAGATCCGACGTCTCGGGAAAATGCAGCATCGCTCAACAACATCACGACAGGAGACATGGACCCCATCCTTCTGTGCCATTTTTCGAATCGCACCGATCCGTAACAGTCCTAGGGCCCGGCACCGCGCGAGATCGCCTGGCCCGCAAAAATCGCGACGCCAGGATCTCAGGGTAGATACAATCAAAACTGATAGTAAGGACGAACGAGAAAGGATGCAAGGCCCTTGGAAGGCCATGCTGGAGCTTCTCGGGCGGGGCGCAGCCAATGAAAGTGGCTGAGGATGGACCGAAAGGAAGGGATGCACGGGTACTCTCCCCATCCTTACCATCGGTTTCCATTGGAGTCTCTCTGTTACATGGCTATGCACAGCGACAGCAAAACCGACGACCGACCGAACCGATAGCGAAACCGAAACCGACCGACATCGACAGGCCGAAAGCAGCCTGAGAGGGCGCACAGACGCAACAACAACACACTAACCGACCGACTGCAACCGACCGACCGAGCCGTGAACACCCTTTGATGGGCCGATCTTCCACCACCACTACCATTAACGATAGGTAGGAGAGGGCGAGGAGGAGGACGAGTGGGAGGAGGGGGAAGGACAGGGAGGAGGAGGAAGAGGAGGAGGAGGAGGAGGAAGAGGAGGAGGAAGAGGAGGAGAGGGAGGAGGCGGAAGAGGGGAGGAGGCGGGGGAGGAGAGGGAGGGGGAGGAAGAGGAGGTGGGAGGAGGTATGGCGGAGGAGGAGGGGAGGAGGAAGGAGGAGGAGGATGGAGTAGGAGGAGGAGGAGGAGGAGGAGGAGGAGTGAGAAGGAGGAGGACAAGGAGGACCTGCCCATCCACCCCCCCCATCCGTCCTGCCTCTGGTAGCGCTGGCGCGAAGCAAGGCGCACACGTCCGAGCGACGCCGCGGGCGGCCCTCCCGTCCCCACGGGGGCGCCTCGGGGCGCGGGACGCCGCCCGACGGGCGGGGGTGGAGGGGGGGGGCGCGGCGGCCCTGGCTCGGGCCCACGTGGCTTTGGAATCCACGGGGAAGAGAGGGAGGAGAGGGAGGAGGAGGAAGAGGGAGGAGAAGAGGGAGGAGGAGGA
>CAUYUJ010015977.1:0-15000 GCA_963575745.1 Prorocentrum cordatum
GGAGGAGGGAGGAGGAGGAGGAGGAGGAGGAGGAGGCCACTTGCTGCCGATTATTCGCGGCCTGGGTTCTCCCCGCCCAGGACTTTGCGGACCTGCCGTCGGGGGCCCATCGCCGATCTGTCGGCGACGTGTCATCTCGATTCCGGGCTGGCGTGTCCCTCCCCGAGCTGGTCTTCCCCGACGGTCGGGCCGAGGTACGCGTCACCACCCACCAAACCAACCCAACCCAACCCGAAGGCCCCAATTTGCCCTCCATTTCCAGTGGGGGGGGTCCAGGGAACAACGAAAAAACACGTATGGAACCCGTACCCCCCCAACCCGAAATTCGGTTCTTCGGGTTGGGTTGGGGTGGTCTGGTAGGCCGTCAATGCGATCGAGGTCGGTTCGGGGAGGGTGCCCTAGTGTTTTTTTCTTGTTTGTTGGATGTTCGCGTGCATCCGCATCCAGGGGAGGAGACCCTTCGCTGTTCTGCGTGTTCTGGCTGGCGGAGGGTCCCGTGTGCTTGAGGATTTTCTCTTGTCCTGGGTCCGACTGTAACGTTGCCCCTTAAGAACAGAGGGGGATGGGACGCATGAGGAGTGGGTGCGGAAAGATCCGGGAGGAGGGGAGGGGATTAGAGCAGGGAGGTGGAAGCGGTAGGGCGGGGCGCGGGCGGAGGGTCTGCCTCGGGGATTCTGTCCGCCCCCGCCGCTGCCGTCGTCGTCATCGTCGTTGCCGCCGTGGCCGCCGTCGGCTGTCGCCGTCGTCCGCCGCCGCCGATGTCGCCGTCGACCGTCGCCGCCGTTGTCCGCTGCCGCCGTCGGCCGACGCCGCCGCCGCCACTGGACTCTGTCGTCGTCGTCGTCGTCGTCGTCGTCGTCGTCGTTGTCGTCGCCATCGTCGCCGTCGTCGCCGTCGCCATCTCCGTCGCCGTCGCCGTCGCCGTCGCTGTCGCTGTCGCCGTCGCCGTCGCCGTGACCGTCGCCGCAGCCGCCGCCGTCGGCTGTGAGGTCCCCCACCGGCGGCTGGTCGCAGCGCGACGGCCACGAGCTCAATGCTTCAGTCGGGTGTACTGGCGAGTCCTGGCGGTCCAGGGGCTCCAAGGAAGCGTGGCCGCCGCCGCCGTCGCCGTGTCTGCCGTCGATGCTGTCACTGTTCCCGTCACCGGCGCTGTCGGCGGCATCAGCGTCGGCGTCGGGGTGGTCTCCGCAGTCGTCATCGGCGAGGGCGTCATCGTCGTCGTTTTCTTCCCTCCTCCCCCCAGTCCTCCTTCTCCTCCTCATCCTCGTCCCTTAGCCATTTTGGCTCAAGATGCTTTGTTCCACAGGGGAACATGTGGATACCGCTAGTCCGCGGCCAGTCTTCATTCCTTCCCCTGGTCAGCGCCAGGGTGAGCCTCGAGGTGGTCCGCCCCGCCTTGGTGCGTCTGTTCCAGCCCAGGCATGGTGCCGCAGCCGCCAGCGGCCACCGTGGTCCGCGGCCCGCGCAAGCCCCACTGAAGCTGTGGGCAGTGCGGCCGCACGGGAAACTGGGCTTCCCGCGTCCAGTGCCCGCCCGTGCGCGCCATAGCCACAAGGAGGCCGAAGGCGCGGACGGAGGCGGCCGGCGTGCAGCGTCCAAGAAACCAGCGGGTGGAGGTGCTGGCATCCCGAAGGAGCTGTTCGCCTGGATGCAGGCTATCGGGCAGCGCCTGGCGCCGTCCGATGCCGTGTGGCTTAAGCTTCGGGGGAAGCCGCCCCCATGGCAGTCGGGTGATGATGCCGGTCCAGGTGCAGGTGGGGGCGAGTCACAGAAGTTGCAGACCATCAAGATTGGCGAGCGTATCAGCGAACTGGAGGAGCCCCTCAAGAAGCTTCCTGCAGCTGATGAGTGCAGCAAGGACCCCCGAGGTCCTACCGAGAAGCAGTTGGCGGAGCTGCGTGCAGAGAGGCGCGCGCTGCTGTCCCCTCAGGCCCTTACCGTCGTGCGCAATAAGACCTGCAGCATGCGAAGACCAGCCTGAAGAAGATGGAGAAGGAGCTGCTCGAGAAGCAGGACCAGCTCACGCAGCTGGCGAAGGGTATCGAGCATCGCAAGGAGGCGATCGAGGCGAAGAAGCTGGATGTCCTCGCGGTGGACAAGGCGTTCAGCCAGTCCGTCAGAAGTGTCACGGGTGCCCCAGTCGGCGCAGTCGGCGCGCTGGACGCCCTCCACATCGATGAGGCCGATGTCGCCGACCAGCCCGAGCTCGTCCAAATTCTCAAGTCTGAGCAGTGGACCAAGCTCAAGGCTGCTTCCTCGGCCAAGAGTGCTGCTCAGTCTGACGCTGCTCGGAGTGCTGATGGGGATCATGTTCGTGCTGCCGGCGAGGCCTCGGACGATGCCGCAGACAAGGCGGTCCCCAGCGATGGCGACGATGAAGTTGAGTTGGTGGCGCCCGCAGATGAGCAGAAGTTGCTCCTCTTTCGCTCCCGCGAGGAGGGCGGTGTCGAGGCCTTCACGCAGGCCTTCGACGCAATGTGGTCCGAAGTGGCGGCCAAGCGTGCTCGGGATCAGGTTTGGCCCTGGCGTTAGATTGTAAAGTCCAGGTGCGCCATTGCGGCTGCCTGGCTCGGTCGTCACGGGCGTTAGATCGCAAAGTCCTGGTGTGCCATTGCGGCTAGCAGGCTCAGCGTTGTCATGTTTTGCTGCTGCTGTGCCTCGGAGTGGTGCGTTTCCAGGCGATGTCGGTCGCGCGCGCGGACTTCGACGAGCGGAAGGTGCCTGGCCTGACGTGCGCGGTCTGCCTGGCCATGATCGTGCTCTTCCTCTTGGGTCAAGGCCCCCCACCCGCTGCTGCGTTCAGTATCGAGACGTACAGTGTCTGCGGTGGCAAGTCGTCTGTCAAGCGGGGGCTCGCCATTGCTACGGCGAGCGTGGTTCTCCTGCAGGAGTTCGGGCACGTTGCCGACCGCGTCGAGGCCTTGGATTCATGTGTGCTGGCAGAGGTCGGCGCTCGATGGCGCTTCCGAGCGCGCCCGCCGTCGGCGCGGCCCCTTCTGCAGGCGTTGGTTGCAGTTCGCGACAGCCTTTGCGTCGGGCCCCCGGCCCTTGGAGTGCACGTGGTGATCCCGAGCAGGCTTCAGCACGTTTTCATCGATCTATCAGCGTTTACCTCGTCGCGGGCGGGGGGGCAGGCGGGCGCAGTGGCAGTCTGTTGCAGGTGCTTGGGTTGGCAGCTGAGGCCCTGGGCGGCCCCGCCACAACTGGCCGCGATTGGAACATGCCCGCAGCGGAGTTCGAAACCAGCCAGTTCCTTGCTCATGTTGGTTGATCTACCGTGTGTGCCACCACCGTTGCGTCCAGAGGCGGCACTTGCAACTCGATCATGAATTTCTTCCTGCTAAGCTCGGCGGCCATGAGGACGTACTCCAGTGCCAGTTGCGATGCCAAGTGGTCGAAGCGAGGCCGCCGCCCAGTGCAGCTAGCACTGGAAGGCGAGGCCGAGCACGTCAATGAGCTGGTGTACGCTGTCGCGCCAAGGATGGGCACGCAGGTCATTGCCGGCCCGCAGTTGCCTTCGCCGCCTTGGGATGCCGCGCTATGTTTGGCTGAGGCTGCGGTGGTGGCATGTGCCGATGAGAGTGTCGCCCCCGGCGTTGGATGGGGCGTTCTGTTTTCTGCCCGGGGCCACCTTGCAGTGCGAGCCGCCGAGCCCATCGCGGCCGCAGTCGGCCACGAGCATGGCAATGCCCCATCTTTCGCACGGCCGCTTCGGCCCAGATGGGTTGGTTTCAGCTGCGCTATCGCAGATCCGTCGGACTTGCAGGTGCCCCCCGAGGGCTGGCAGCGGTTGCAACATTCACTGCCGCGTCTCATTGCTCTCAAGCGGCTTGCCAGCCCTTTCCCTCAGGACATGGCCCTGTATGCAGAAGAGACCCTCGCGTTATCCACGGTTGCTTACCGCGGGCTTGGCCAGTCGACGCGGCGTGGCCGCTCTTCGCAGCAGGCGCGCGCCGGTGCAGTCTGGTTTCAGCGAGGAGGCCAGCCGCGATTCCTCGGGCGATATCGAGCCCGACGTCCAGCTCGCATCCCGGCGCCTCCAACGGGGACCACCAGACGTGGAAGAACTGGTGCGCGATGGCTGTTTCGAGGTTAGCGCGGGTCCTCCGCCGCACAACCGAGTTTCGCAGCGTCGCGCAGCCCGCGGTGGTCGGCGCCGCTCGCGGGCCGTCTGCTCACGCCCACGTCGTAGCGCGGCGTGAGTTTGAGTAATATAAGAGGTTGCGGTCCACTTCCCGCCCCGCGCCAGCTTGGATTCCTGACCGCTCTTCGCTGGAGAGGACGACTGCCGGAGATATTCGCGCCGTGGCTCAGTTGTTCTCTTCCGGCGCCCGATGATTTTCGCCCCCGTCACTTCCAGTTGCTGGATGGTCCGGCTCTTGAGGTGCTTGTTTTGCGTTTGCTTGTTTTTGTTGCTTGTTATTACTAGCGATGGAGCCAGACGGCCTCCCACCGAGGCAGCTATGTTGGCTCGCCACCCCCATGCCAAGACGTCGGGCACGGGCGATCGGTTGGTGGTGCTCTGCGCTGGGCTCTACCGTGTCTGTCAGCGCCTGCGTCGGCGGGTGCTTCGTGAGCTGCGGCTACATTTTGGCCGCCCCTACAGGGGCGCGGCGCGAGGGCGTTCGTCTGCTGATTGCGCGTGGGTTCAGGCAGCCGAGGGCGAGACAGACCAGCGGCAGTCTTATCACGGCGCGCTGGCTGCGGCTGATTTCGACAAGTACAGCGGACGGATTTCTTTTGGACTGACTTACGGAACAAGTTTATCAGGTTCCGGTCGCCAACGTCCTCCCTCAAGTTAGTGCACGACATGTGGCGTGCACCACGTGTCTTGCGTCTCAGCGGTCACCGTGCGGATGGGCCTCCTTGTGCAGCTTGTGGTCTCCCTGCTGATGGCGTTTTCTGCGATGTTGCGGTCAAAGTTTGGTCTGCTCGCGAGTGCGATAGTTTTGTGGCCGGGCAGCCGCGCGCCCAGCTCGTCAGCTACATAGATGGCAGCTCAACGCGTGTGGCGCCCACTACTGCGAGCATCACCTCCCCCGTGATGGTGGCGGCCATGGTTGATATCAGGCGCGCTGTGCATGAGCCCGATGCGGTTGTCACTGGCATGCTCGCGATGGTGGGCGCCGGCCTCTGTCTCTCGCGTGGGATTTCGCGAGTGCGCTCGGGCCCCCAGCTTCAGTTGCCCGCCGCAGCGCTGTCTACTTCGGGAAGGGCGCCAGCGAGGGCAGCCGCCGCAAGGGGGGGGGGGGGGGGGGCGCCCCTCAAGCGGGCCAAGCGTCGTCAGGACATGGGGAGGCGCATGCGGACGCTCAAGCGTTTCGGCAAGGTCATCAATGGCCACAATGCCAAGTCCATCGGCGCAGTCGCCCGCGCTGGCGCCATGGCCGAGGCCACCTACGGCGACGAGGTCGTCGGCCACTGAAGCGCGGAGTGGGGGGGGGGGGGGGGGGGCGCCCCTCAAGCGGGCCAAGCGTCGTCAGGACATGGGGAGGCGCATGCGGACGCTCAAGCGTTTCGGCAAGGTCATCAATGGCCACAATGCCAAGTCCATCGGCGCAGTCGCCCGCGCTGGCGCCATGGCCGAGGCCACCTACGGCGACGAGGTCGTCGGCCACTGAAGCGCGGAGTGGATCCAGTGCCGTCGGGGCGTGGCGCGAGGGCAGCTCCCTGAGCATGGTGGCGTTGGCCTCGCCAGCAAAGCGGTTCTGCTTGGCGATGGGGCGGGGGCGTCGGCCATCGCGCCTGCGATCCAGCGTTGCAGGATGCTTTGGCAGGTTGAGGTCGGCGGCCATTCGCCGGCCACTCGCGCGCGTCTGCTTCGGCTTTGGCGGGGCGCCGAGCCCTGCGGGGCCAGGGGCTGGCCGCGTAGTCGCGGGCCGCTTCGTCGTGCTTTCCTTGCTGTGCGTCGTGCTGGGCGGGGCGCGCTCTGTGCGACTAGATGGGCGGACCGCGGGGGGTTCCACCATAGATGTCAGTCGCACGCCCCCCCCAGCATGTTTTCCGTCCTCATGTTAGCAGGAATTCAAGGGCAACGTGAGCTTTCTTTAGCCGCGCAGCTGGGGGATCCAGAAGGATCCAGGGCCTCGCTCGACTTCGTTCGATCCGTCCTCGGTGATCGGTCGCGTCGGTTTTCCGGCCCCGCGAATTTTTTGGTCAGGGTCTGCTCTTGCTGCGGAGGCTGGGCCAAGGCCCGTGCCCAAGCTGCCGGAGACCCCTGAGACGGTCTCCTCGTACGTGGCCAGAAACAGACTCTCGAGCATTGCCTGCGCGAGCGCGCGCTACCGGAGGTAGTTGCCGCTCGTGCCGAGTTCATGGTCAGTGCGCTGCTTTTGCAGGCTGGCCTTGAGTCAGATGATCCAATCTTTGTGCAATGAGTGTTTGTGTATGGTGTAAGGGGCGCGCCGCCCCCTTCCCGCGCAGATCAGGCGGTTCTCGAAGGCCCCCTGGGGGGGGTAGGGGCGCGAGACGTGGAGGTCGACGGCGTCGCGTCGCTTGTCGGGGGGCCGAGACTGGACGTCGCTCGCGATGGGTCGTGCGCGCGGCCAGGTTTCGTTGATCTGGAGCGCGCGTCCTGGTGCATTGTTTTTTTCTCCCTGCATCTCGCGTGCCCGTCGCGATCATGCGCGGGCCTGTGGTTGGGTGCCCCCCTCAGACTCCTGGCGTCGCCGAGAGCGTTGCTCTCTGTTTGATTGGTCTGATCGCCGACCGAGAGACCCTGGCTGGCAGTGGCTGCGCTGCGGCGATCCGCCGACTCCAGCAGCCTGCGCCCAATCAATTGCGTGCATCCAACCAGGCTGCAGGTAGATATCAAAATTCGGTCGTGGCCTCGAGGGCCATCGGTTCATCTCGGTTCGTCACGCGAAGGCTCATCGTTCGCGGGAGCAGATCGAGAGTCTCGATGCCGAGGGGCTTCACTGGGCTGAGGCCAACAGGATCGCTGATCATCATGCGAAGCTCGCCTCCAGCCTCCACCCTTCCCCTGCACTTGAGTTTTTGGCATCGCTCGATCTCTCGGGGGGTCTGGTTGCCGATTTTGTTGCTCTGGCTGGGGCTGTCCCATGTTTTCCTCGAGGGCGGCCCCCGGCGCTGGCGCCGGCCTGCGGTGCTGAGACGCAACGCTAATTCTCGTCGGGAGGGGCGGCGCTCTCGGGGGTGGAGTGAACTGGGCTGGCAATGTGCCGTGTGTTTCAAGGTCGCGCCCTCTTGCCGCAATCTGCTGATGAATGGGTGCCTCGGGGCTCCGTCGTTCCTGGAGACCCTCGCGGAAGACCCTCCTGGGCACCAGCTGGTTGCCGCGTCGGGCTCTCGCCTTGCTCCTCTGCGCGCCGTGAATTGCAGTGCCGAGAGTGAGGGGGCTAGGCGCGGGCCCCTGCTGCGCGTCGAGTTTGGGGGGTTGAGTCAGGAGAGACCCATTGAACTGGCCAGGGCCTGTGCCTCCCGACGCGCACAGGCGAAATGATTTGGTTTCGTTTTCGGCGGGGGCTGGCCCCCGACCCGCGAATCCGTGCGTTGATCGAGCGGGCCATCCCCGCACCTCGCGTCGGCGCGTCGGTCGCGTCCGTTCGGGGCGTCGCGTCCAGGACCACCGTCACCAGCAGTGCCAGTTGTGCGTTGGACAGCGTGGTCCCGTATGAAGCTCGATTGGCCCGCCTCCACGAGCGAACCGAGCTCGTGAAGAGGCCCGTCGGAGGCCCTAGTGGGGCGGCGTGCACCTGTCGCAAACATCATCTTCGATGGTGCACCCCCGCAATTTTGTGTCGGGCTGGCCCCTTCCTCCCTGGACGTCCATGGGAACCGTCTCATCTCATCTCATCCTCTTCCTCGTCCTCCTCCTCCTCCTCGTCCTCCTCCTCCTTCTCCTTCTTCATCCTCTGTACTTTTTCTAACATTATCACTGTCCGTGCTTTTCCCCTTGTCACCTCCCATTTACAAATACAACTTGTTAAAAACACGTTCCTTCTTCCCCGACGCTGTCCATAAGTAAGGTATTCGGCCCTCTAAGCGGATGGTTTGCAGGCGCAGGGTGTCAAACCCAATGGTTTCTCTTATACTTTAATGTTTGCCGATCGGATTGTTCTCGGCGCTTCGGAATGGCGTTCCCGCTGCAGCGTGGGCTTAATTTTGGGATCGGTGCTTTGCTCCCGTCGTTCAGAATGGCGCTCTCGCCGCAACGCGGGCCACTTTCTGGATCCTGGATCCGAATCATTTTCTCGTCGTTGTCGCCATCTCATTTCCCCGTTCCCCCTTCTCCTGGTCCTCCTGCCCCTCCTGCTCCTTCCATTGCAGCTCCTGTTGCTGCTATTCGTCCTCGTTCTCCTCCTTCCGCCTCCTCCTTTTCTTCCTGCCCATCCGTCACTTCCTCCTCCAATGTGTGCAGTTCCCTTGTGTGCGCCCGCGCATAGCACGATGGGGTCCTCTTTGGAGTTCTGGGTCCGCCATGACATTCGTCGGCGGATATATATATATATATATATATATATATATATATATATATATTAAAAACACGGCGCCATGGGAAGGTGTGGGTGGGAGTGGTCGGACGTCAGAGATGGCGCGAACGCGCCCAGCTTGTCCCTCTCTCTCCTCCCTCCCTCCTCCCCCCCTCCTGACGGGGACGACCCGCCCGCCTCCCTGCGGGGGGAGCGACGTCTTCGCTTCCTGCCCCGGTAAGAGAGGGAAAGGGAGAGAGAGAGAGAGAGAGAGAAAAGTGAGAGAGGGAGAGAGAGAGAGAGCGAGAGAGAGAGAGAGAGAAAGAGAAAGAGAAATAGAGAGAGAGAGAAAGAGAGAGAAAGAGAAGAGACAACTATAAACATAACGACAGGAAGAGAAAGAGAGAGAGAGAGAGAGAACGCGAACGAGAGAGAGAGAGAATAAGAGAGAGAAGGAGAGTAACAAAACAACGTTTGATCATTCATTCCTGCTCTCCCTCCTCTTCCTCTCGCTCCCTCTCCTCCTCCTCCGCCTCTTCCTCCGCCTCGTCCTCCGCCTCCTCCTCCGCCTCCTCCTCCTCCTCCTGCGCCTCCCCCCCCAGAGGGAGAGGCAGAGGGCGATAGGGGAAACACCTCTGGGAAATAATGAGCTCCTCGTCGGTGGGCTGCGCGGGCCCCCGGCGGCTGCTGCCGCCGCGCTGCGTCGAGGCGGGGAACCCGGGGCACGAACGGCGCGCCGCCCGTCGGGGACAGCGGCGCGGCCGGAGGGAATCCCGCGCTGCGTCGTGCGTCTGGGCGCGCCGGCGGTGCCCAGCAAGAAAGAGAGAGAGAGAGGTCGACGACGAAACATATTAATAATAATAATAATAATAATAATAATAATACTAATAATAATAACAGATTATTAGTAATAATAGTAATCATAGTGATAACAATACGTAGAAAAGAGTAATATTTGTAAACATGCTTATCGTAATAAGGCTGATCCATATAATAATAAGAATGCGATTAATAATAAGAAGAACACGAATCAGAATAATAATAAGAAAAACAACAATGATAAGGAGGTGGGCAATACTATTAGTAGTAGTAATACTAATTCCCCACATCCTAGGTTTTTTATTTTTATTTTCTCTGGACACCGCGTGCAGTCTTCACCCACATCCCCTCTCTTCTTCCGCATCGCTCACACCCACTTACTCCTTCATTGATCATCATCGTCATCTTCATCAACCACACGCTCACACGCTTTCACGCACAATCTGAATCCTTATTCATAATCACCACTCATTCACCCATCATCATCATCATCATCATCATCATCATCATCATTCACTCATCACTGCGTTATCATTCATTCCCCATCTTGACGATGGAATATGTCTCAAGTGGGAGCCTCGTCTGTGAGTGAATAGTGAGGAAGTCTCGGGCGGGAGACCCCTCCCTATGGGCCCCGCAAATCATGTTACTAATCCGAGCGGGTCATCCTCTGGCTCGAGTATAAAGGAAGTCTCAGGCGAGAGCCTCGTCTGTGAACGAATTGCGAGGAGGTCTCAGGCGGGAGCCCCCTCTCTATGGGGCCCGCGTTTCATGTTGGTAATCCGAGCGGGTCATCGGCAACGTGTAACTGTCGTCACTTTTGGGCTCTTCAGGCTTGAGTATGGAGGAAGTCGCAGGCGGGAGCCTGACTTGTGAGTGAACTGCGAGGAAGCCTCAGGCGGGAACCCTGTCCCTATGGGGCCCGCATTTCATGTTGGTAATCCGAGCGGGTCATCGGACACCTGTAACTGTCGTCACGTTTGGGTTCTTCAGGCTTGAGTATGGAGGAAGTCTCAGGCGGGAGCTTCGTCTGTGAGTGAATTGCAAGGAAGTCTCAGGCGGGAGCCCCCATCCCTATGGGGCCCGCACTTCATGTTGGTAATCCGAGCGCGTCATCGGCAACCTGCAACTGTCGTCACTTTCGGATTCCTCAGGCTTGAGTGTGGAGGAAGTCTCAGGACGGAGCATCGTCTGTGAGTGAATCGCGAGGAAGTTTCAAGCTGGAGCCCATTCCCTATGGGGTCCGCACTTCATGTTGGTAATCCGAGCGGGTCATCGGCAACCTGTAACTGTCGTCACTTTTGGGCTCCTCAGGCTTGGGTATGGAGGAAGTCTCAGGCGGGAACCTCGTTTGTGAGTGAATTGCGAGGAGGTCTCAGGCGGGAGCCCCCATCCCTATGGGGCCCGCATTTCATGTTGGTAATCCGAGCGGGTCATCGGCAATGTGTAATTGTCGTCACTTTTGGGCTCTTCTGGCTCGAGTATAGAGGAAGTCTCAGGCGGGAGCCTCGTCTGTGAGTGAATTGCAAAGACGTCTCAGGCGGGAGCCCCCATCCCTATGGGGCCCGCACTTCATGTTGGTAATCCGAGCGGGTCATCGGAAAATTGTAACCGTCGTCATTTTTGGGTTCCTCAGGCTCGATTATGGAGGAAGTCGCAGGCGGGAGCCTCGTGTGTGAGTGAATTGCGAGGAAGTCTCAGGCGGGAGCCCCCGTCTCTATGGGGCCCGCATTTCATGTTGGTAATCCGAGCGGGTCACCGGAAGCCTGCAACCGCGTCACTTTTGGGCTCTCCAGGCTTGAGTATGGAGGAAGTCTCAGGCGGGAGCTTCGTCTGTGAGTGAATTGCAAGGAAGTCTGAGGCGGGAGCCCCCATCCCTATGGGGCCCGCGTTTCATGTTGGTAATCCGAGCGGGTCATCGGCAACATGTAATTGTCATCATTTGTGGGCTGCTCAGGCTTGAGCATGGAGGACGTCTCAGGCGGGAGCCTCGTCTGTGAGTGAATTGCGAGGAGGTCTCAGGCGGGACCCCCCTCCCTATTGGGTCCGGATTTCACGTTTGCAATCCGAGCGGGTCAGCGGCAACTTGTAATTGTCGTCTCGTTTGGGCTCCTCAGGCTTGAGTATGGAGGAAGTCTCAGGCGGGAGCCCCGTCTGTGAGTGAATTGCGAGGAGGTCTCAGGCGGGAGCCCCCATCCCTATGGGGTCCGCATTTCATGTTGGTAATCCGAGCGTTTCATCGGCAACTTGTAACTGCCGTCACTTTTGGGTTCCTCAGGCTTGAGTATAGAGGAAGTCTCAGGCGGGAGCCTCGTCTGTGAGTGAATTGCGAAGAAGTCTCAGGCGGGACCTCCTCCCTATGGGTCCCGCACTTCACGTTGGCAATCCGAGCGGGTCATCGGAAAATTGTAACCGTCGTCACTTTTGGAGGTCTTCATGTTTGAATTTGGAGGAATTATTCAGCGGGAGCCTCGTCTGTGAGTGACTGGCGAGGAAGTCTCAGACGGGAGCTTTTCCCTATGGGTCCCGCACCTCATGTTCGAATCCGAGGCGGGTCATCGGCACCCTGTAAGTATCGTCTCTTTGGGGCTCCTCTGGCTTGAATTCGGAGGAAGTCTGAGTCGGGAGCATCGTCTGTGAGTGAATTGCGAGGAAGTCTCAGGCGGGAGCCCCCTCCCTATGGGACCCGCACTTCATGTCCGAGTCCGAGGCGGGTCATCCGAGCGAGCTCTTTGGGCTCCTCAGTTCCTGCGGCTTGAATACGGGGGAAGTATTGGCGGGGGCGTTGTTTGTGAGCGAATTGCGGGCAGCCTCGTCTGAGCTGGTCGTCGGCAAATTTGCTGTTGTCATGGGCTTGCGTGCCCGAAAGGGTGATTGAGGAGCTGACGACGACGACGACGACGACGACGACGACGACGACGACGACGACGACGACGACGAGGCAGCGGCGTGGCGCAGGGGTAGCCCCTTGTGTCCAGGCCGGGGGTGGTAACCCATTCTCGGCCGAATCGGGGGCAGGGGTAACGCCTTGTCTCTGGGCCGCCGATGGTAACCCATCGGCGGCCGAATCGGGCGCAGGGGTAGCCCCTTGCGTCCGGGCTGGGGGTGGTAACCCATCCTCGGCCGAATCGGGGGGGGTAACCCCTTGTCCCTGGGCTGGCCGTGGTAACCCATCGTCAGTCAAATCGGGCGCAGGGGGGAACCCTTGCGTCCGGGTCGCCGGTTGTAACCGATCGGCGGCCCCTCACCAAAAAACGCCCTGCGTGTTCGTGGGTAAGGGGCCATTAACGCAATTTTTTGAGGAGGGGGAAGAGGAGGAGGAGGAGGAGAAGGAGGAGGAGGAGGAGGAGGAGGAGGAGGAGAAGGGGGAGGAGGAGTAGGGGGAGGGGGGAGGAGGACGAGGAGGAGGAGGAGGAGGAGAACGAGGAGGAGAACGAGGAGGAGGAGGAGGAGGAGGAGGAGGAGGAGGAGGAGGAGGAGGAGGAGGAGGAGGAGGAGGAGGAGTATACATACGATGAGGAGGAGTAGAACAGCGAGGACGGCGAAGGCGAGGTGTCGAATGACAAGGGGGAGGAGCAGGATGAGGAGGAGGAGGGGGAGGAGGAAGAGGAGGACGAGGGCGAAGACGAGGAGGAGGAGGGAGATAAGGACGGAGGGCGGAGGTCTGAGGCCGCAGGTCGATGGACGGAGGACGGACGAGGAGGAGGAGGGAAAAGGAAGAGGGAGGACGATGGAGGAACGACGGAAGACGATGCAGGACAATCGAGGAGGAGGCAGGAGGAGGAGGAGGAGGAGGAGGAGGAGGAGGAGGAGGAGGAGGAGGACATTGTCTTCGTGTATCCGGGGGCCTCCGTGGAGGCTTCACTGCGGCTGCAGGCTCAAGCTTGGCTCCACCTGGTATCTGAGTTCGGGTTTCCGGGGTCGTTGCCATGTCGCAGCAGACCAACAAGAAGGAACGGACCCTCTGATTGCGTTCTTGGGCTGCACGCGCGAGTGCAAGCGCTTCCCGCCAGGGGTCTTGTCTGCTTGGGAGAAGACGTTGGCCTCGGACAGCCACGGCGTCCTGGACCCTTGACACCAGCACGAAAGCTTTCGGCTCGGCTTCGGTATGGGCATCTATTGGGAGACGCTCGCGAGGTGGATCCACGCGAGTGCTCGTCGTGACGCGCGGCGTCTGGGCGTGCCCCTCGTTTTCCTGCAGGCCGTAGACGAATGCGGCATGATTCAAGGCGACCCAAACGCAGGCCGCCGCCTCCTGAACGTCCCGAACATGCGCAAGACGGGGGACATCCACGGCGTCTGACCGGCACACGTCGGCATGGAGGTTCAGTTCGCGGCCGTGCAGGAGGAGCTGAAGAAGAAGTTGGGGCTCGTGCAGGAGCAGCGGGCCACCGTCGCGTCCTTCGAGTTTCGCGCAGACGACGAGCGAGACTACGAGGAGTGCGCGCCGGGCCAGCTCTTACGCCCCCGCTACCTACCGCAGGGGATCTGGATGCAGGTCCACGGCTTCAAGGAGTTCCCGAGGTGCTGCTGCAGAGCGCCGAGGGCGCTGACGACGACGGCGCGGCCGAGGCGCTGGCGAGGAGCTTGCTCGCGTTCAGGCCCAGCGGGCAGGAGTTCGCGCGGCAGAGCTCGGGGCCGCGCGATGTGCGCCGCTCGGGGTTCACCCTGGCGCGCGCGTCCTACCTGACCTCCGCGCCGTCGCAGGGTCAGACGCTGCGCAAGGGCGTCGCCATCGACTGCGCCAGGGGATGGGGGCGCTGGTCGCGCGGGCATGTCGGACGAGCAGTGGGGGCTGCACCTCTACGTCATGTTCTCCCGCGCCACGTGCGTGCGGAACACGTTGATCCTGCGGCCGCCCGCGCGAGACTTCCTGGTGCGCGGGCCGCCGGCGCCTCCGCGGAAGGCGCTCGAGGATTTCGACAAGAGTGCAGTGGGCTCCAGGGCTGAGGCGGAGCAGCTCGCGGCAGAGCTGGGCTTCGCGCTGCCGCCCGCCTGAGCGCGGCCGCGACTAGCTCGGTGCCGGCGGGGTTGCCCCGACGGCTCGCCCTCGCGCCCCGGCGGCTCGCGGGGTTGCACGGACGGCCTGGCCCGAAGGGTTGCCCCGACGGCTTCGCGATCTAGCCGTCGGCAAACGCGCGCGCGATTGCCCGGGCGGCGAGGGCGCCGAGGTACGTCGATTTGCTTGCGCCGACCAGGGGGGCGGGGGGGCGCGCGCGGAGAATATGCAGGCGGGGGATGAGGAGGAGGGAAGGAGCATGGGGGGTGCGATGACGAGGAGATGAGGAGGTGGAGGAGGAGGAGGAGGAATCGGCGGAGGATAAATTCAGGGAGGGGGAGAGGGCAGAGCAGAGGGCGAGAGGAGAGTGTCCGCAAGGGAGAGGAGGAAAGGACTAAGGGGAAGCTAAACAGATTCCCAGGCGGGGTCCGACCGTCGGAGTAGTTTTTGTTCACGACTCTAATAATGATAATGGTATTACTAGTGATATCAATGCTGATAATACTAACAATAATAATATGATTACTAATATCATTTTGATCACTACTACTACTACTACTACCACCACTACTACTACTACTACTACTACTACTACTACTACTACTACTACTACTACTACTACTACTGGTACTACTACTACTACTACTACTACTACTACAACTACTACTACTACTACTACTACTACGACTACGACTACGACTACTACTAACTACTACTACTACTACTACTACTACTACTACTACTACTACT
>CAUYUJ010015977.1:30000-42500 GCA_963575745.1 Prorocentrum cordatum
TCCTCCTCCTCCATCACTTCATTCCCATTGTTGGAGTCATGGCCACACACAAGCACGCGACCTCCGCCCAGGCACGAAGGCGGACCCACGCCACAGGCACGCCGCCGGCCCAAGCCAAGGCAGACAAGGTTCCAGACAATCCACCGACACCCAATCGCAACCCACCCACAACCAGGCACGGGCCCCACTGACCACAACCCAGGCACACGAGAGAACCCAAGACAATCGACCGACCCACGCCCAGGCACCAGCGGACCCATAGCCCATGGTTCGGCAAGAAAGCACGGCCACGCCCAGAGGCGAGGGAAGCACCGCACGGAAACATGTTGCCTCCTCCCCCTGCTCCTCCTCCTTACGCCCTCCTCCGTCATCCCGCTCCTCCCTCCTCCTGCTCTTCATCCTCCTCCTCCATCCCACCCTACCTCCCTCCCTTCCGGCCTCCATCCCTCCCTCCTTCCTTCCTTCCCTTCCCTCCCTTTCCTCCTCACCCTTTCTCCTCCTCCCTCTTCTCCTCCTCCTCCTCCTCTTCCTCGTCCTCCTCCTCCTTTTCCTCTTGCTCTTCCTTCTTCTCCTCATCGGATCAGCAGGAGGAAGGGAAGGATGGGGAGGAGGAGGAAGAGGAGGAGAGGAGGAGGAGGAAGAGGAGGATGAGGAGGTGGGGGACGGGCAGGAGGAGGAGGAGGAGGAGGAGGAGGAGGAGGAGGAGGAGGAGGAAAAGAAGGAGGAGGAGGAGGAGGGGGAGGAGGAGGATGAGGATGAGGAAAGCGAGCAGGAAAAGAGGAACGCTGTTTTCTCGTTTTCCACAATGGGTTTGCGAACCCCACCTTCGCGTACGATTGGCTCTATAGCCCCTATATTGTTTTCTTACGAGCGAACGGCGAAATTCTTGGTTTCTGAACCCCTTCTTCGTGTACTATTAGAAGCAGTGGGCTTCCGAACTTCATCTTCGTGTACTATTAGCTCTATAGCCCCTGTATTGTTTTCCTACCAGCGAATGGGGAAATTGTGGGTTTCCGAACTCCTGCTTCTTGTACGATTAAACTCCGACTATTCTCTGTTATTCTATTTGGTTTTAACTGACTGTGTAGAACCCGAACCCGAACCCTTGCCCTAACCCATTCATTCTTAGTAGACACGAAGGTGAAGTTTCACCCTCGTAGTAGTAGTAGTAGTAGTAGTAGTAGTAGTAGTAGTAGTAGTAGTAGTAGTAGTAGTAGTAGTAGTAGTAGTAGTAGTCGTAGTAGTAGTAGTAGTAGTAGTAGTAGTAGTAGTAGTAGTAATCTAGTAGTAGTAGTAGTAGTAGTAGCAGTAGTAGTAGTAGTAGTGGTAGTAGTAGTAGTAGTTAGTAGAAGTAGTGGTAGTGTGTCGTAGTAGTGGTAGTGGTATCGTGGTCGTGGTCGTGGTCGTGGTCGTGGTAGTGGTAGTGGTAGTGGTAGTGGTAGTGGTAGTGGTAGTAGTAGTAGTAGTGTAGTAGTAGTAGTAGTAGTAGTAGTAGTAGTAGTAGTAGTAGTAGTAGTAGTAGTAGTAGTAGTAGTAGTAGTAGTAGTAGTCGTAGTAGTAGTAGTCGTAGTAGTAGTAGTAGTAGTAGTAGTAGTAGTAGTAGTAGTAGTAGTAGTAGTAGTAGTAGTAGTAGTAGTAGTAGTAGTAGTAGTAGTAGTAGTAGTAGTAGTAGTAGTAGTAGTAGTAGTAGTAGTAGTAGTAGTAGTAGTAGTAGTAGTAGTAGTAGTAGTAGTAGTAGTAGTAGTAGTAGTAGTAGTACTAGTAGTAGCAGTTGTTGTTGTTGTAGGAGGGGCAGGAGGAGGTGGAGGAGGGGGAGCAAGAGGAGGAGGAGGAGGAGGAGCAGGACGTGGCGGATGAGCAAGAAGATGAAGAGGAGAAGAGGAGATTGATGAGGAAGGCGGAGGACGCGGAGGTTTTCCAGCAGCAGGGGGAGGAGGAAAGGGAGGAGTAGGAGGACCAGGGGAAAACATGGGAGGGGAAAGAAAGGGAGCAACAACGACGAGGAAGCACTCTGAACAAGAAGTGCGGCACTCGCAGGGGCGAGAGCGCCAGTCGGAGCAGCGGGACAAACGTGCCGATCCTGACATGAGGCCAACGCTGCTGCGGCAGCACCAGTCTGAGATGCAGGAAACATTCTGGTTGAAAACGAACCATTGGAAGTACAGCTTTTGAAATCTGTAACACTAGGTACGCGGAGGGGGGCTGGCCCCTCCCCGCCCATCTTAGGGGGAGAGAGGAGAGCAGTATCCATATAGAGTAATTGTGGATGGGGAGGGTTGGGTAAGGGGGAGCGCGGGATGAGTAAACAGACGGACGAGGATGTCGGGGAGTAGCCGGGAAGCGGGGAAGACGGAGGAGTTGGAGGAGAAAGAAGTCCCCTCCCTCCCCCTCCCCTCCCCCTGCTCCCTCCCCCATCTCCCTCCGCCATTTCTCCCCCTATACCTTCTCATCCTCCTCCGAAGTCCCCTCCCCCTCCTCCTCTCCCCCTCCCCCCCCCAGCCCCGCGCCCCGTGCTCCTCGAGCTCACCCTCGCGCTCCTTCCCGCAGAGCTCGCGGCCAGGCGCCCGCGAGAACTCTCTGGAGCTTCAGGCCACAGAAGTCTCCAACCCCCCCCTTCCGCCCTCCGTCTCCCCTCCTCCTCCGCGACCTCGTTCTCCTCGTCTGGGTCTTCTCCCTCCTCCCTCCTGCTCCGTTTCCTCCTCCTCCTCTCCTTCCTCCCTCCTCCTCCTCTCCTCCTCCTAGCTCCTCCCCTCCTCCTCCTCCTTCTCCTCCTCCTCCTCCTCCTCCTCCTCCTCCTCCTCCTCCTCCTCCTCCTCCTCCTCCTCCCTCTCCTTTTTGGACGTTGCGCGGACCTAGAGATCGGATGGTCGTGGCGTCTGTCCTCCTCCTCCTCCTCCTCCTCAGGTCTACGAGCTGTACTGCAAGCTCCTCCGGATGGGGGGCGGCGCCGAGCTCAGCGGCCCGACGAGCCCGATCGCCTCGCGGCCGGAGGGGCGGCGCCGGACGGCCGAGATGGCGCCCGCGCCCGCCCCTGAGGGCAAGGTCCTGGGCCCCGAGGCGGTGACTTCTCCATGGCCCGAGGGGGGCTGCAGGCCGTCTCTCAGGGTGCAGGCCGTCTCTCAGGCTGCAGGCGCCGTCGTCGTCGTCGCCGTCGTCGTCGTCGTCGTCGTCGTCGTGGCCGTCGTCGTCGTCGTCGTCGTCGTCGTCGTCGTCGTCGTCGTTGAACGCGGGTCGTCCCTCAGGCTGCGCGAGTTACTGGATCATTGCCACTCTCGTCTGTCCCCCGCCCGCTCTGCGTACGATTCGCCCAGCAGGCGTCTCCGCTTGTGCTGAGGGCGCGATTCGCGATCGCCATCGTTGCGACCAAGCAGTTGCCCCATCAGTTTTTTGTGCAGAGACCTCAGATTTCTCAGACAGTCGCTTGCTCATGGAGTCGTCCGATTGGCGTGACACTGTTTGTTGTCTTCGCGTTCGGAATGACCGCCGCCTTGGGGATCGATCTTGGAGGACCTCGGCATGCAGTGCATATGAATCAGTTTGGCCCCCCAGGCCCTGAATCTATGATCATGTGCGTTGAGTTCCCGCTGTCTTCGACACATAATCAAAGGACATCATGGGCAGCACGGGTGAAAAAAGATCCTGGACTTTCTGGCGCAAGCCACTGCTGGAGCTGATGATCGCAGCCCTACCCTGACAAGTAACCAGAGAAAAAGAGAGCGATAGAGCTAGAGAGAGGGGAAGAGAAAGAGAGAGAGAGAGAGAGAGAGACAACCAACACAGATAGCGATATTACAAACAACATAAATATCGAAAAACGGGAAAAAGAGAAAGAGAGAGAGAGAGAGGGATGCAGAGGGACAGGATCAGGCTTCGGAAACTTAGGGATTCGTCAGAAAAAGTCCAGGGCCGGGCAAGCCCCCAAGGAATGCATTCTTAATATCGATGAGAGCTCGTTTTCGTAGCCGTCCCCAGGATCAACGGGACGGCTGTCCCTGGGGCTCCGCAGCATCAGGTAGCAGCAGGCAGCAGCAGGCAGCAGCAGGCAAAATCAGGCAGCATCAGGCCATCAGGTAGCAGCGGTAGGCAGCAAGCAGCAGGCAGCAGCAACAGGCAGCAGCAGGATGAAGCACGCATGCAGCACCGGTCCCCTCCGGGATGTGCTGAGCCAGCGAAATTCGCTAAGAACATGTTTCTGGGGAGTCGGTTTCGGGAGTCGCTTGGGAGCGCCGGATGGGGACACCGGTTCCAGGCATTCGGGGATACCCGTTCCCAGCATAATTACCTGTCCCTGGCATTCTGGGGACTGGTGTCCCTGGAATGCTGGTGTCCCCAGAATGTCGGGGGCCAGTGCCCCCGGAATACCAGGGACAGTTGTTCCCCAGAATGCCCGGGGGCTGGTGTTCCCAGAATTCCTGGGACTGAAGCCCCTGGAATGCCAGGGACAGACGGTGTCCCCAGCGCCAGGGACCGGTGTCCCCGGAATGTCGGGGACAGTACGTCCCCAGCGAATTGTGGGGACATTTGTCCATCGGATTGGTTGTCGCTGTTGCTGACTCCCCACTTTCCGGGGACGTCCCTGACTTCGCAGAAGGAGCGGCGAGCAGCAGCGCGTCGCGCAGAACAAGAAGCATGTTTTTGTTTGTTGTGTGTGAGTGTGAGAGGTTATGCGTGTCTGTGTGTGTACGTGTGTGTGTGTGTGTGCGTGTGTGCGTGTGTGCGTGTGTGTGTGCCTCGCCAGACCCTCGTGGCTTACTCGCCAGCTCAGGTAATTCACCCAACAGTGTTTTTCTCTAAGGCCCCCGGCACGGGTGAAACATGCCTGGCCGCGGGTGACACTTCAAAAGGCAAGGGGCCATGCCCATGTCCACCGCCTGTAGAGGTGGGGCTGGCTACGAATCAGGAGTGGCCCCTCGCCAGAGCGATTCTTGGCGAGTGCCCTCGCGTGTTCCTGTCACTGGCTTGCACACTTGGCTTTGCCCCCCCCCCCCCCGCGACCCGGCGCCCAGGTCGGCCTGGCCAGGACCCCAGGCCGCCTCCGCTGGAGCAAAGGCATGACCGCGCTTCGCGCTCCGCGGCGTGAGCCCTGGGTCGGGGAGAGGAGGCGCATTCGGGAGCCGGGTCAGCCAGAGCAGCGGCTCTTGCAGGACCCTGCAGAGCCAGCTGGGCGGGTGCTCCTGGGCGGTGGCCCGAATGAGGGGTGCAGAAAAGGCCCGAAAGGGGCCTTTTAGGGCCGCCCAAAAGGGGCCCCAAAGGGCGCCTTTGGGGCCCTTTTCTTCACCCCCCACCTGGGTCACCCCGCAAATAGCACCCGCCCGAGCCAGGGGCGCATTGTCCTGGGACAGGTCGCAGGATCCTGCAGGATCCTGCAAGGCCTGACTGACCTGGGTTTGGATTGATCCGGGCCAGTCGATCCCCGACGCACCACCACCACCGCCTGCCCCCTCTTCGAAATGAATAGCACTGATCGCACGCGAAACTGTCCAGTTCGTTCCAGCCCAGCCAAGTTCTTGGCGGCGAGCCGGGGGGGGGGTGAAGTGAGAAGGAGAAGGCCTTCTCAGAAGGCTCGGGAGCCCCCCAACCTTCTGAGAAGTTTTCTCAGCCTTCCTTGAAGACACAGAACACTTACCAGAAGGTCGGAGGGATTCTGAAAAGTCCCGCCGCCTTCTGAGAAGGCCTTCTCGTTCTCACTTCCCCCCCCTCGCTGGCCGCCGAAAGTTCAGCGCACCCCCTGCCTCAGGTCCGTGCCCCGCGCCAAAGGTGCAGAAGTTCGGTGAGGGTGATGCCAGGTGGTGGTGGTGGTGGGATTTGTTTTGTTTTGGCGGGACAACGTCGCAGTCGGGTTTCCAGACTCTCTGGGCCATCCCTAATTGGGTTTCGAGACTCCCAGGGCCATCCCTGGGGAGTTCGACGGCCGATTCCCCCGGCCCCGATGTGCAGCGATGCTTCGGGGCTCGCGCTGCATGGCGACGAGGGAGCGCCAATTATTCGCACCAGATAGTAGCCCCAAAGAGTGGATATCCTGGACTGGAATCTCTGCATACACTCCTTGCCTGCCAGATCCTTCTCTCTCACTCTCTCCCTTTCTCTCTTTTGCGTATATTCTATATACATATAGCAACTAGTCTCCGTTTGCTCGATCTGCCCTCACACCTCCCTCAGCACTCGATTGTCCCCGACCTACTCTCAAGCAGTATACACGAGTGTTCGTGTGTGTGTGTGTCTCTCTCTCTCTCTCTCTCTTCCTCCATGTTTTTTTCGTTTTCTTTCTTTCTCTGTCTTTCTCTCCATGTCCCTCTTTCTCTCGCTCTCTCTCTTTTTATTTGTACAACTTCGTCCTAGGCTCTCTGATTTGCAAATCCTAGATTTATCATATACCCTCTCAGTTTGACCTCCCCATGCATCTTTCAATGCTATATGTGACAATGGTCGCAAGGACTGTCTGTCTGTCTGTCTGTCTGTCTGTCTGTCTGTCTGTCTGTCTGTCTGTCTGTTTGTCTGTCTGTCTGTCTGTCTGTCTGTCTGTCTGTCTGTCTGTCTGTCTGTCTGTCTCTCTCTCACTCTCTCGCTCTCTTCAATCCCTGGGGGCAGTTCTGTTCGCAACTCTCTGGCATTTGTATTTTTTACGATCAAAGACTCAGGCGCTTGGCCATAACCAAGACATCCAGAACCATAGAACCTTACGCTGCCAGGAATGACGGACACCGGGAAGGCAGAAACCCATCAAACTTTGCACTGCCAGGGACCCTGGAATTGAGAATCGAGAACCCGGGAACCCAGCCGCCCAGCCTACCAAACCGGTAACGTGGGAGCCCAGTATACTTGCCAGGAACCCCGGAACACACCGACTCAGGAGCCCTGAACCAGGAACCGGGGACCCGGGAACATACCGAAATCAGCCCGGAACCAGGAATCAGGAACCCAGAAACCGGGAACCCGGAACCCAGGAGCTCAGCCGCTTGCCGAAGTCGCCCCGGAGGTTTCGCCAAATCCTTCAGTCTCCGCGAGGATCCTCTTCAGTGCAAGCGCTTATTGCGTAACAGCCAGGTGGGGCCACATTTTGTTTGTTTAAACGCTTCGCTCATTCCGCGGGCCTGTTTCGCATCACTGTGGCTGCGTGGTGGTGTGCTTGTGCCCAGGGGGACCGGTAAGGCAGACAGGAATGTCCTCGGGGAGATCTTCGGGGATGTGGCTCCCGCCTTGTCGAGGGGAGCCGACCGACCAACTGCCCCAGGGCGCCAATATGGCTCAAGAGAGCTCCAGCAGAGTTTCGAGACGTACTCCAGATTTCGTAATAAAGGGAGGGGGGTCTCATTTCGGGGGGGGGCCTCTTCCAGGCTATCTTGGAGGGCTCTTCCAGGCTATCTTGGGGGACGATGTTTTGGAAGGTTCTCCCACGGGGGGGGTCTGAAATGACTTGTCTTGGAGGGTCCAGACCCCCTCCCTTTTATTACGAAATCTGGAGTACTTGGGTTGTGGGTCAGAGTCCTCATGGATGCTTCTTGAGGTCTCTTCGGAGGGCTCTCGGGAACCTCTGGGGAGCAGCTTTGGGGCCTCTGGGGAGCCTCTTGGGGGCTTCTTGGGGACTTCTTGGTGCTTCCTGGGGTCTTGTTGGAGGTCTTGGGGGTCTCTTTTGGGGCCTCTTGGGTATCTCTTGGTGCCTTTTGGGGGGCTCTTGGAGGCCTCCGGGAGTTTCCTGGGCGCTTCTTGTGGCCGAATGCTCGAACTGTCCGTTCGGGTTCCCCCTCTGGGCCCCCTCTTCGGGCCATCCTGGGGCAGTCTTAGGACAATCTTAGGGCCATCTTGGGCCGTCTTAGGGCCATCTTGGGCCATGTGGGGGCCCTCTTGGAGGTTTTTGTTGGTCCGTCTTGGAGCGATCCTGGGGCTTCTTGCGCCGTCCAGGGCGGTCGGCAGCTTGAATAGGCGGTACCGCCAACATCGTCCGAAAACCCACGCAACATTCATAGTTTTTGCGTTTCCTGGGCCTCTCGAAGCTCTTGGCCTGAGGCCGTGGGGCCTTCCTTCAGTGCAAGCGCTGATTTGGGGAGCAGCCAGGTGGGGCCATGTTTTGTTTTTTCCCTGGGAGGGGCCAGGTGGTGGTGCTGCTGCTGCTGCTCCGATGCAGGAGTTTTCGTTCTCCAGGACCCGGGGGGTCGCGATTGCGCGAAGGTAGCTGCGCTTTGTGCCTGGCGCGGCGCGACGCGCGGCGGTAGGTGGCCTGATATCCGCCCATCGGGGGCCTGGCCATGATCGCTGCAGGCGAGCAGTCGGTATCCTCCCACCCGTAATTACCGAGGCCGAGGGGGCTACCTGATCGACTTGCAGGAGGAGGACGGTTGCCGGCGGAGGGCAGCTCTTTCACCCCTCACGCCTATCGGGGTGGGGGAGAGGATGGAAGAGAGAGGAGGAAGAGGAAGAGGAAGAGGCAGAGGATGAGGATGATGATGAGGATGAGGATGAGGATGGCGATGAGGACGACGATGCTGCTGCTGATGATGACAATCATAGTTATATGATACTGGTGATGCTGCTGATGATGATGATGCTGAAGATGATGAGGATGCTCATGATGATGCGAATGATGATGATGATGATGATGATGATGATGATGATGATGATGATGATGATGATGGTGGTGATGATGATGATGATGATATGGTGATGACGATGTCTATGAGGATGAGATGATGATGATGATGATGATGATGACAATGATGATGATGATGATGATGATGATGATGATGATGATGATGATGATGATCTCGATGATGATGATGAATATGAGGATGTTGATGATGATAATGATGATGATGATGGTGGTGGTGATGATGATGGTGATTCTGATGGTGAACTTGATGATGATGAGGAGGAGGAGGGTAGGAGGAGGATGAGGAGGACGTGGGGGATGAGGAACTTGATAGTGACGATGATCACGGTGGTGATGATGATTCTGTCAATGAAGATGATGGTGTTGTTGCTGATGATGATGCTGCTGATGCCGATGGCGATGACGATGACAATGGTGCTGCTGATAATGAGGATATTGATGTGATGGACATATTGCTGGTGATGGCGATGGTGATGGTGATGGTGATGGTGGTGGCAAGGGTGATACTGATGGTGGTAAAGATGAGGCTGCTGATGATGATGCTGATGATGATGCTGCTGATGATGATGCTGATGATGCTGATGCTGATGATGATGACGATGATGATGCTGGCGACGACTGTTTTGCTGGTGATGATGATGGTGATGATGCTTTTGATGACGATGGTGATTGTGATGATGATGCTCACGATGATGCTGATTCTGATTATGGCGCTGACGGTGAAGACGCTGATGAAGATGATGACGTTGATACTTTTGCTGATGATGCAGACGATGATGACGATGCTGATGATCATGAGGCTGATGACGATGCTGATGATGATGCTGATGACGATGATGCTATTGATGACTATGATGATGCTGATGATGAGGATGATGATGCTGATGATGCTGATGATGCTGATGATGACGATGATGCTGATGCTGCTGATGATGATATTGATGATGCTGATGCTGATGCTGCTGAGTGTGCTGATGATGCTGCTGATGCTGATGCTGGTGGTGATGATGACGATGGTGATGACGATTATGATGATGATGCTGCTTCAGATGATGATGATGATAGCGATGCTGAGGGTGAACATGATGATGCTGATCATGGTAAGGCTGCTGATGCTGATCCTGCTGATGCTGATGATGATGTTGATTATGCTGATGCTGCTGCTGCTGATGATGATGATGCTGGTGACGATGATGATGGCCGTGATGATGATGAGGATGATGATGATGATTATGATGATGATTATGATGATGATGATTATGATGATGATAATGTTGATGCTGATGATGGTGGTGATGATGATGCTGCTGCTGATGATGCTGATGCTGATGCTGATGCTGCTGATGATGATGATTATGATGATGATGATGCTGCTGCTGATGATGATGATGATGATGATGATGATGATGATGATGATGATGATGACGATGACGATGACGATGCCGATGACGTCGATGTCGACGGCGACCAGGAGGAGGAGGAATAAGAGGAGGAAGATGAGGAGGAGGAGGAAGAGGAGGAGGAGGAGGAGGAGGAGGAGGAGGAGGAGGAGTGGGATGAGGAGGAGGATGCGGCTGGGGAGAAGGAGGAGGAGGAGGAGGAGGAGGAGGAGGAGGAGGAGGAGGAGGAGGTGAAGCTCCACCGAAGGCTCCAGTGGCTGCGCTCGCATGCGGTTCCGCTCCCATTTCGGCACACCCCTCACACGTTTCGTGGCTCTATAGGGAGCTTCGCTGAAGGCCCCAGTGGCTGCGTTCGCATGCGGTTCCACTCCCATGTGGGCACACCCCTCACACGTTTCGTGGCTCTATAGGGAGCTTCGCCGAAGGCCCAAGTGGCCTGCGTTCGCAAGCGGTTCCGCCGCCATTTCGGCACCCCTCGCACGTTTCGTGGCCCCATAGGGAGCTCCACCGAAGGCCCCAACGGTTTCCTTCGCATGTGGCTAGGGAGCTTCACCGAAGGAAATGATCACAACTGGTATTCACAACTGCATGTGGTTGGGTCCTTCGCCAGTTGTTCTCGTTAGTTTGCAACCTCGCAGTCAAATCTGGCTGGAACCCCCAAGGGGAACCATCGACGATCGAGATTTCCACTGTCTGGGTGCTGGGCCGTTACGGCCAGCGCCGGGTAGTAAATGGAGCACGAGCAGAAGGTGGAGGAGGAGGCGGACGAGGCTGTCGTCGCCTCCCAGTCCCCACGCAAACCATCCCTCCTTCCCAGAAAGGTGCTTCACTTAATGCTCAGACTTGATTGCAGCCGTGGACCCCCAACAGCAGGTACTTGCACTCTCGATGTGCACCCAATGTGGCGCAGCGTAGGTGCTGCAATCAATGTGGTGCAAGTTGCGCGGAAGTAGCTATGTGGTGCTTTCCACATAAAGCGCCAGGTGGGCACGGGCGCCCACGCAGTGAAAGCCCAGAGATCTTAGCCAGCGCGAAGATCGAGCTGGTAGAGACGCGGGTCAATGCAAAAGGGGGTCAGGCATAGCGCTGGATCTTGCAGGATCTTGCAAGGCCAGGGTTGCATTGCCTTGGGTTAGCGCGCAGGGTCCTGCGGGATCCTGTAAGGTATCGCAGGATCCCGCAAAGCCTGACTGACCCGGGCTTGCACTGGAAGCGCGGAGCAGTGGAAGCCCGAACGGGGCGGGCATGAGGCGGGCGCGGGCGCCAGCCGAGCGAAAGCCCGAAAGCGCTAGCAAATACTATGAACCCCGCAGTGCAAGCACTGTCGGGCGAATAATCATCAGGCCTGGGTCCTATTCGGAAGCCTTCGCGCGCAGGTAATCCATAACAGTCGCCAAGCGCGCCGAAATCTCAACCCTGCCCCCCTCCCGGAGGGGTACCCGCACTTTTTTTTTCACGCCCGCCCCGTAACCACCCTCTCCTAAGGACTGAGGCTTGCAGGACACACATGTGTTTTGTCCCCAGAGTGGTGGCAGATCGGCTGGTGCAAAAGCTGTTGGAGGGATGACGGTGCTGACGATGATGATGATGTTGATGATGATGATGATGTTGATGCTGATGCTGATGGTGATGATGATGATGACGATGATGATGATGATGAGGACGAAGATGAGGATGATGAGGATGCTGATGATGATGGTGCTGATGATGCTGCTGATGATGATGACGCTGGTAATGATGGTGATGATGACGATGTCGCTGATGCTGATGGTGATGCTGATGATGATGCTGATGATGATGGTGACGATGACGATGACGCTGATAATGATAATGATGGTGATGCTACTGATGATGAGAATGAAGATAATGAGGGTGGTACACGGATGATGCTGATACAGATGGAGGTGATGATGATGTTGAGGACGATTACGATGACGATGACGACGATGGTGATGGTGATGGTGATGATGCTGATGATGGTTATGATGCTGATGATGATGATGATGCTGATGACGATGATGCTGATGATGACGATTATGATGATGCTGATGATAAAGATGATGTTGGTGGTGGTGATGGTGGTGTTGATGATGACAATGATGGTGTTTATGATAGTACTGCGATGATGTTGGCGCTGCTGCTGCTGCTGCTGCTGCTGCTGATGATGATGATGATGATGATGATGATGATGATGATCAGTATCATGATGAGGCTGTCGCGGCTGTTGCTGATGACGATGATGCTGCTGCTGCTGATGATGATGATGATGACTTTGATGTTGTTGTTGATGATGGTGGTTGCGATGGACAAGGAGGCGAATAGGAGTATTAGAAATAAGTTTACATAGCTGGAGGAGGAGGCGTCGTTCGGCGTCGGCGTCATATCTCGGCGTTGCTGTCGGCGTCGGTGTCGTCGTCGGCGTCGTTGTTCGTCGTGAGTCGGCGTCGTTTGTCGGCGTCCTTCGTCGTTCCGCGGTCGGAAATGGTCGTCCTTCG
>CAUYUJ010015977.1:47500-103177 GCA_963575745.1 Prorocentrum cordatum
CACTACTAATAAGAAGGAAACGCATGCGAATACGAGGAGGAGGATGATGATGATGAGGAGGAGGAGGAGGAGGAGGAGGAGGAGGAGGAGGAGGACGAGGAGGCGGATGAGGAGGAGGCGGAAGAGGGGGGAGAGGAGGCGGATGAGCAGGAGGAGAGAGGTTGCGAGGAGGAAGGAGAGGGAGGAGGAGGAGGAGGAGGATGAGGAGCAGGGAGTGGAGGGAGGTGGTTGTGGAGGAGGAGGAATGGGGGGGGCGGTGGAGGATGAGGATGATGCTGACGATGAGGAGAGGCGGAGGAGGAAGAGGGCGAGGAGGAGGAGGAGGAAGACGAGGAGGATGATGAGGAGGAGGAGGAAAAGGATGAGGAGGAGGAGGATGCGGAGGACGAATCGGACGAGGATGACGTGGAGAAGGACGAGGAGGAGGATGAGGAGGAGGACAAGGAGGGGGGGGAGGAGGAGGAGGAGGAGGGGGAGGAGGAGGAGGAAGAGGAGGAGGTGGAGGAGGAGGAGGTCGATGAGGAGGAGGAGGACGAGGAGAAGGATGAGGAGGCGGAGGAGGAGGTGGAGCATGAGGAGGAGGAGGAGGAGGAGGAGGAGGAGGAGGAGGAGGAGGAAAGGGAGACCGAGGAGCAGGAGGAAGAGGAAAAGGAGGAGGAGGAGGATGAGAAGACCAGTGTAAACCCAAGAGCCATCAACGATGTTACGGCGATGTTTGAATATACTTTCCTCCAAGCTCCCTCTTCACAGGCCCCTACAACGGTTCATTTTCATTGAGGGAACGGCCTCGTTGACAGACGAACGTTTGAAGACCCTGAAGCATGCCAACACATTGTTTTCGGGATTCCAACGCCACGCATCAACCTGACTGCTGCGTCTTGACGATCCTGAATCTTGCCAGAACGCCATTCTTGGGACACGCAGCGAACCAGCATCATTGTTGCACCCGCATAATCTGGAGTCCTTTCAAAACACCATTTCTGGTAAGCTGATGATGAGAATCCGCGGAACGTTCTGCAATGTGTGTAAACGAGTGTGCGCGGCGCTAAGGCGAGAGCCACAGTTTGAACAGGAACCGCCCGCAATCCGTGAACCTCTTGCATTTTTTAATACGAAGGTGCGCCGCACTACGGCGAGGGCAACCTTTTGAAAACCACCCGCCCTCAATCCGTGACACTTGTTAGCGTTCGTTTTAGACGAATGTGTGCCGCGTTTCGGCGAGAGTCACATTTTGAAAACGACTTGCCCTCAACCCGTGAAGCTCTTGCAATTTGTTTAGACGAATGGTCGCCACGCTAAGGCGCCACATTTTGAAAACGACCCGCCCTTAATCAGTGAAACTCTTGCAATTGTTAAAAGCAAATGTGCGCCGCGCTAATGCGAGAGCCAATTTGAAAACGACCCGCCCTCCATCTGTGAAAATGTTGCGCCAACACTTAAGCTTCAGAGTCATAAGTGGTGAGGAGCTCTCAGGCGAAGCGCCCGACCCGCCCTAAAAACTTGCCTTGGGGTGCCACTGGGAAAAGTTATTTTTTCAGGAATTTAAATGGAAGAGGAAGGTGGAGGAGGAGGACGAGGATGAGGAGGATGAGGAGGAGGAGGGCGGAGGAGGAGGAGGCGGAGGAGAATGACGAGGCGGAGGAGGAGGAGGCGGAGGATGGAGGAGGAGGAGGTGAGGATGAGGATGAGGATGAGGTGAAGATGAAGATGAATGATGATGATGATGATGATGATGATGATGATGATGATGATGTGGATGATGATGATGACGATGCTGAGATGAGGATGCTGATGATGATGTTGATGATGATGATGATGATGATGAGGAGGAAGAGGAAAGAGGAAGAGGAGGAGGAGGAGGAGGAGGAGGAGGAGGAGGAGGAGGCGGCGAGGATGGAGGAGGAGGAGGAGGAGGAGGAGGAGGAGGAGGAGGAGGAGGAGGAGGAGGAGGAGGAGGAGGAGGAAGAGGAGTAGGAAACCGGCCCCGTTCTGGCCGTGGGCGGGGCCAGGTGGCGGGCCCTCCCAGGGCGACATGCTGCCCGTCCTTCCCCCCCATGCCCTCTCGGAAGGCTGCCCCCCTCGGCCCCGCCCCCTGGTCAACGCGCAGCCGGGGCGAGTCCGAGGCTCGCTCCCCCGAGGCCCGAAGGCCCGCAGTCCTGTGGGCGAGGGGGCAGTAAGAGGCAGGACGGCTCCGCCTTCGGGGGCGCCTTGCCCCAGGGCGGCTGGAGAGTTTGTGTTGCCTCCTGCTGCCACCGCTCCTCGTTGGCCTCCTTCCTATCTCGCTTCTCTCGTCTACTACTCCCTCCTCCTACCTCCCTCCTCCTCCTCCCTCGTTTCTCCTCCTACCTCCCTCTTCCCTCTTCTCCTCCTCCTCCTCCTCCTCCTCCTCCTCCTCCTCCTCCTCTTCCTCCTTCTCCTCCCTCTGCTGCTCCTCCTCCTCGTCCTCCTCCTCCGCCTCCTCCTCTCTTCCTTTCCTCTCTCCTCATCTTCCTCCCATTTACTCCCATCTGCGTTACGCTCGTCTCCCGTTTGCTCCCGTCTCCTCCTCCCCGTCTCTCCCTGCTCACTGTCCCTCCTCGTCCTCTTTCCCCATCTCCTCCTTCCCCCCCCTCCCCGCCCCCTCTACCTCTCAGACTCTCGGCCCCGGGCGCGACGACGGTCCCCCTCGGTGCCCTCTGGTGCGGGACGCGGCGTTCGAGGATGCCCAGCAGCGAGAGCATGTAGGCAAGCGGATGCGACCGACAGACTCGGATCCCCGCACCCCTCAGAACGAGCACTTCGAGCCAGCTGGTCTTTGACTGGCCTTGGAGACCACCATGAAACGACCCAGGATGATGCATCGGCCCTGGGGAGGGCGCCGAGAGCCCCGGGGAGCTCACGCCACGGGTCACGCAGCACTTGTGACAGGGGCGGTCGCCGCTGGGGGGGGGTGGGGAGAGGGGGGGGGGGCGGGGGGGGCCCTACCCTGCGGCGCCTCGAGGTGCGCCAGGCTGGGCCCGCGCACGCGGGCCGCGGGTCCTCTCTCCCTCCTCTCCTCCGGGCTCCTCCCTCCCTCCTGGCGCCCGGGGGCGTTGGGCCCACGGGGGGGGGGGGGGGGGCGCCCGCTGCTCCCCCCTGGGGGCGCTGCAGCTGCGGGCCGCGGCGGGCCCAGCTCGACCCCCCCCCCCAGGGTGAAGTCGGGCCTGTCCCTCGACAGGAGGAATATTCGAAAATAGTAAAAATAGTCAGGGGACTTTTTTTCGGGTATTGTTTGATCATTGTGGAATATGTTTTGACTATTTTCAATTTTCCCTCCAAACTCCCCCTGTAGGGGGACAGGCCCGAGTCAACCCTAGGGCCGCCGGTCCCCGCTGTGGGAGGGCAACACGCTCACCCTGGAGAGGGCGACGACGGTGAGGCCGTAGGAGGACGGGCGGGCATCCCAGCCGTCGGGGCCGACAAAGGGACTGGTGGTCGTCGATGCGGAAGTCGGCGTGCCCCGATGGCCGAGCCTGTTGGCGTTGGGAGTCGTGGGTGATGCTGGGGGCGGCGGAGGTCTGGCAGCTGCCGAGCAGGCCGCGCAGCGGACTGGGCCACCGTTGAGGCCGTTGAAGCTACCAGTGTTTTGTCGCTTGGGCCTACCTCGCCGCTACGAAAGTTCGGCCACCATGCAGCGCCTCCCGTTAGGCGACGGGGTACCGGGCACAACATTGTCAGTGGCGTTGCGCCCGCGACAAAATATGAGACGTCAAAAGGGCCCGCTAGGCCGCGGGGCCCCAGCACAATGTTCTGTTCAAGTATGATGCTGCTCAAGTCTCGGGCGGAACCGCCCTTGCGAATTCGAGACCCATGGTCTCGAAATCCCATCGAGATTGTTTGCTGGAGGAAATTTCGATACTACGGCTTCGCTTGAGAATTCGTCAAACAACAACTTCGAACGATTTCGAAACTTTCGGTTTTGATTTCGTAATGGCGCTCCCGCCCAAGACTTCCTCCAAACCAGAATTGGAGCCTTTCTGGTTCGGTTTCGTAATGGCGCTCCCGCCCAAGACTTCCTCCAAACCAGAATTGGAGCCTTTCTGGTTCGGTTTCGAAACGGCGCTCCCGCCCAAGTCTTCCTCCAAACTAGAATTGGAGAATTTATGTTTCGGCTTCGAAATGGCGCTCCCATCAGTGACTTTGCCCGAAACAGAATTCGGAGCCTTCCGGGTTCGATTTCGAAATGGCGATCCCGCCCAGGACTTCCTGAACATTGGAATTCGACACCCTTCTGGCTCGATTTCGAAATGGCGCTCCCGCCCAGGACATCCTCTCAACATGTTGGCAGCTCGAATTTGCAATGCCGCTCCCGCCTAGACTTGTCTTGGTGGAAGCACGAAACGAGTCAAAACCTGCGTAGCGCCGATGTAGTACTCGCCCATTGGAACCGAGAGCAGCGCTGACCAGGGTGTGAGGGTGTGGGCAGAGCATCAGACGCTGCGGCGCTGCTGGTCGCAGCCCAGGCCATTCACCTCGTGGTAGTGCAAGTCTCCGCCTTGGTGGCAGTGCTGCTTGTTGCAGCCGTGGCGCTTCCTCGTCGTCCTCCACCTCCTCTTCCTCCTCATCGTCATCATCATTATATTTATCCTCATCTTCACAGTCAGCATCGTCGCCATCAGCATCACCACCATCCTCATCCTCTTCCTCCTCCCCCTCCGCCTCCACACCATCATCATCATTCGCATCATTATTGTCATCATCAGCATCACCATCATCACCATCAGCATCATCATTACCATCACCATTACCACCAGCATATTCATCGCTATGTTCTTCTTCATCAGCATCATCACCACAGTAATCATTACCGTCACCCTCATACTCATCACAACCATCATTATCACCATCACCATCATCATCATCACTATCACCATCACCATCATCATCATCATCATCATCATCATCATCATTATCATCATCATCATCTTCATCTTGCACCATCATCATACTCATCATACTCATCACCTCATACTGATCTTCACTAGCATAAGCACCATCACCATCACCATCATCACCATCATCACCATCATCATTCTGCACCATCATCATCATACTCACCATCATCAGCATCATGATAATCATCACCATCATCAGCATCATCACCAGTTCATGACCTTTACCTTTATCATGATCATTATCATCTTCATCGTCGTCCGTATCCTCATCATCATCATCATCACCATTAGACTCATCATCATCCGCATCCTCATTATCATCATCATCCTCATCATCATTCTCCTCTCCCTCATCCTCCTCCTCCTCCTGATCCGCATCCTCATCCTCATCCTCATCCTCATCCTCATCCTCCTCCTCCTCCTCCTCCTCCTCCTCCTCCTCCATCCTCCGCCTCCTCCTCCTCCTCCTCCTCCTCCGCCTCGTCCTCCTCCCTCCACGTTCTCGCTCCGTCCTCTCCCTCCCTGCTCCTCCGCCCCCCGCCCCTGGGTGCAGGAGCTGAGGTCGAAGTCCACCACCCACACGGGCAACCCGCACCCCAAGGCGTCCTCGGCCCGTCGCGGCCCCTGGCTTCTGGGGAAGGTTGGGGGGTGGGAGCAGGGAGCAGAGGGCAGGGGAGAGGAGGATGAACGGGGAGGACGATGAACGGGGGCGGAGCGAAGGAGGGAAGGAGGGAGGGAGGGAGGGATAGAGAGAGAGGGAGACTGAGAGTGACAGAAAGGAGGGAGAGAAAGAGGAGAGAGAGGGAGATACAGAGAGAGGAGAGAGAGAGAGAGAGAGAACAAAAAAGAGATGAGAAAGAGAGAGATATCCGAGAAAGAGGGAGAGAGAGAGAGAGAGAGAGACAGCGAGAGCAAGAGAGAGCGAGAGAGAGAGAGAACAGCAAAAAAAGAGAAAAAGGAAATTGAGGAGGAAGGAGGAGGGAGGGCTAGAGGCGCCCGCCGCGCCTTCTTCTTGTGGCGGAGGTGCCGCTTGTGCGAAGCAGGGGTCGGGGTTTCGTGCCGAAGCCACGGAGCGAAGAGGCCGATCCCACGATGGGCACGCTTCTCTTCGGATGGCGGTGCCTATCAGCCGCCCGGAGACGCCCCCCTACCCCCCCGCGGCAGGGCCTGCCATTCATCGCGTGGAACACCCTGCTCGCGTGGAGCCAGCACCGGGAGGACCAGGGGTGCAGCCTCCCTCTTTCCTCGACCTCCGTCGGATTGGTGTTTTCAGCCCTGGCGTCTTTCTGGAGGACTCTATGGGCCCCGGGACCATCAGCCAACGATCTGGGCACGAAAAATAAATCGTCACCTTCGCTCCCTCCTCCTGTCTCTCGAGATTCTATACGCGTGCCGCCGCACTTTGCCCAAGACCATTGTGAGGATGGGACGCAGCTGGTGTCACAGCGGAAAAAGGTGCGCGCGCCTCTCTCTCTCTCTCTCTCTTAACGCGCGCTTTATCATTCTGAGCTCTCACATGTTTTGGAACAGTGCAGCTATGTCGAACGACGTCGTTCGGATCCCATCCATCTACAATATCCAAATGGAAAGGGGGCCCCCTCTGAGTGCGATGTTGGAGCAAGGGATACGCTTATTTGTCAGGGTCTGGGGAAGACAGGTTCTCAGCCGAAAGTATCTTGGAGAGGAAATTTGGCGCAGTAGCGCAACGTGATCACCACAGGCGCAGCAATTCGAAAACTCCCAGAAATTGCCGTGAGAGCTTCAAGCTCGACGAATCGTTAGGTTATCTTGTCAGAACGACCATAACGGTGGGCGTGGAAGCATACAACATGTCCATTTCCCCGCAAGGAAGAACAATGTACTCGAGGAAACCCCCGTTTACGTTGGATTTGCTGACGTACCGAGTTCTTCGCCATCCGAATTTGAATAAAAAGGCTACCGTAGGGGTCGGAGGTCGCGGTGGCCCCAGCGACGCCGACGGAGGTTGTGGCAATGAAGTCCTTGCGAGTAGGTTGGGCCAGAGAGTAAAGCAGGTCCCATGCGCCCGACCTGGATCTGGTCCGCTGCGGCGCGTGAAAGAAAACATACCTCGACTTTCCTCGCGTTTGGATACGCCAGGTGGAGTTCACCGTGAAAGGGCCGTCGGTATTGAGCCGCGATTCTGTCATGACTTGTTCCTGGATGGCCTCGAGGAGTGGCCTTGGGCTTTCCCTCTCTCCTGGAAGTGCGGACTGACGGCCTACGAATGCGGGCGGCCGTGGCACGATCGATTCGCAGAGCGCAGGCGACAGGCGATGACAAGGCCACTGCGGCCCTAAAGAAGGGATTGGACTGGCTAAAGGACATCGGGAAGTGGGGCGAGTCGGCACTGAAGGAATGGTCCGAAGTATTACGAATGATTAATTCTTCAAAGTACCCACGTTGGGATATGATTTGCCTCATTGGCGCGGCGTGCAACAAGCAGACGCTAGAGAGGCCCACGCAAAGTCGAAGCTGGGTGGAACACTAGCATGGGCCCGGCTCGCTAGGGAGGCCGGGGCCGAGAGCTGAAAGCATATGAGGGTCACGGCCTGCCATCTGATATTGTCCGTATGTGGCCACCCTGGCGCCAGGGGCTGTTGGGAACGACGATGTGAGGGTAACGTGGGTCCCATGGGGTTCCAGCTCATCCAGAACTGAAGCTGCTCTTCATCTTCTTCATTTTTATGGACGATTGCATGCGTGTTTGGTGCGATCGGATACTTGAAGCAGCGCTGGGAGCTTTTGCCTGCGCCTTCGGAAAACCGACCGAAAAGGAGAGACATATACCCTCTGACCGACGTTGGCCGATATCTCGCGTGCGAACATCGAGTGTGCGATCGAGGAATCGAGTGGCAAGGCGAGAACCCAACTGCGTTGGATCCACCCGCCCCTTCGCCTGCAAACGTGAAAGATGGCCATTGTTCCTGGGCCAGGCGAGACCCGCACACCGTCGAATATGAGGAATCTTTCGGGGGAGGGCCAGAATGGCAGTCAGCCCAGCACCGAGTGTTGTTAATAATGACAGTGGACGTCATCAGCGATGAGTACTTCTAGGAAGACGATGGTCGGGAAATACGTTGTAACTTCTGCCGAGTGGCGTCGCTAACATCACCGCCGTCCGCTATTCCGGGTGCGAGGATACGGTGTGGATCGGCGGCTCCATGGTTGCGTCGTAGAACCGTTGGCCGAGATTCTCGCGGGCTCTGCCCCTGCAACTTCTGCTCCAGGCCCCGAGAAAACAACATGGGAGTGATCGATTGCGACATAGGGGATTTCTTTACCTCGCTCGTTGCGTTATATGACGACTTGGCCGACGCTGACCCTGAGACATGCCTGGCCGCGTTTGACGGGCATGAGACAGGAGAGCACGAAGACGGACCGGGCGGGCCGAGGGGGGAAATCCCTTCCCCCGCTGAGGAGTCCATGGCCGACTTCCCTGGCATCGACACCGACGTTAGCCCCTTTTGACCGCGGCGTGCATGTGCGCGGAGGCCCCCTAAACTCACCCGGAGAGGACGAGTGCCGGCTTGCGTCGCCAGGCAGGCGTCAGCCGATAGACGCTAAATTTATGCTGGAGATGTTGCTGGGCGCCCGCGTTGTTTGCGTCGACCTCATTGGCGCAGTCTGCCGAGTCTGTTATTTGTGGCTTGTGGCGGAACGAGCGGCAAGATGTGGATCAGTTCCGGCTGATCTGTTATGTCCAGAGGCTGCGCTGCAATTCGGGCGGGTGCCGCGGGTTGGGCCCCCCCCCCAGCGAAGTCATATTGAAGCAGTTTCGGATGCCGACCTGGCAAGTGGCGACTTCGGAACTCCTCGAATTACGAGTGAACTAATCAGAAAAATCTGGGGCCCCCATGCGCGGCCCAATCAGAACATGTTGTCGGGGCGACAGACGCGCGTATCTCACAGCGCCACAGAGAAGACATCGTCGCGGCCGATTTGGCGTGGAGATCGGAGCGGCTGCCCTCGATGCCCTCGCGCGGGGCCCTGGTGGGTCGGGCGCCTCTCTGCGTCGCTGCCGAGGAAAATTCGGCAGTGCGCAAGATGCAGCGCGGGGGGGCGCAAGGAGCTCATTCGCGCGCCTCGTGCTCATGGCATAGACGCTTCAGCCGTCGCTGAACAACTTGCACGGGGCATCGTCCAGCTGGTGCATGAGAGGCGCAGAACCAGAGCGCGCACGTCGGTGCCGAGGAGGTCCTGTAACTGGCCTAACGGGTCAAAACAGTTTGATTGGTGCAGATTGGGGCCCGGAGTCCTGGTCTTTTCCAGACTACGAGGGATGTGCAGTCCATGCTTGAAGATGCCCCCCCCGAAACCTAGAGGGGCGGCTGGGCCGCGCGTCGGGTCGTCGCTGGAGCAGCGTTTCGGAAGCGGCACGACTCGACAGAGAAAGGCCCTGAAACCATTGCGCGAAGACAAAGGGCGGCGCCCCGGCGACCGGCAATGCTGCTTCAGGAGCCGTCGAGGGTGGTTTCGCGGCAACCATATGTAGTTTGTCCTTGTTTTAGTTTCGCCGTGGAGAGAGTCTCAGTCTTTGACAGTCGAGGCTTTCGCCCAGAGGAACCTGCGAGGTAGTGGGATTGATCCGGGGCGATGTCTTGCCACTGAAGCTGGGGTCGACAAGGATATGCGGTGCATTCAGGCGTCGACTGGAATGGGCGTTGCCCCGTGGGCCCCAATACCTTGCGCGGGGTGTCTTCCTTGGCATTTTACGGCGGAGGCCGCGCGCAATCGGGCGTGAAATACTAGGGCGCAGATGTCGCGAGGGAAGGCGAAATGAGGCTCGGCAACTCATTTGGTCCTCCCGACTACATGCGCAGATGGCGTTTGAGATGCAGGGTATATTGCGTGCTTGGGCCGGTCCTCTCAGCGTCAGTAATTCCGCGTGGCGTGATTCGCAAGTCGAGAGCCTTCGACTGAGCGCGGTTTTGCGAAGGCGAGCATGCGCAGACGCGCGCAAGGGTTGTGGGCCGCGCGCGGTCGATGCACGGAGAAATTCTGGGTCGCGGCCACGAGCTATGGAACACGAGCGCCCATGTTGCCATGTTGAGCGATGGGAGCCACGGGCGTGTCATGGGCAAGGTCGCGGAGGAGTGCACTGATGACGTGGTGCGCGCTGTTCGCCGTGCACGTGCGGCTTTGTCGCGTGAGGCGTCGCGCGTTGTGCCTGTTGTGGTTGTATGTGCGTGCGCAACCGTCGTGGCATCAACGGCGCTGGGCCCTTCGCCCCGCGCTGCGATCCGCGCCGCGCCCCCCACGGGCGCGCCCGCCGATCCCCGGCCCCCGCGCCGCGCCCCCCCAGCGTTCGTTGAGTGATCTTGCGTGGTCCGCCATTGGCGGCGGCTTGCAGTCTGACAGCGCGTCGCGCATCGTGCGCGGTCGCGGCAACGACATCTGGCGCGCCGCGCTGGAGAGCAGAAAAGATTGTCCTCTCGCGCCCTGGGGGGCATGGGTGGTGGTGGACATCTTGGAGTCAAGGGTGGCCCAGAATGGTGCAGAAGGTGAGATCCGGCAGCCCCTCGGGAGATTGCGGGCGCTTGCTGGGGCTGCTGACGTGGTGCCCAGCGACCCCCTACCCCCCCAGGGGTGCGATTTGGGATGCGTCCTAGAGACTGAACCGAGAGAGTTTGACATGTCGGAGCCAGCCCCCCTGAGAGCGCAGCTCGTGATGGGCGAAGGGTTGAAATCGGCGGTTGATTGGCACTTCGCGCAGAACCTCTACCCGGTGCTCGATGTTCGGTCGGGCGCCTCAGCGAAGTAGATCCGCGTGGCGAAGACCAAGATGGTATAATGATTCAGCCCTGCGTCGATGGGACTTGCCAGGGAGAGGTGGCGTGGACAAAGTTTGCTTGAGAAGTTATGCTTCAACCTGCAGCTCCAGTGGAGCGACGGCGCTTGCTGGGGGGGTCGGCGATGAGGTGGGGCGCCCAGCGCGCGTGGCGCCATCTGAAACATTGGGGAACCTCGCAGCGCGGGGCATCGCCGAAAGAGCTCCAGGAGGGAGGCCTCGAGAAGGGCGCGGCGGCTACGGCCGCGGAAGTCGTCGAGAAGCGGAAGGATCTGCGCCCGGGATGCGTGGAGTGCGATAATTCCCAGAGTTGTCTGGGGGATGCAATGGTTCGCCTCGCGGATTTGCCATCGTTCATTATTTCAGAATTGCGCATCGACTCGGAGACTGGATGCTCGGGGCCGAACGCGCCCCAGTCGAGTGCGCCCGGAGACAGATGCATTCGGGTGGCGGGCGCCTTGGGAGGAATCAGACTTCTATTGCTGGCGTGAGCGCCCCAGCTGCTAGAGACCGCGGTGCCGCCGCGACGGCCGGCCCGACCGCCCGCGACGAAGATTGCGTCCGCGGAAGGGGGCGTTCCACGGTGGCCGTGTCCACCGCGGCAGGGCTGGAGCTCGCGAAGCGGCCGTGCTCGCGGAGCAGATTCGGCGAAAAGGATCAAGAGGGGGCGCGCGCGTCGCTCGCGATGCCACCCTGGAAATCGCGCGCCCCCTGGCCAAAGACGCGGCGGGGGCGGGGCCAGCGAAGGGGGCCGCGGCGGCAGAGATGCGCGCGGCGATTCGAGCGGTTTGCGGGCCGAAAATCGGACCGGTAATCGGACCGACGATAGAGTGACCCTTCGCTGGAGTGACCTTCGGTGCTGGCTCAAGGGGGATCGAGTGATTTCTCCGATGGAATGATCTCGGCTTCGCGTCGGCACCCGCATGTCGCGATTACGCTCGCATCTGAGCGCGTCAGGTCTGGGCCCGCCCCTGGCAATCGACAGCGACGCGCGCGCGTTGCACCCTGCAGTTTGCATTGGTTGCGCGGGGGGGGGGCCGGTCGAACAGGCGGTGCATTTTCCGGCCCAGGACCATTCCCAGCCCAAATCCCAAAACGTCTGGGTTGAATCTCTTTGTAGGTATTTTGGTATATTGTTGGACTTCTTTGAATATTTTTGAGAATGTTTGAATGTGCTTTTCGAACCAATGGGGGTCCTTACTATTATCACTTATCCAAACATATGCAAACATGTTCCAGGCGCTCGGATGGGGCTGGTTTTGGCCGCGGCGCCGGGCCTGGTCAGGTGTCATCGCGACGCAGCCCGAAGTGCCATTCTGGGCGCTCGGATTCAATCGGCGGAATTTCGCGGTTGCCCACTGGCACGAAATCTTTTCGAGTGGCACCCTGCCGATCGTCGATTCGGCGCGGCAGCGCGCAACTTACGCGATATGCGTTGTGTCCCCACGGGCGCCCCTGAAGCCGCGCACCAGGGGCCACTCTAGCCTAGGGTCACTCCTGCGTGTAGTCGAGCACTGACCCTGACGATGGAACGTGGACTTCACGAGGTAGCCTGTGGGATGGCAGCTCGTGGCGTTCGGATTCGAGCGGCGCCAGAGATAACAGCTCATGGCGCGCGGTTTTGAGTCGGGTCTGGGATGGCAGCTCGCGGCCAACGAGGTCGCAGCGTGACCTTGGTGGCTAGTGATGCCCGCGGGTTCTGTCTCGTGAAATCCAGGGCTGCGTTGAGCGACTGAGCCTTCACCTCTGCAGCAGGAAGAAGTGCTACTCGGATTGGCGGCGCTGTGAAATCGTTCTTTTGAGTTGGCGCCCCGTGACGAGGTGCCGAAGGTGGGCGCGCGGGGTGAAGTTGCTCTGGTGCCCTCCGCGGGGGGGTGTAACCTTCGCTCCCTCCGTTTCGGTTTTGAGCTTCTACACGCGCGCCGCTGCACTCAACAAATTCATGGGGATATGACGCAGCTGGCGCGCCCTTCTAGCGCTCGCGTAGCACCATCCACGCTCACAACTACTTCGCATAACATAGCAGCTATGTCGGACACCCTTCATGATTCATCCATCTACAACATCCGTACGAAGGGATTGCCAGGACTATGAGCAAAGGATGCGCTCATGAATGTCGAATATCTGGCGGAAGACAAAACAACCCTTCGGAAACGTCGAGCTTTCAGGGCCCCGCGGGCTAAGCATCGATGCGCCGGAGATTTGGTTTTCTTTACTTTTGCAGAGCGCGGGCAGCAGGGAGGAAAGGGGGGGAGGGAAAGGGCGCAGGCGGGGAGGGTGATGAGGGATGAGGATTGTGGGAGGAAGGAGGGGTGCGAGGTGAGGTCGGGGACAGGAAGGCGCAGAAGTGATGGAGGCTTGGGGTACAGAGGAAGGGGCAAGAGGGCTTATGGTGGGAAGGGGAAGAAGCGAGGAGGGGGGAAGGGAGGTGCGCAGAGGCAAAGGATGAGGATGTGTGAAAAGGAGCAAGACAAAAGGGCCAGGCGCGTTTGAGGAGGGTGGGGCAGCAGAGGGGGTGAGGGGCAACCCGGTCTCAGCGACGGAAAACCGGATGTAATTGAGGAGGAGAGAGCGCGGGAGCAGGAGGGGGAATTTGGGTATGATGGGATTTGTTGTGCTCGGATCTGTTTGCGGAACTTGATAGCGGCGGTATGTACGACTGCATGAGGTCTGTTTGCAATCAGGCCGCGCCATGTGAGGCGGACCGCGTTCCATTGTGGTGTGGTAGCTTTCTGGGGCGTGGTAGCCTGCCGTTTGTTTGCCCGTTGCAGCCTCCACGTGCGCCAAGCGCGGTGGCACGGGCTCTCTTGCACGAGGGAGCGGCGTGGGTTTGTAATTATTCGATGAACGTATCGACCCACATGGAGTCTCGTACCGGTAGGGTCGCGTCGTGTCCACCGGCGGCGACTCCGCCGCCGGCGTTCAACCTTGAGCGCCGCCGGGGACCCAGAATCGGTTCATGTTGAACGATCTGTCGTTTTGGGAACGGCCGATCGTTCAAGGTTGAACGATCCCGGCGGTGGCAGGAACCCACGCTAGCGCCGACCGGCACTGCGTGAAGGCAATGTGTGTTATCGGGAGAGGCTGACGGTCAGGGCAAGGCGAGACCGTTCGGGGAAGCAGGCGGCCATGGCGTGCTTTTCTGGGCCATAGGTGCGAAGTTGTTGAGATGCGGGGGCGCAGTTCGGCAAACGGGAGGGTTCGACGGTGGGGCAGCTGATTTGGCCGTGTCCCCTGAATTGTCATGCGCATTGGCACGGAAACCCTTGGAAATTTCCCCAGTGCGCTTGTGAGACTGCAATTGCAATTTTCGTTCTGACATTGTACTGGACCCTTCTGCACCAGCACCAGATCGATCGATGAACTATCTGGCATGCGACCTCTACTGTCGTTAGACAAGTAGGAAGATGGGAAGCTAGCGAAGCAGTGTGTTTAGAGTGTCCGAAGGGGCGCAGAGGCCATTATCCCATCTGGGCTGCATCTCGGCGCAGCTAGGCTAGTCCCAGTCACTCCATTCACTACCACGCCAGGTTTAGGGAACAGCCTTCCACTCCTCGGCCCTATCGTCATTTGTCTGGCGAAAGTCCGAGGGGTCAGTCACTCGTCTCACCGCTGCGACTCAAAGACGCTGAGCTCAGGACATAGCCTTCGACTTCCGGTACAAGTCTGCCACCGCCTTGCTCAACCGCAGTTTGCAGGCTTGGGGCACGGACAGAGGTGGCTGGGCTGGACGATCTGAAGATGGTTTTGGCACAGCTTCGTTTGCAGAGGTTGGATGCGCAGCGTTTGTTCTGTTGTTGTTGAGCTCTCACTTCGGAACAGTACTTGTTTTTGACTCTCCCCACAGGTGCGCCTCAAGTGAAGTAAACCCTGTCGCCCCTCGCACCCTGTTCTTTGTCAAGGAAAACCTTTCGGTTCAAACTGAGTCACTTGTTTGGCCCCAGTTTCAACAGCAACGGATCTCGCCTGGTATTCTTAACAATTCTTCACGCTTCGCGTATACCCACCAGACTGCTCTGGCTTAGGCTTCCCCTTGCGTGGATGCGTTTTCTGATGCTGCGACGGTTCGCTGGCGCTGTCAGAACCTTTCTCCTGCTGGACGACGTCACCAGTTACTGTCTGCCCATACCCGTCAGACTCCCTGGATTGACTTTCTCGCACGGGGACCGTTCCCTACCACGCGGTTGTCTCTACACGATCGCGGCCTGGGACGTACTGCGCGCCATTTTGGCTGCGCCTGGCTCGCCCGTGGGCTGACCTTTCAGACTCCCTGGGTTGCAGCTTGCACGACCGTCTCAGGTGACTGACCTTTCAGACTCCCTGGGATTGCACGACCGCCTGGCCTCTCAGACGCCCTGGGTTGCCGCTGCTTGCCACCTGATCCGCGGCCCCGCGCGCGCTCGGGAATTTAGTCGCGGCCGCAGCCCGACCGTGACTGATCGCCGCCGGCGCTTCCGCCTGCGGCTGTAAAAAAATATCCCCACCAGAGGTACACTTCACTCTGGTACGCCAGTGTACCAAGGATAGGCGTGGCTCTGTGCATGCTTGTCACGTTAGATGCTCCCTGGTACGCGTTCCTGCTCTTATCGTTGGTTGCTAGTCGCCTGCGACTTGTGCCTGGTAGAAGATTGGGACAGTTGTACCTTCCGCATAGCGTCACATCATGTTACCTGATGGCTCGCTTGCGAACGCATCTCCGTTCGAGGTTGTCTTCCCGGGCCTGACGTGCCTTGTTCGGTTACAGACACTACGAATTTCGCGCCATTTTGGCTGCGTTGGTGCGTATTCTGAAGCTGCGACGGTTAGCTGGCGCTGTCAGAGTCCAACCTCTCCCTACGGTATGCAGTCAGGCGACAGCTTGCGCGTCTCTCGGACGCTTCTGCTTGAGCATGGTTCAGACACCTTGGACCCTATGGTACGCCATTCGCTGCGCCGAGGTTTGCAGACTCATTACTGTTCAGATAGTGTACCCAAGCGGCGTACTGCTTGGCCATGGCCTCAGACACCTTGGGGTTATTTGCATCGCGCCACTTTGGCAGCGTAGTTACAGACTCCCTGGGTGCAGGTCCCTGGGCGTCAGACACCCTGGGTTGCAACACCCTTGCACCCGCCGCCCCGGCGCCAGCCGCGGCCCGCGCGCGCGTCCGGCCAATCAGTTTCGGCCGCAGCCCGACCATTACTCGCCGCCGCTGGCGCTTCCGCCCGCGGTTGTAAAAAAATGTATCCCCACCAGCCCATTCAGAAGCCGTGCCCATGAGAGCTGACGGGAAAAGGGACGAAGAGGCACATCAAGAGAAACAAAGCGAGCAACCAGGGTGAACCGAGAGATCTCTGGGAGCAAGGGGGTGACCTTGGAAGGCCTCTTCGGGCCATCCCTGGGGGCCGCGTGGGGGCGAGGGGAAGAGGAAGAGGAGCAGGAGGAGGATGTGGACGAGGAGGAGTAGGAGGACGAGGACGCGGATGAGGACGAGGACGAGGAGGACGAGGACTAGGATGAGGACGACGCGGACGAAGACTTATGGAACCATCTAGAGGAATTATTGCGGCTGCTGCTGCTGCTGCTGGTGCTCTCTGGGAGTTTTTGGGGCCTTTTTGGAACCCTCTTGGTAACCCTGGAAGGCTTATTGGGATCATCTTGGAGGCCATCGATTACAGGATGGGGGGGTCCTCAACTCAGCTCCCCCCTCAGGAGCCCGCGAACCGATTCTTTGGGCTCTCTTGTTGCGCTCTTGGGCGCTCTTGGGGCGGTCTTGGGGCCGTTTGGAGTATCTTGGGAGCCATTTTGAGCCAGCTTGGGCTATCTGAGCCATCTTGGAGGTCATCTTGGGCTCTCTGAGGCCTCTCGGGTGCCTCTTGGGGCCCTCTTGGGACCCTCTTGGAGCCCTCTAGGGGCTCTCTTGGAGCTCTCTTGGGAGCCCTGGAGCGTCTCCTGGGGCCATTTTCGAGGCTATCGATCAAAGGAGGGAAACTCCCGATCGAGGTCCCCCCCTCGGGGGCCACGATCCTCGTGAGGGGTGTCAACAATTGGCCCTCCCACGGGCCCCTCCGACCACCCGCGACCGCCGCCGAAAAAAACCAGGGGAAGGGGTAGGGGGAGGGGTCAAGACGCCCTCCCCGCCCGCAAGCCGTCTCGCTCACTCCCATCCGCCCACCCAGCACATACGTAGCACCCGAGCCTGGCCCGAGCCGCAGCATGCAGCAGTCGTCTTTGGATGGGCAGCTACTGGGGGCGCATCCGCCGCCGCCGGCGCCTCCGCGCCGCCGCCGCCGACCGCCGCCGCGCCGGCGCCGCGCCCGCCGCAACCGCCGCGCTGTCCGGCCGATGCCGCCGCCGCGTCGCTGCCCGCGCCGCCGCCGCCGCCGCCGCACCGTGCAAATCGCCGCCCCGCCGCAGCCTCTGCCGCTGCGCCGAATCCGCTGCCGCCATGCTGCCGCGCCGCCGCCGCACACCCGCCGCCGCCGCCGGCCGCCGCCCCCGCCGGCCGCCGCCGCCGCCCCGCCGCTGCCACCGCCGCCGCGGCCGCCGCAGCCGCTGCCCCCGCCGCAGCCGCCGCAGCCGCCGCAGCCGCCGCCGCCGCCGCCGCCAAATGTACTTTGTTACCTAACAGCTTGTTCTGATAGGTTTCTAGTGGGGTCAAAAGAGAGCAGCAGATGACTCCACAGGGGGGTCTGGGCGGGTGCCGGACAGGGTGCCGCAGAAGTCGTTTTTTTAGCCAACAGTCACACACTTCGTGCTCTTCGACCTCCCAGAACTCCATTCCCGGGCCACATTCTGAATGCCCGGAGCCAACTGTAGGCCACTTCGTGCTCTTCGACGTCCCAGAACTCCATTCCCGGGCCACATTTTGAATGCCCGGAGCCAACTGTAGGCCACTTCGTGGTCTTCGAGTCCCCAGAACTCCATTCCCGGGCCACATTTTGAATGCCCGGAGCCAACTGTAGGCCACTTCGTGCTCTTCGATTCCCCAGAACTCCATTCCCGGGCCACATTTTGGATGCCTGGAACCAACTGTAGGCCACTTCGTGCTCTTCAAGTTCCCAGAACTCCATTCCTGGGCATGATTTTGAATGCCCGGAGCCAACTGTAGGCCACTTCGTGTTCTTCGAGTTCCCAGAACTCCATTCCCGGGCCACATTTTGAATGCTGAGGCAGGCTGGTGCTGAGGCTGAGGCAGGCTGAGGCTGAGGCAGGCTGAGGCTGAGGCCGAGGCTGAAGGCAGACTGAGGCTGAGGCTGAAGCAGACTGAGGCTGAGGCTGAGGCAGGCTGAGGATGAGGCTGAGGCAGGCTGATGCTGAGGCAGGCTGAGGCTGAGGCTGAGGCTGAGGCTGAGGCTGAGGCTGATGCAGGCTGAGGCTGAGGCAGGCTGAGGCTGAGGCCGAGACTGAAGGCAGACTGAGGCTGAGGCTGAAGCAGGCTGAGACTGAGGCTGAGCCAGGCTGAGGCTGAGGCAGGCTGAGCTGTGACTGTGACTGCCCGTTGCCCCCCCCCACTGCGGACGGGTCATTCGCGATGCGACTACGACTGCGAGGAACAGCAGAATCTACAATGGATTCCATCTGAATCTTAAGGGGAATGCTTCCAGATATGCTCCTACACATCGTTGTTATGGGGTCCCCAGAACTCCATTCTCGGGCCACATTTTGGATGCCCAGAGCCAACTGTAGGCCACTTCGTGGTCTTCGAGTTCCCAGAACTCCATTCCTGGGCATGATTTTGAATGCCCGGAGCCAACTGTAGGCCACTTCGTGTTCTTCCAGTTCCCAGAAGTCCATTCCCGGGCCACACTTTGAATGCTGAGGCAGGCTGATGCTGAGGCTGAGGCAGGCTGAGGATGAGGCAGGCTGAGGCTGAGGCCGAGGCTGAAGGCAGACTGAGGCTGAGGCTGAAGCAGGCTGAGGCTGAGGCTGAGGCAGGCTGAGGCTGAGGCTGAGGCAGGCTGATGCTGAGGCAGGCTGAGGCTGAGGCTGAGGCTGATGCAGGTTGAGGCTGAGGCAGCCTGAGGCTGACGCCGAGGCTGAAGGCAGACTGAAGCTGAGGCTGAAGCAGGCTGAGGCTGAGGCTGAGGCAGGCTGAGGCTGAGGAGGCTGACTGTGACTGTGACTGCCGTTGCCACTGCGACTGTCATCGCGAATGCGACTACGACTGCGAGAACAGCAGAATTCTACAACTGGATTCTCATCTGAATCTTAAGGGGAATGCTTCCAGATATGCTCCTACACATCGCTGTTAGGTTGCTTTGCCGGGATAATTTTGTTTTTGACAGGGATGGTGGGGGGAGGCCGCATCGGGTTCGCTGCGCATGCTCCAAATTTGGAGGCAAAGTGTGTTTTGTTACCTAACAGCTTGTTCCGATAGGTTTCTAGTGGGGTCAAAAGAGAGCAGCAGATGACTCCACAGGGGGGTCTGGGCGGGTGCCGGACAGGGTGCCGCAGAAGTCGTTTTAAGCCAACAGTCACACACTTCGTGTTCTTCGACTTCCCAGAACTCCATTCCCGGGCCACATTTTGGATGCCCGGAGCCAACTGTAGGCCACTTCGTGCTCTTCGAGTCCCCATAATTCCATTCCAGGGCCACATTTTGGATGCCCGGAGCCAACTGTAGGCCACTTCGTGTTCTTCGATTTCCCAGAACTCCACATTCCCGGGCCACATTTTGGATGCCCGGAGCCAACTGTAGGCCACTTCGTGCTCTTCGACTTCCCAGAACTCCATTCCCGGGCCACATTTTGGATGCCCGGAGCCAACTGTAGGCCACTTCGTGTTCTTCGAGTTCCCAGAACTCCATTCCCGGGCCACATTTTGAATGCCCGGAGCCAACTGTAGGCCACTTCGTGCTCTTCAAGTTCCCAGAACTCCATTCCTGGGCATGATTTTGAATGCCCGGAGCCAACTGTAGGCCACTTCGTGTTCTTCTAGTTCCCAGAACTCCATTCCTGGGCACATTTTGAATGCTGAGGCAGGCTGATGCTGCGGCCGAGGCAGGCTGAGGCTGAGGCAGGCTGAGGCTGAGGCCGAGGCTGAAGGCAGACTGAGGCTGAGGCTGAAGCAGACTGCGGCTGAGGCTGAGGCAGGCTGAGGCTGAGGCTGAGGCAGGTTGATGCTGAGGCAGGCTGAGGCTGAGGCTGAGGCTGATGCAGGCTGAGGCTGAGGCAGGCTGAGGCTGAGGCCGAGGCTGGAGGCAGACTGAGGCTGAGGCTGAAGCAGGCTGAGGCTGAGGCTGAGGCAGGCTGAGGCTGAGGCTGAGGCAGGCTGATGCTGAGGCAGGCTGAGGCTGAGGCTGTGACTGCGACTGCCGTTGCCGCTGCGACTGTCATCGCGAATGCGACTACGACTGCGAGAACAGCAGAATTCTACAACTGGATGTTCATCTGAATCTTAAGGGGAATGCTTTCAGATATGCTTCTACACATCGCTGTTAGGTTGCTTTGCCGGGATAATTACCTAACAGCGAAGACTGATAGGTTTCTAGTAGTCTCAAAAGAGAGCAGCAGATGACTCCACAGGGGGGTCTGGGCGGGTGCCGGACAGGGTGCCGCAGAAGTCGTTTTAAGCCAAAAGTCTCACACTTCGTGCTCTTCGACCTCCCAGAACTCAATTTCCCGGGCCACACCATTCCCGGGCCACATTTTGAATGCCCGGAGCCAACGGTAGGCCACTTCGTGCTCTTCAACTTCCCAGAACTCCACTCCCGGGCCACATTTTGAATGCCCGGAGCCAACTGCACGCCACTTCGTGTTCTTCGGAATTCCCAGACTCCATTCCCGGGCCACATTTGGTGCCTGGAGAAACTGTAGGCCATTCGTGCTCTTCGAGTTCCAGAACTCCATTCACGGGCACATTATGAATGCCCGGACGCCAACGGTAGGCCACTTCGTGCTCTTCGAGTTCCCAGAAACTCCATTCCCGGGCAACATGTCGAATGCCCGTAGCCAAATGTAGGCAACTTCGTGCTCTTTCGATCCAGAACTCCCATTCCGGGCATGATATTTTGAATGCCCGCGAGCCAACTGTAGGCAAACTTCGTGCTCTTCTTCCCAAAATCCATTCTGGGGCCACATTGAATGTGCGGCAGGCTGATGCATGCGGCCGCGGCAGGCTGATGGCTGAGGCAGGCTGAGGCTGAGGCCGAGGCTGAAGGCAGACTGAGGCTGAGGCTGAAGCAGGCTGAGGCTGAGGCAGAGGCAGGCTGAGGCTGAGGCAGGCTGATGCTGAGGCAGGCTGAGGCTGAGGCTGAGGCTGAGGCTGATGCAGGCTGAGGCTGAGGCAGGCTGAGGCTGAGGCCGAGGCTGAAGGCAGACTGAGGCTGAGGCTGAAGCAGGCTGAGGCTGAGTCTGAGGCGGGCTGAGGCTGAGGCAGGCTGAGGCTGAGGCTGAGGCAGGCTGAAGCTGAGGCTGTGACTGCGACTGCCGTTGCCGCTGCGACTGTCATCGCGAATGCGACTACGACTGCGAGAACAGCCGAATTCTACAACTGGATTTTCATCTGAATCTTAGGGGGAATGCTTCCAGATATGCTCCTACACATCGCTGTTAGGTTGCTTTGCCGGGATAATTACCTAACAGCGAAGACTGATAGGTTTCTACAAGACTCAAAAGAGAGCAGCAGATGACTCCACAGGGGGGTCTGGGCGGGTGCCGGACAGGGTGCCGCAGAACTCATTTTAAGCCAACAGTCGCACACTTCGTGCTCTTCGACTTCCCAGAACTCCATTCCCGGGCCACATTTTGGATGCCCGGAGCCAACTGTAGGCCACTTCGTGCTCTTCGACTTCCCAGAACTCCATTCCCGGGCCACATTTTGGATGCCCGGAGCCAACTGTAGGCCACTTCGTGCTCTTCGATTTCCCAGAACTCCATTCCCGGGCCACATTTTGAATGCCCGGAGCCAACTGTAGGCCACTTCGTGCTCTTCGAGTTCCCAGAACTCCATTCCCGGGCCACATTTTGAATGCCCGGAGCCAATTGTAGGCCACTTCGTGCTCTTCGAGTTCCCAGAACTCCATTCCCGGGCCACATTTTGAATGCCCGTAGCCAACTGAGGCTGAGGCAGGCTGCTGCTGAGGCAGGCTGAGGCTGAGGCCGAGGCAGGCTGAGGCTGAGGCCGAGGCTGAAGGCAGACTGAGGCTGAGGCTGAAGCAGGCTGAGGCTGAGGCTGAGGCAGGCTGAGGCTGAGGCTGAGGCAAGCTGATGCTGAGGCAGGCTGAGGCTGAGGCTGAGGCTGATGCAGGCTGAGGCTGAGGCAGCCTGAGGCTGACGCCGAGGCTGAAGGCAGACTGAGGCTGAGGCTGAAGCAGGCTGAGGCTGAGGCTGAGGCAGGCTGAGGTGAGGCAGGCTGATGCTGAGGCAGGCTGAGGCTGAGGCTGAGGCTGATGCAGGCTGAGGCTGAGGCAGGCTGAGGCTGAGGCCGAGGCTGAAGGCAGACTGAGGCTGAGGCTGAAGCAGGCTGAGGCTGAGCTGAGGACGGCTGAGGCTGAGGCTGAGGCAGGCTGATGCTGAGGCAGGCTGAGGCTGAGGCTGAGGCTGAGGCTGAGGCGGGCTGAGAAAGCAGGCTGAGGCTTGAGGCAGGCTGAGGCAGACGCTGGAGGCAGATGAGGGAGGCAGCTGAGCTGAGGATGAGGCTGAGCAGCTGAGGCATGAGGCCAGGCTGAGGCTAAGGCCGAGGCTGAAGGCAGACTGAGGCTGAGGCTGAAGCAGGCTGAGGCTGAGGCCGAGGCAGGCTGATGCTGAGGCTGAGGCAGGCTGATGCTCAGGAAAAGGTTGAGGCTGAGGCTGAGGCAGGCTGAGGCTGAGGCTGAGGCAGGCTGAGGCTGAGGCTGAGGCAGGCTGATGCGGAGGCAGGCTGCGGCTGAGGCTGAGGCTGAGGCTGAGGCTGAGGCTGATGCAGGCTGAGGCTGAGGCAGGCTGAGGCTGAGGCCGAGGCTGAAGGCAGGCTGTGGCTGAGGCTGAGGCTGAAGCAAGCTGAGGCTGAGGCTGAGGCAGGCTGAGGCTGAGGCTGAGGCAGGCTGATACTGAGGCAGGCTGAGGCTGAGGCTGTGACTGTGACTGCCGTTGCCACTGCGACTGTCATCGCGAATGCGACTGCGACTGCGAGAACAGGAGAATTCTACAACTGGATTCTCATCTGGATCTTAAGGGGAATGTTTCCATATATGCTTCTACACATCTGCGTCATCATCATCTACGTCATTGTCCAGGCCCCTTCATAGTCATCCATTCATCATCCATTTCGTTGTCCGTGCCTCTGTATGCTCAACCCACTTTTCTGTTCTGTATATTGAATGCGCTGCTTCACCACGCCCCGCGGTGCTTCTCAGCCTGCCTAGTCATTTACGGTTCTTTCAGCCAACTAGCGATGGTCAAGAAATTGGTTTTCAAAAAATTATCCTGGCGAAAGACCCAACCATAAGCAATTGTTGGTAACGCGTTGTGGGTGCCGCTTTCGGTGGGGCTCCATATGGGGCCACGAAGCGCTGCCTTGGATGGGGGAACCGCGTGCGGACTGCGCCACCGGGGCGGGCCTTCGGTGGAGCTCCCTACGGGGCTACGAAACGCTGCCCTGGGTGGGGGAACCGCATGCGAACTGCGCCACTGGGGCCTTCGGTGGAGCTCCCTATGGTGCCACGAAACGCTGCCCTGGGTGGGGGAAGCGCATGCGAACTGCGCCACGGGGGCTTTCGGTGGAGCTCCCTATGGGGCCACGAAACGCTGCCCTGGGTGGGGGAACCGCATGCGAGAGCAGCCAATGGGGCCTTCGGTGGAGCTCCCTATGGGGCCACGAAGCGCTGCCCTGGGTGGGGGAACCGCATGCGAACACCCCCACTGGGGCCTTCGGTGGAGCTCCCTATGGGGCCACGAAGCGCTGCCCTGGGTTGGGGAACCGCATGCGAACACCCCCACTGGGGCCTTCGGTGGAGCTCCCTATGGGGCTACGAAACGCTGCCCTGGGTGGGGGAACCGCATGCGAACACCCCCACTGGGGCCTTCGGTGGAGCTCCCTATGGGGCCACGAAACGCTGCCCTGGGTGGGGGAACCGCATGCGAACACCCCCACTGGGCCTTCGGTGGAGCTCCCTATGGGGCTACGAAACGCTGCCCTGGGTGGGGGAACCGCATGCGAACACCCCCACTGGGGCCTTCGGTGGAGCTCCCTATGGGGCCACGAAACGCTGCCCTGGGTGGGGGAACCGCATGCGAACACCCCCACTGGGGCCTTCGGTGGAGCTCCCTTGGGGCCACGAAACGCTGCCCTGGGTGTGGGAACCGCATGCGAAACACCCCCCACTGGGGCCTTCGGTTGGAGCTCCATCTGGGGCTACGAAACGCTGCCCTGGGTGGGGGAACCGCATGCGAACACCCCCACTGGGGCCTTCGGTGGAGCTCCCTATGGGGCTACGAAACGCTGCCCTGGTGGGGGAACCGCATGCGAACACCCCCACTGGGGCCTTCGGTGGAGCTCCCTATGGGGCCACGAAACGCTGCCCTGGGTGGGGGAACCGCATGCGAACACCCCCACTGGGGCCTTCGGTGGAGCTCCCTATGGGGCTACGAAACGCTGCCCTGGGTGGGGGAACCGCATGCGAACACCCCCACTGGGGCCTTCGGTGGAGCTCCCTATGGGGCCCCGAAACGCTGCCCTGGGCGGGGGAACCGCATGCGAACACCCCCACTGGGGCCTTCGGTGGAGCTCCCTATGGGGCTACGAAACGCTGCCCTGGGTGGGGGAACCGCATGTGGACACCCCCACTGGGGCCTTCGGTGGAGCTCCCTATGGGGCTACGAAACGCTGCCATGGGTGGGGGAACCGCATGTGGACACCCCCACTGGGGCCTACGGTGGAGCTCCCAATGGGGCTACGAAACGCTGCCCTGGGTGGGGGAACCGCATGTGGACACCCCCACTGGGGCCTTCGGTGGAACTCCCTCTGGGGCTACGAAACGCTGCCTGGGTGGGGGAACCGCATGTGGACACCCCCACTGGGGCCCTTCGGTGGAGCTCCCTCTGGGGCTACGAAACGCTGCGTGGGGGAACCGCTGCCCTAACATGGGGTGCCTTCGGTGGAGCCCCTATGGGGCTACGAACGCTGCCCTGGGTGGGGGAACCGCATGCGAACACCCCCACTGGGGCCTTCGGTGGAGCTCCCTATGGGGCTACGAAGCGCTGCCCTGGGTGGGGGAACCGCATGCGAACACCCCCACTGGGGCCTTCGGTGGAGCTCCCTATGGGGCCACGAAACGCTGCCCTGGGTGGGGGAACCGCATGCGAACACCCCCACTGGGGCCTTCGGTGGAGCTCCCTATGGGGCTACGAAACGCTGCCCTGGGTGGGGGAACCGCATGCGAACACCCCCACGAGGGGGAGGAGGAGAGGAAGGAGGGGAACGCGGGGCACCGTCTCTTCAAAACGAGGACCCAACACCACAGGATGGTTGGGACAAAATCTGTGACCAAAAGGTATCGACCCGCGCTGGTCCCTGGCATGGAGAAGAAAGATTTGGCCACCCCGAGGAGTGCAACTCTTCATTCGCTTCGCTCACTCCGCCGGCCCATGTTGTAGCATCGCTGGCGCTTGCTTCCGTGCTCGGGCGCGGGCGTCTGAACGGCCTCCTCGGGCCGCTTCGGGGTTCTGAGGAGCTCCTTCGGAGCCTTCTGAGGGGTTCTGACGAGCCTCTGAGGGCCTTTCTGGGGGGACCTCTTCGGTCCTCCTGAGCCCCTGGGAAATCTCTTCGCCTTTCTTGGGACTCCCCGGCGGGCCTCGGGGCCGCGCCCAGAGGGAAAACCATCGTGGATTAACGCGCCTCAGCTCCATTTCGGCCAGCGAACTTCAGGTCGCCGCCGTGCTGCGAGGAGAGCGGCAAGGCGCTCCGGGTGCAGACGTGGTGGCAAAGTTACGCTTCAGATGAATGTCATATCTTCACTGTTAGTTGGTGCAAAAACCCCAACGAGCAGATATGAGCGCTTCGCCCTTGTTCGCTGTCGCATTTGCAGTGCTCCTCAATCTTCGAGTGCAGAACTGCATTTCGCATGTGGGGCATGTGCAGCTAAGCAGGCTCGGGATTGTATATGTTCAGGCATCGCATCTCTGCATGGCAATGTGAATTTAGAGCTCTTGTCAGAATTCGTTTCAGGTATCCGATCGCCAGAAAACCCTGTGTACCAACCATTTGACCCCGAGGATCAACGCAAACTGCAGGAATCCCTGGAGAAAGGTGCTGCGGTGCTTCTCAGCCTGCGGACTTCGCGCAGCACGAGTGTTTTGGTTCGTTCCCGCCACCTCGTGCGTCTGATCTACATTGCTGCCGTGACGGGCTTGGCAGCGACCGTGGATGCTGCAGCGCCATACCTAGCTCAAAACGACTTGAAAGGTTTCAGGCATTACCTCGACACTGCGGAGGTCGCGCACCGTGGCGGCCAGCGCCCGGGGAAGATCTGTCGCGGCAACATTGCAGCGCAGCTTGTTGAGTTCATGCGCGTCGTCGGCAACAAGATGGCGCAACTGCTCTCCTCATGCACGCCCTCCCTGCAGACGGCCCAGCGGCGACAGGTGCTGCTCGGCCTTGCTCAAGTAGTTTTCCAAATGGCAAGCAAGCGCGAATTCAAGGTCGATGGATGCGGGGCATGCAAGTGCAAACGAATCCTGGAAATCACCATGCTGGCTGGGCTCAGTTCCAAACTGACAGTGCCGCGTTTGCTGCCTGGTGACCTCTTGGCTTTGTCTGGTCGGTGGCCGGTTCCACGCGGATCGCGCCTTGCCTTGCGAAAGATCACGCCCGTCATGACCGCGAAACTTCGCGAACGGCAGGCTTTGAAAGCGATCTCTTTGACACTGGGCTCCGGCGGTAATGGCAAGTCGGTTCCTGTCTGCGCGATATCCGCAATGTTGTGCTTCTGGAATGAGCACAAGAATAACGTGTTGCAGTGGGTGCAGGAGTGGGTGCCCAAGATGCTGTCGCGGCAGGCGGCGAGCCGCTGAAGCGTTTGCCCACTTTTGCCCGCGGTACTTCTCAGCCCGCGGTGCCTCTCAGCCCGCGGTGCTTCTCAGCCCGCGGTTGCTTTTCTAGACGCGTCTGTGCTGATGGGGCAGCACTGTCTTCTTCGCATGCACTTCGAGCTTTTCTAGACACGTCGGTGCTGATGGGGCAGCGCTGTCTTCTGCGCAGACACTTCGACTCTTCTGGGCCGTGACTCCCTGCCAGAAAAATCATACATTGATGCCAGATTCTCGTCTTCACCCACGTCCACTGTTCCCTTCGATCATCAACGCGGACATGAACAGTATAGCACAGAGCACGCGCAGCACACAGCACACACACAGTGCCGCAGCACATAGCACGCACACACAGTGCCGCAGCACATCACAAAACAACATGGCACACCACACAGCATACACAGCACACCCATACACACGCGCACATAACACAAGGGGGTGCGCTGCGGGCGTTGATAGCAGTGTCTCGTTTGGACATATTTCCATTCAAATTCCTTGCGTCGATAGCAGTGTCCCGTTTGGACATACATCCGTTCAAGCTCCGTGCGTTGATAGCAGTGTCTCGTTTGGACGTACACCCATTCGAGTTCCGTGCGTTCATAGCAGGGTGCCGTCCTCCTCCTCCTCCTCCTCCTCCTCCTCCTCCTCCTCCCCTCGACCTGGAACGACAAGCTCTTCCCCTCCTCCTCCTCCTCCTCCTCCTCCTCCTCCTCCTCCGCCTCCTATTGCCGTCCACCCAGGCACCTCGTCGCGCAGGGTGCCGTCCTCCTCTTCCCCTCCGTCCATGCGGCTCTGTCGTTGCTGCCTGGCTGTGAAAGGCTCTGTCGCGACGTCAGGAAGCCCCAGCTGCCGTGCGGGCTCGTTGGCAGTTTCGTACTGCACGGTCTCCGCGGTGGAAAGAAGCGCAGTTCGCAGCTCCCGAGCGGCGGTGCGCAGCCCTCCGACCACGGCCGACCGCAGCCACGCCATCGTAGGCCCGATGACGCTGTGGCCTTTGCCGTGGCCATGCGTGAAGCCCCGACCCTGTGCTTCGAAAGGCGCTTGCACATCAGTGGTGCCTGGGGCCACGCACGGCTGCAGAGACGCTGCCACGTCGTCCTCCGTTGTCACCGCCTGTCGGGCTAGCGTTGTGCGGCCAACAAACAGGCGCTCTAAGCCGATGATGTAGCGGTAGTGAAGCTCCGTCATCAACAGGAAGAACTTGGCCTGCGCCCGCGGGCTCCTCGTCGGTCGCGAGAGAGTACTCGAGCTCCTCCAGGTTGATCAGGCGCCGTGCGGAGGAGGAGGAGGAGGAGGAGGAGGAGGAGGAGGAGGAGGAGGAAGAGGAGGAGGAGGACGAGGAGGAGGAGGAGGAGGAGGACGAGGAGGAGGAGGTGGGGGGAGAGCACCAGGAGGAGGAGAACGAGGACCACCAGGAGGAGGAGGAGGAGGAGGAGGAGGAGGAGGAGGAGGAGGAGGAGGAGGAGGAGGAGGAGGAGGAGGAGGAGGAGGAGGAGGAGGAGGAGGAGGAGGAGGAGGAGGAGGAGGAGAGAACACCAGGAGGAGGAGGACGAACAAGACGAGGAGGACGAGAACGAGGACGACCAGGAAGGAGGAGGGGAGGAGGAGGAGGAGGAGGGGGGAGGACTACCAGGAGGAGGAGGAGGAGGAGGAGGGAAGGAGGAGGAGGAGGAGGAGGAGGAGGCGGAGGAGGAGGAGGAGGAGGAGGAGGAGGAAAAAGAGGAGGAGGACGAGGAGGAGGAGGAGGAGGAGGAGGACGAGGAGGAGGAGGGGGGGGGAGAGCACAAGGAGGAGGAGAACGAGGACCACCAGGAGGAGGAGGACGAGGAGGAGGAGGAGGAGGAGGAGGAGGAGGAGGAGGAGGGGGAGGAGGAGGAGGAGAGAGCACCAGGAGGAGGAGGACGAGCAAGACGAGGAGGACGAGAACGAGGACGAGCAGGAGGAAGAGGAGGAGGAGGAGGAGGAGGAGGAGCAGGAGAAAGAGGAGGAGGAGGAGGAGGAGGAGCAGGAGAAAGAGGACGAGCAGGAGGAGCACGAGGACGAGCAGGAGGAGGAGGAGGAGGACGAGCAGGAGGGGAGGGCGGCCGGCTGCCCCGGCCGGCTGCCCCGACCGGCCGCGCTTGCGCCCGGCCGCGGAGCGCGGTCAAGGGAAGGGGGCGGGGGCGGGCGGTCAAGTTTGATACCCCCTCCTCGCTCGTTCCACTGCCTGCTCGCAGCAGCGGCACCAGCACATGCACAAGAGATTCCTGCATGAACTGTTGTACTTGCATATCTGATGGCCTTCGGCCAAGGTCGTGCGCAACGGGGCTCTGAGGAAGGCTCCCTGCGCCCTTCTGGGGAGCCCCTCTGGGGAGCCCCTCGGACGAATTATCATTTGAATCTTAAGGGGAATGCTTTCAGATATGCTTCTACACATCGCTGGTAGGTTGCTTTGCCGGGATAATATTTTTGTTACCAGAGATGGTGGGGGCAGAGTGTGTTTTGTATTGTTTTGCAAGGGATGGTGGGGGAGGCCATCATGGACCTGGGTTGGCCCCCGGTCGCCTGGGGGGAGGGGTGTATACTAACAGGGAACACTGATCAAGACGCCCTCCCCGCCCGCAAGCCGTCTCGCTCACTCCCACCCGCTTTCCCAGCACATGCGTAACACCCGAGCCTGGCCCGAGCCTGAGCGCATTCAGCAGTCGTCTTTGGATGGGCAGCTACTGGGGGCCAATCCGCCGCCGCCTCCGCCGCCGCCCACGCCGCCCGCCGCCGCCGCCGCCGCCGCCGCCGCCGCCGCCGCCACCGCTGCCCGCCGCCGCCGCCCGCCGCCCGCCGCCGCCGCCGCCGCCGCCGCCGCCGCCGCCGCCGCCGCCGCCGCCCCCGCTGCCGAATCGCCGCCGCCGCAGCCGCTGCCGCCGCAGCCGCTGCCGCCACCGCTGCCGCCGCCGCCGCCGCCACCGCCGCCGCCGCCGCACCCGTCGCTGCTGCCGCCACCGCCGCCGCCACCGCCGCAGCTGCCGCAGCCGTTGCCGCCGCCGCAGCCGCCTCAGCTGCCAAGCGTACTCTGTGTTGTTACCTAACAGCTTGTTCTGATAGGTTTCTAGTAAGGTCAAAAGAGAGCAGCAGATGACTCCACAGGGGGGTCTGGGCGGGTGCCGGACAGGGTGCCGCAGAAGTCGTTTTAAGCTAACGGTCACACACTTCGTGCTCTTCGACCTCCCAGAACTCCATTCCCGGGCCACATTCTGAATGCCCGGAGCCAACTGTAGGCCACTTCGTGCTCTTCGACTTCCCAGAACTCCATTCCCGGGCCACATTTTGAATGCCCGGAGCCAACTGTAGGCCACTTCGTGTCCTTCGATTTCCCAGAACTCCATTCCCGGGCCACATTTTGTATGCCCGGAGCCAACTGTAGGCCACTTCGTGCTCTTCGACTCCCCAGAATTCAATTCCCGGGCCACGCTTTTGATGCCCAGAGCCAACTCTAGGCCACTTCGTGCTCTTCGAGTTCCCAGAACTCCATTCCCGGGCCACATTTTGAATGCCCGGAGCCAACTGTAGGCCACTTCGTGTTCTTCAAGTTCCCAGAAGTTTACTCCTGGGCATGATTTTGAATGCCTGGAGCCAACTGTAGGCCACTTCGTGTTCTTTTAGTTCCCAGAGCTCCATTCCTGGGCCACATTTTGAATGCTGAGGCAGGCTGATGCTGCGGCCGAGGCAGGCTGAGGCTGAGGCAGGCTGAGGCTGAGGCCGAGGCTGAAGGCAGACTGAGGCTGAGGCTGAAGCAGGCTGAGGCTGAGGCTGAGGCAGGCTGAGGCTGAGGCTGAGGCAGGCTGATGCTGAGGCAGGCTGAGGCTGAGGCTGAGGCTGATGCAGGCTGAGGCTGAGGCAGGCTGAGGCTGAGGCCGAGGCTGAAGGCAGACTGAGGCTGAGGCTGAAGCAGGCTGAGGCTGAGGCTGAGGCAGGCTGAGGCTGAGGCAGGCTGAGGCTGAGGCTGAGGCAGGCTGAGGCTGAGGCTGTGACTGCGACTGCCGTTGCCGCTGCGACTGTCATCGCGAATGCGACTACGACTGCGAGAACAGCAGAATTCTACAACTGGATTTTCATCTGAATCTTAAGGGGAATGCTTTCAGATATGCTTCTACACATCGCTGTTAGGTTGCTTTGCCGGGATAATTTTTTTGTCAGGGATGGTGGGGGGAGGCCGCGTCGGGTCCGCTGCGCATGATCCGAATTTGGAGGCAGAGTGTGTTTTGCATTTTACCTAACAGCGAAGACTGATAGGTTTCTAGTAGTCTCAAAAGAGAGCAGCAGATGACTCCACAGGGGGGTCTGGGCGGGTGCCGGACAGGGTGCCGCAGAAGTCGTTTTAAAACAGTCACACACTTCGTTCTCTTCGACCTCCCAGAACTCCATTCCCGGGCCACATTCTGAATGCCCGAAGCCAACTGTAGGCCACTTCGTTCTCTTCGACTTCCCACAACTCCATTCCCGGGCCACATTTTGAATGCCCGGAGCCAACTGTAGGCCACTTCGTGCTCTTCGAGTCCCCAGAACTCCATTCCCGGGCCACATTTTGAATGCCCGGAGCCCACTGTAGGCCATTTCGTGCTTTTCGATTCCCCAGAACTCCATTCCCGGGCCACATTTTGAATGCCCGGAGCCAACTGTAGGCCACTTCGTGCTCTTCGATTCCCCAGAACTCGATTCCCGGGCCACATTTTGTATGCCTGGAGCCAACTGTAGGCCACTTCGTGCTCTTCAAGTTCCCAGAACTCCATTCCTGGGCATGATTTTGAATGCCCGGAGCCCACTGTAGGCCACTTCGTGTTCTTCTAGTTCCCAGAAGTCCATTCCTGGGCCACATTTTGAATGCTGAGGCAGGCTGATGCTGCGGCCGAGGCAGGCTGAGGCTGAGGCAGGCTGAGGCTGAGGCCGAGGCTGAAGGCAGACTGAGGCTGAGGCTGAAGCAAACTGAGGCTGAGGCTGAGGCAGGCTGAGGCTGAGGCTGAGGCAGGCTGATGCTGAGGCAGGCTGAGGCTGAGGCTGAGGCTGATGCAGGCTGAGGCTGAGGCAGGCTGAGGCTGAGGCCGAGGCTGAAGGCAGACTGAGGCTGAGGCTGAAGCAGGCTGAGGCTGAGGCTGAGGCAGGCTGAGGCTGAGGCAGGCTGAGGCTGAGGCTGAGGCAGGCTGAGGCTGAGGCTGTGACTGCGACTGCCGTTGCCGCTGCGACTGTCATCGCGAATGCGACTACGACTGCGAGAACAGCAGAATTCTACAACTGGATTTTCGTCTGAATCTTCAGGGGAATGCTTTCATATATGCTTCTACACATCGCTGTTAGGTTGCTTTGCCGGGATAATTTTACAACGGATGGTGGGGGGGCCACATTGTTTCTGGTTGGCTGCCACTCGCCTGGGGGAAGGGGTGTCCATTAATAGAGAGCAGTGATCAAGACGCCCTCCCCGCCCGCAAGCCGTCACGTTCACTCCCACCTGCCCTCCCGACACATACGTAACACCCGAGCCTGGCCCCAACCTGAGCATGTTCATGGATGGGCAGCTACTGGGGGCCAATCCGCCGCCGCCGCCGCCGCCGCCGCCGCCGCCCCTGCTGCCAAATTGCCGCAGCCGCTGCCGCTGCCGCCGCAGCCGCTGCCGCCGCAGCCGCTGCCGCCACCGCCACCGCCGCCGCCGGGTCCACCGCCGCCGCCGCCGCCGCCGCCGCAGCCGCCGCCGCCGCCGCCGCCACCGCCGCCGCCGCCGCCCCCGCCGCCGCCGCCGCCACCGCCGCCGCCGCCGCCACCGCAGCCGCCGCAGCCGCTGCCGCCGCCTCAGCCGCCGCAGCCGCCAAGTGTACCCCCCATCGTTTTTCGACGGATGGTGGGGGGAGGCCGCATCGGGTTGGTTGCGCGTGCTCCGAATTTGGAGGCGGAGTATGGTTTGTATGGTTTTTACAAGGGGCGGTGGGGGGGCTCATGGTTCCGGGTTGGCAACACGTCGCTTGGGGTATGGGGTGTTTCCTAATAGGGAACAGTGATAAACCCTTCTCCGAAGGGGAAGAGGGTTTTGTGGAAGAGGAAAGAACAACATCGTTAGACCACCTGCGCACAGAGGGCTGGTGAGATTTAGTCCGGAATCGCCCTCTCTCTCTCCAGAGTGCCTCGCAGTTCGTCCAAACATCTTCCACTATTCGTGCCCTTGCTGTTCAGTAATTGTGCTCTCGCCTGGGACCTCCTCGCAATTATTCAGGAATCGCGATCTCGCTAGCCTGTTCGGTTGCGCTTGGTCGGTTCGGTTCGAAGTGCTGTCATGCCGTTCCTGTCTGTCTCGGTTTCGCTGTCGATCCGGTTTGTTCTCGGCTGTGCTGTCGCCGTGGACGGCCCAGGGGCAGGCGTGCCGTCCTCTCCCGCCTCCCCCCCCCGCCAGCCAGGAGCAGTGGCAAGGGGGGTAGCAGTAGTTGGAGGCGGCGGGCGCGGATGGCGTTGAGGGGTGCAGGGGCGAGAGAGAGAGAGAGAGAGAGAAATTGTGGGAGGCAGGGGCGGGGGGGAGGACGAGGAGGAGGAGGGAGAGGAGGAGGAGGAGGAGGAGGAGGAGGAGGAGGAGGAGGAGGACAAGAAGGATGAGCATGACATGACGACGACGATGACGACGACGACGACCACGGCCACGACCACGACCAAGACCACGACGATACTAACGATTGTGGTGGTGGTGATGATGAGGGTGATGATGATGTTTATGATGATGGCGATGACGATGTTGATGCTGGTGCTGCTGATGTTGCTGATGCCGACGATGATGCTGCTGCTGATGCAGATATTGATGCTGATTTGGATGACGATGACGATGATGGTTGTGGTGTTGATGGTGATGGTGACAGTGATGATGATGATGATGATGCTGATAATAATGCTGATGATGCTAATTACAATGCTGATGACGATGGTGATGATAGGGATGATGGTGATGCTAATGATGATGACGATCATGATGATGATTATGATGCTGCTGATGATGATGATGATGATGATGATGCTGATGCCGATGATGCCGATGATGGCGATGCCGATAAGGCTGCTGACTCTGGTGGTGTGTATGGCGGTGGTGAGGACGATTCCGTGGACGGCGATGAAGGTGACCGTATCGATGATGATCATGCTCTTGGTATTGATGATGGTGCTGGATGAGGACGATGGTGCTGATGATGATGATCCTGATGATGGTTAGTCGGATGACGATGATGATGATGATGATGATGATGATGATGCTGATGCTGATGCTCATGCTGCTGATGCTGATGATGACGATGAGGATGATGCTGGCGATATTGATGCTGATGATGGTACTGATGATGCTGATGGTGCTGATGGTGCTGATGATGATGATAATGGCGACGACGACGATGATGGAGATGGTGATGGTGATGGTGGTGGTGGTGATTATGCTGGTAATGATGATGCTATTGATGGTGAGTGTGCGGAAGGTACTGATGGTGATGCTGATGATGATGCTGCTGATGCTTATTCGGATGGTGATGACGATGATGATGCTGATGCTCATGCTGATGATGCTGATGATGAATATGATGATGCTGGCGATGATGATGCTGATGATGCTACTGATGATGCTGATGGTGCTCATGTTGATGACGATGATGACGCTGATGATGGCGATGGTGATGGTGGTGGTGGTAGTGATGCTGGTGATGACGATGCTGATGCTGGTGAGTGTCAGGAAGATACTGATGGTGATGCTGATGAGGATGATGATGATGATGACGATGATTATGGTGATGATCATGATGATGATAATGATGATGGTGCTGATGGTGCTGCTGATGATGATGCTGATGATGATTATGATGCTGGTGCTGATGATGATGCTGCTAATGATAATTGTGACAGTGATTGTGATGGTGATGGTGATGGTGGTGATGAGTTTGGCGATGTTGATGATGAGGATGATTCTGATGACGATGATGTTGATGATGCTGATGATGATGATTGTGATGAGGATGAGGATGAGGATGAGGATGAGGATGAGGATTTAGATCAGGATGATAAGCATGGTGATGGTGGTTGTGATGCTTCTGCTGGTGATGATGACCATGATGATGACGCTGATAATGATGATGATGAGGACGATGCTGATGATTGTGATGATGATTATGATGATGCAGATGACGATGATGACGATGATGACGATGATGATGATGATGATGATGATGATGATGATGATGGTGATGATGATGATGATGATGATGATGATGATGATGATGATAGTGATGATGAGGATGATGATGATGAGGAGGAGGAGGAGGAGGAGGAGGAGAAGGAGGATGAGGAGGATGATGATGCACGATAATATCAAGGAACATCAGTTAGGACAATTAGAGGAAAGGCCGAGAGGGAGGGGAAGAAGTCAACGAAAGAGGAGGAACGGCTGAGAGGGAGGGGGAGAGAGAAACGAATGAGAAGGTAGACGAGGTTGAGGAGGAAGGCAATGACGACGACGTCGACGACAAAGACCACGACGACAAGGACCACGACGAGCATCGTCCAGCCCAACCGCGGAGAGGCCTGGATGCAGGCCGCCGCGTCCGAGCAGGAGAAGGAGCTGCCGCCGCTCCCCCGACCGAGCGCGGCCCGCCTTCCCTGGAGAGGCCGCTGCCGTCGCTTCCGCCGCCGCCCTCGCCGGCGGCCCCGGAGAAGCCTCGCGGGGGGCCTCCAAGCACACGCAACACAATGGCTTTCCCCAGTCAGGCTTGCCTCAAGGTCCCTTACACTGGAGGCCCATGCCAAGAAACATCCTGCTTGCCTCCAGGGTGCCCTGGTTTTCTTGGGTTTCGATGGTCTTGCTGTTGAAGGCGTGATGCTCCCATACCAAAAATCGATGGACGCGCGTATATTTATATGTGCACATATGTTAATCGAGGCCCTACCCGTTTTGGAACAAGACAAAGCCTGGGATGGCCAGCGCGCCTCGGGGCTCCTTGGCCTTGTGTCTCTGCTGTGGCGTTCCTCGGCGTACCTTGGTCCTGTTTCCGGAAACGGCGTTCTCGGGGTGGCTCGGTGTCGTTTCATTGCGTTGGCCTTCCCCAGCATCACCACACAGCTCCAAATCGTACCAAGCTGGTTTCCAAGCGCTGTCGAGCAATGCTAAGCAACGCCAACCAACGCCAAGCATTGCCAAGCAACGCACACGAGCTCCAAGCAGTGCAAGGAACCGCCAAGCAACGCCAAGTAATGTGTCCATGTAGTGGGAAGCTGTCTTCTAAGTGGGCTTGCGACAGGTTCATTCTCTGGATCACGACGATGCAGTCGGCTGCGACGCACGCCGCGTTCGGCGGCTCTCGGACCTAAAGGCTTATCAGCTCAACTCGGAGAGGCACTCGCACAGGCCAGGGACTCGGCCTGGAGGCATTCGGGAGGCTGTCAGGCTGTCAGGAGGCACCAGGAAGCCGCAAGCAACCACTGCAGATCCCGTGTAGGCCGTTGGAGACTCTGGGGAAGTTAGTCTTTCGGCAGGCATTGGAGAGCCGTGGTAGGAGCCGTGAGGCTTCGGGATGCTCTTGGGATCATTGCGAAGCCCCCGCAGGCCCGTGGAGGCCCCGAGAGGTCCCTGGAGGCATTGGGAAAGAGACCGCTCACCATCCTGCTGAGATCCAGTCGCTTTTTGCTCCCAAATGCCGCGCATCCCATGCCACAAGTGAAAAAAGTGACCTCCCAGTAGGTATCCACCCGGGGAGCAGTGCCAGCAGCAAGGAGGGGGGTGGGGAGTACTCGAACACGTGCCTTGTTTTCTGTACATCGAGATATATTGCCTCTGTGGTTGGCTCTAGCTGTCCTCCATTTCCCCTTTGCCCCGCCCTCGGCGGAGGAGGAGGAGGATGAGGAGGCGGCGGAGAAGGAGGAGCGTTCCTGCTGTCTTGCTCCATTGATATCCAAGCGGACGGACCGAGCACTCGCTGGTACCGCGGAGCCTGGGCAAAGAGTTCGGATCGAGGAGGGCCGATGCCCAGAATGTGTCCTGAGACCTGAAAGCTCCATGCTCGTCCTAGCTCGTCCTCCTTCCCCCCGCCTCCTCCCCTTCAAGGGCGACCGCAGGACATGTCCTGGAGGGAGTTCTTACTTGAATCCCGCGGCGAATGCAGCTGTGGCGACGATGAGGATTCGGATGCCCCCACAAAGGAAGAGGGAGGGGAAGAGGAGGGAGATGAGGGGGAGCAGGGAGACGATGATGGTGATGATGATGCTGATGATGATCATTATGATGATGATTCTGAAAATGATGATGATGACGATGATGATGATGATGATGATGATGATGATGATGATGATGATGAGGATGATGATGATGATGTTGATGATGCTGATGCTGATGATGCTGATGCTGGCGATGATGCTGTTGATGGTGATGGTGATGGTGATGATGACGATGGTGAAGATGAGGATGACGATGGTGGTGTTGGTGGTGATGACGATGATTCTGACTAGTGTCATGATGATGGTGATGGTGATGCTGATGATGCTGCTGATGATGTTGATTCTGATGGTGATGCTGATTGTGCTGATGCTGCTGGCGGTGCTGATGATGCCGTTGATGATGCTGAAGCGGATGCTGCTATGATGATGGTGTTGCTGACGATGATGTTGATGATGAGGTTGATGACGATGATGTTAATGCCGATGTTGATGCTAAGAATGATGGTGCTGATGGTGGTGATAGTTTTAGTGGTGGTGGTGCGGATGAGGGGAGGACGAGGGCGAGGACGAGGATGAGGCTGCTGCCGATGCTGATGATGACGTTGATGACGACGCCGCTGTTGATGATGATGATGCTGCTGATGATGACGACGACGATGACGACGACAATGATGATAATGATGATGATAATGATCATGATGATGATGATGATGATGATGATGATGATGATGATGATGATGCTGATGCTGATGCTGATGCTGATGATGATGATGATGATGATGATGCTGATGATGATGATGATGATGGTGGTGGTGACTGTGGCAGTTTTAGCGATGGTGGTGGTGAGGATGGGGCGAGGACGAGGACGAGGACGAGGATGAGGATGCTGCTGCTGCTGATGATGCTAGTGATGATATTGATACCGATGATGATAGTGATGATGTAGATGATGATGATGATGATGATGATGATGATGATGATGATGATGATGATGATGATGATGATGATGATGGTGATGGTGATGGTGATGGTGATGGTGATGGTGATGATGATGATGATGATGATGATGATGATGATGATGATGATGCTGATGACGATGATGATGACGATGCCGATGACGAGGAGGAGGAGGAGTAGGAGGAGGAGGAGGAGGAGGTTGAGGAGGAGGAGGAGGATGGTGATCGCCCCCACATGAAACTCGCGCAGTTCACACTGTCCACGCGCAACAGCTGGCGGGAAGGGGGCAGCAGGCTTCCTGCCACCCGACCTTCAGTAGCGATCGAGCGCTTAGAACCGTTGCTCATGAGGCCTTACCGCAGCAGCCATGCTACTTCTCCGGCCTGTAGTTCACCCCTCTGGAGGGGTGCCCGTGCTCAGTGATGATTGTGTTGATGTTAATGATGATGACGGTGACGAAATTGATAATGACGACAATGACAATGATAATGATGATGATGTTGCTGTTGATGATGATGCTAATGATACCGCTGTTATTAATGTTGAGGATGGTGATGATGACGATGATGCGGCTAATGATGATGATGATGCCTGCGGTGACGATTCTGATAATGCTGATTGTGTGGTGATAACGGCGACAACGTCCATGATGATGATGATGATGCTGATGAGGCTACTGCTGCTGCTGCTGATGATGATGTTGGTACCGGCAATGATGATTATGATGATTATGATTGAGATGATGATGGTGGTGGTGATGATGAAGTTGATCAATCATCATGATGATGGGAGGAGGAGAACGAGGACGCTGGTTATTTGTACTACTACCATTTCTTGTTATTCTGATGACGGCCGCGATGATGATACTGATAAGAATGGCGCTAACAATGATGCTGATGATGACGGTAATGATGATGGTGCTGATGATGATGACGATGGTGGTGTTGGTGGTGATGACGATGATGATGATGGCGATTCGTCTGGTGATGATGCTGATGATGATGGTGCTGATGATGCTGAGGATGATGGCGATTATGACGATCATGCTGTTATGATGCTGGTCATGGTGATGATGATGGTGACGATGGTGCTGGTGATGGTAATGGTGATGGTGCTGATGCTGATGATGATGCTGACGGTGATGATGATGCTTCTGATGATGGTGATGAGCATGATGCTGATGGTGTTGATGCTGATTCTGGGTATGGCAACGATGATGCTGAATAGTAATATGATGCTACTGATGATGACGCTGCTGTTGACGTTGACGATCATGACTATGTCGAGTAGGCGGAGGAGGAGGAGTAGGAGGAGAAGTAGGAGGAGGAGCAGGAGGCTGAGGAACCCTCCCCCTGAACCCTCCCTCCCCTCCCCCCCCTCCCACTGCCAGTGCGTCGCGCTGCCTGCCAGTCTTTCCCGAGTCTCGCGGCCGGGAAGGAGGCCGGCATGCCCCTGAACTTGTTGTTCCGGTGGGTCTGGCCCACGGTCGCGCGCCGCCGCGCCAAGGAGGGGGCTTTGAGCCCAGAGGGAGGAGGGAGGTCTTCCCTGCTCCTCCTCCCCTCCTCCTCCTCCTCCTCCTCCTCCTCCTCCTCTCCCTCCCTTACTCCCTCCTTCCTCCCTCTTCCTCCTCCCTCCGTCCTCCTTCACCCCTCTCTCCTTCATCGTTGTTCCTCTTCTTCTCTCTCCCTCCTCTTCCTCCTCCCTCCTCCTCCTCCTTGCTTGGTTATTTGTTCGCTTCGTTTGCATCAGCCTCAGTCAGGATCTGGGCGGCCGTGTGCCGGCTGAGATGAAAATGACAGCTTTTGGACACAGCGGTCCATGGCAATGGTCTCAGATGCGAACGACTCAGATTAATCTGGGCATGTCCCTCTGCAGGAGGCACATTCAAGAATGGTGAAAAAATAGTCAGGGGACGATTTTTCGGCTATTGTTGACTTTGTTTGAGCACTTTTTGACCAGGCTTGACTTTTCCTCCGCAATACTCCTCTCAGAGGACATGCCCGACCTCAGAATAGGACCCTGCAGGAATATGCCAGGCTGGCCGATCGGGGAACGAGTCGCGCGAGCGCCGATCACCGCAATTCCTTCCAGATGCCAGGCGGCGGCCGAGCACGAGTTGGCACGAGTCCCGCCGTCCACGTGCACCACCAGATCCTTCTCACGCTGGTCAAGCTCGGTATCTCCAAGCGCGGGAGATAGATTGATTCGCCGATTTTCTTCCACCGCTACCATAGGCAGGACGGGGGAGAAGGGAGGATGGGAAGGTCCTCCTCCTCCTCTCCTACCTATGGTAGCGGTCGTGGAAAATCGGCCCATCATAGATCATTTGTGCCAAGATAGTTTTTTGTCCATGTCGTGGTTTAGGAGGTGATCCGATGTCTTGTTCTATTCCCAGGGTCTCCACTGGACCGCGTTGCCAGCATCCTGGTCCTGGTCCGGTCTCCATCCGATGACGCATTTCGCACGAGCACGCCCACATAGTTCAGAGGAGTTAGAAGTTCCCCAACCAGAGCTTGCCTCCGTAAGGGTCCTAGCTCCAATCAGAGCTTGCCTCTGTAGGGGCCCTAGCGAATGGATATGGTTAGGTGAGGTTTGGCGCCAATTTCGGCGGCACGCCCGGATACCCGGGTGCCCGGGTGCCCAGGTGCCCGGGTTCCTTGGTGCCCGGGTGCCCAGATGCCCGGGTGCCCGGGTGCCAGGGCGTGTCGCGAGGGCCCGGGTGCCTGGGTGCCCGGGTGCCCGCCGGGTGCCCGGGTGCCCGGTGGCCTGGTAATTATTCCGGTAGCCTTCTAGCTATATCCCTTAAATCGCCTTATAGGCTAGCCTTAATAGCCCTGTAGCCCTATAGCCCTATTAGCCCTATTAGCCCTATTAGCCCTATAGCCCTATAGCCCTATAGCCCTATACCCCTATAGCCCAATCGCCCTATAGCCTTATAGCCCTATAGCCCTATAGCCCTATAGCCATATAGCCCTATAGCCCTATGGCCCTCATAGCCCTATGACCTATAACCCTATGGTCGTATAACCCTATAGCCCCATAGCCCTATAGCCCACCAACAAATTGGGGCTTTTCACCGGCTTCATATGGTTAGGTGAGGTTTGCCACCGATTTCCGCTGCCCGCCCAGGTGCCTGGGTGCTTGGGTGCACGGGTGCCCAGGTGCCCGTGTGTTCGGGTGCCCGGGTGCTTTATAGCCTTATAGCCATATAGCCCTATAGCCTCATAGTCCTATACCCCTATAACCCTTCAGGCCAATAGCCCTATAGCCTGATAGCCCTATCGCCCCATAGCCAAATAGCCCTATAGCGCTATAGCCTCATAGCCCTATCGCCCTAGTGCCGTAGAGCCCTGTAGCTCTATAACCCCATAGCCCTATAGCCCTATAGCTCTATTTCCTCTAGCCCAACAGCGCTATAGACCTATAGCCCGGTAGCGCTATAGCCCCGTAGCCCTATAGCCCAATAGCCCCATAGCCCTATAACACTATAGTCCTAGAGCCCTATATCCTTGTAGCCTTGTAGCCCTGTAGCCCTATAGCCCTAGATCCCTATAGCCCTATAGCTCTACATGCCTATAGCCCTATAGCTCTGTAACCCCATAGCCCTAGATCCATATAGCCCTATGGCCCTATGGTTCTATAGCCCCATATCCCTATAGACTCATAGGTTTATAGCCCTATAGCCCTATGGCCCCATAGCTTTAGAGCCCCAGCGCCCCCTAGCCCTACGGCCCTACAGCCCTATAGCCCTATGCCCCTATAGCTCTATAGCCCTACAGCCCTGTAGACCTATAGCCCTATGGCCCTATAGCCCAATAGTTCAATAGCCCTATGACCCCATAGCCCTATAACCCTAAAAAGACTTTGATTGTTTTTCGGGGTGCCATCAATAAAAGATGTTTTCCACTATTCCCACGTCGTTTAAGATTCCCCAGACTTCGTCACATTCCACACGGGCCGTTAGGTACTCTGGACATCCGGGAACGTATCCTGAGCCAACCCTATCATGACATCACGATCGTTCTAATAGTGCCCCACCGCTCATGACAGCTCTACACACGTGCAATGCCAGATACATGGTCCCATTACGATGCTCAAGCGTACGCTCCCTCCATGCTCCATTGAGTACTTCCCGCAGCACGCCAAGATGAAGTGGCTGTGGTCGTGTTGTTCGAAGCTAACTCTTGAGCAGCTTGAATGCCATGTCTTCGTTCCTCCTCCCTCATAATCCTTCTTCCTTCTCCTCTTTCCTTCTCCTTCTCCTCTTTCCTTCTCCTCCTTCTTCCTCCTCTTTCCTTCCGCCCCTTCCCTCCCGCTGATCCTCCTCTATCCTCGCTTCTTCTCCTTCTCCTCCCCCTTCTCCTCCTCCTCGTCCTCCTCCTCCTCCTCCTCCCCCTCCCTCCTCCCTCCTCCCACGTCAGTACTCCCTCGTCCCTCCCGCGCGTGCTTCCTCCGCGATACATGGTAATCCGACACTTTGGCAAACTTTTCGGCGAAGGTCCCATCTTCAAAAGGATCCGCCCTCCATCAGTGTAGCAGTTGCGCGCTTATGAGCTCCTGGCCATACTCTTCGAGGCAATCTCAAGTCATAGCCCTATTTTGAATAGGAGCCACGCTCCTCCCGTTTGACTGTTACACAATGTTCATTTTCTGGTCATGAAACCTGTGCGGCGAGAGCCACATTTAGAAAACACATCGACCTCCATCCGTGTAACAGTTTTAAGCTTTTCAGGCGGATGTGTTCGGGATCCAGCGTGAGACACATCAAGCAATGATGCGCACCTAGTATCACTGCCGAAAAACTCAAGCTTTCGTAGCACACATGACATGGCTCGAAAGTCCCCAGGTGGCGGATGAGAACCTCACCGCGATGCTCAGGTGGATCTACCTCTACGAGCTGGAAAGCGTTAGGCCAATGCGGCGCACCTCTTTCATCCCTCTTCCTTTCTTTCTGGCATCCGTCCTTCTTCCTTCCTCTCTCCTCTTCATGATGACGAGGAGGCTGAGGGGGACGAGGACGAGGATAAGGATCGACGTTCTTCTCGTTTTTGGCCCGTGTTTAGATCTGGATACCCCTGGATACCTCTTTTGATATCAGGATGCTTCGTGGGCCTCCTCATGCCCGTCCTCTTCCATGTCTCCTCCTCTTGGTACTCATACTGCCATGCATTCCCCATCCTTCTTCTCCTCCTTCTCCCACTTTTCGTATTCCTGCGCCTCCTCCAACCCCGCTGTCGCTCCTCCTGCTGCTCCTCCTTCCTGTCCCTGCTCATCCTGCTGCTCCTGAAGCTGCTGCTCCTTCTCCTCTTCCTGCTCCCAGTGCTCCTGCTCCTGCGCGTCCTATTCCTTCTCCTTCTTCTTGCTGCTGCTGTTGCTCTTCCTCTCATTCCGTTCCCCCCTCCTGCCCCTGGGAGGGAAGGGAATGACGGCAGCGGAGGACGGGATGGAGAAGTGGAGAAGGAGGCGACGACGAGGTGGGTTAGGAACACGATGATGAGGATAAGTTGGAGGGAGATCGGAGGAGGAGGAGGAGGAGAAGGAGGAGACGGGGGAGGATGGGATGACGAGGAGTATGAAGACGGAGGCAGAAGGAGGGTGCTGAGGGTGACGAGGGAGGTGAAGAGGAGGATGAGGAGGATACCCGAGGAGGAGGAGGAGGAGGAGGAGGAAGAGGAAACGGAGGAGGAAAAGGGAGGAAGGTTGGGATATTTTGAGGTAGAGGGCAATGAAGAATATGACGATGACGAAGATGAGGAGGAACATTGTGATGACGGGGAAGGTGGACGAGCAATGATGATGGGCATGCTGGTTGTATGTGTGATTCTTATGTTGTTGCTAATGATCGCGAATATAGGAACCGTATCAATACATACTAGCCTGAGTGCTAACTTGGCGACTCGCATTACCAGTGACACTTGGATGATATGGATCACGAGCAGGAGTAGGGGGAGGCGGAGGAGCAGGAGGAGGAGGAGGAGGCGGTACGAGGAAGAGACGGCATGGCTAAGGAGGTCGAGAGGGAGGAGGTGGATGGACGGAGCCGGGAAGAGCTTCCGCCCCATTCCTGCTGCCGCTCCTCGTCCCCCCTCCTCGTCCTCCTCCTCCTCCTTTGTTCTCCTCCTCTGTTCTCCTCCTCTGTTCTCCTCCTGCTTTCCATCCTTTTTCCAACCCTCCGCCTACCCCTCTACTTATCCACCATCCTCGCCCCCCCCCCCCCGCGCTCGTCCCCGTGGCCCTCTCCCTCCTGGTTCGTTCCTTCTCCCCACCCTTCCACACCCCTCGTGTCTCCTCGTCCTCCTCGTTCTACCCCCTTTTCGTCCTCCTCCTTCTTCCCCTCCCCCCCACCCTGCTCTCCTCCTGCTCCCCTCGTCCTTCTTCCACTCCCCCCCTGCTGGAGCCCCCCCCCCTCCTCCGAGTTCGCCTCTCCCCCCTCCCACTCCCTCTCTTCTCGCCCTCGTCCTCGTCGTCTTCGTTCTTGTCCTAGTCCTCGCCGTCCTGTTGCTCGCCCTCCGAGCCCGAGGCAGCCGACGCCGCAGGTCATCGACGCGCACGAGCGCAGGAGTGCCCGACAGCAAGGAGGGGGGAGGAGGGAGATCAAGGCGGGGAGGACCAGGACGAGGGAATAGGAGGAGGAGGAGGAGGAGGAGGAGGAGGAGGAGGAGGAGGAGGAATAGTTAACCATGATGATGATGATGATGATGATGATGATGATGATGATGATGATGATGATGATGATGATGCTGATGATGCTGATGATGATGATGACGATCATTATGATGATGATGCTGATGCTGATGATGCTGATGCTGATGCTGATGATGACCATGATGGTGATGCTGAGGATGACGAGGATTAAGATAACGACGGCGATGATGATGCTGCTGCTGATGATGATGATGGTGATGGTGGTGGTGTTGGTGGTGGTAGTGATTATGATGACGATGACGATGACGATGCTGATCGGAGGTTGGGGGGCGCGATCGAAGTGGAACGGAGAGCCCCCCTACCGGGAAATCGATTTCGGTTTCGTGTTCGTGCGTGCCGTGCGTGTGGGCAAGGCGAAGCTGCGTGGGCGGGCGAGAGGGAAGTCTCCTGTGGCTGGGGCACGGCCGGACCAAATGATTCCCTTCCGGCAACTGGTGGCGCGCGGTGTCCCGCCGGTGTCCCGCTGGCTGAGGCGCGGCTGGACCAAATGATTCCCTTCCGGCAACCGGTGGCGCGCGGTGTCCCGCCGGTGTCCCGCCGGTGTCCCGTCGGTGTCCCGATGATGACGGTGATGATGATGACGACGATGATGATGATTATGATGATGGTGATGATGGTGATGATGGTGATGATGAAGACGATGATGATGGTGATGATGGTGATGATGAAATGATGGTGATGATGGTGATGATGGTGATGATAGTGATTATGATGCTGATGATGGTGATGATGGTGATGATGGTGATGATGGTGACGATTGTGCTGATGATGATGATGATGATGACGTTGATGATGATGATGATGATGATGATGATGTTGATGGTGATGTTGATGTTGATGATGACGTCGATTGTGAGATCGATAGTGAGACCGAATGAGAGATCGGTTGTGAGATCGATAGTGAGATCGATTGTGAGATTGATCGTCAGATCGATTGTGAGATTGATCGAATGAGATCGATAGTGAGATCCTGTGTCCCGTCGGTGTCCCGATGAGAACGGTGATGATGACGATGATGATGACGATGATGATGATGATGAGGGTGATGATGGTGATGATGGTGATGATGATGATGATGATAACGATGATGATGACGTTGATGATGGTGACGATGGTGATGATGGTGATGATGGTGTTTCATGGTGATGATGCTGATGGTGATGATGGTGATGATGGTGATGATCGTGATGATGATGGTGGTGATGATGATGACGGTGATGAGGATGACGATGATGGTGATGTTGATGTTGATGTTGATGATGATCACGTCGATTGTGAGATCGATTGTGAGATCGATAGTGAGATCGATAGTCAGACCGAAGGAGCGATCGATCGATAGTGAGATCGATAGTGAGACCGAATGTAAGATCGATTGTTAGATCGATTGTGAGATCGATCGTGAGATCGATAGTGAGACCGAATGAGAGATCGATTGTGAGATCGAAAGTGAGATGGATTGTGAGATCGATAGTCAGATCGATTGTGAGATCGTGAGGTCAGTGGAGATCACACGTGCGTCGTCAGAACAACAATCACCACTGTTGCCCATTGCTCGGCTCCTCCCCCCCCCGCTCACCTCCTTATTACCCGCAGGGTGGTCGTATAGGTAATACTAGTGATGCTGCTGATGCTTGTGCTGATGCGGATGCTGGTGATGGTGCTGGTGATGCTGATGCTGATGCTGATGATGCTGCTGATGCTGATGCTGGTGATGGTGATGGTGATGGTGATTGTGATGGTGATGGTGACGATGCAGACGATGCTGTTCTAATGCTGATGGTGGCGATTCTGATGATGTTGCTTTCTACTGATGATTATTATGGTTGTGGTGGAGGTGGTGGTGGTGATGATAGTGGTGATGATGCTGCTGATGATGGCGATGATGCAACGGTCTGAATGCTGATGCTGATACTGCTGATGATGCGGATGATGATGCTGATGCTGATTATGATGATGAAGATGAAGATGATGACGCGGGTGATGACGCTGCTGATGATGATGACGATGGTGATTGTGATGGTGATGGTGATGTTGACGGTATTGATGCTGGTGACGATGTTGTTGATTATGATGATGACGACGACCATGATAATGATAATGATGATGATCATGATGATGATGATGATGCTCTTGCTCCTGATAATGATGCTGTTGATCATGATGACGATGATGATGGTGATGCTGCGGATGATGATGGTGATGATGATGATGATGATGATGATGATGGTGGTGATGATGATGGTGGTGGTGGTGGTCCTGGTGATGATGATGTTGCTGCTGGTGATTGTGATGACGATTCTGAGGATGATGTTGATGCTAATGATGATGATGATGCTGATGCTGCTGATGATGATGCTTATGATCATGATGCTATTGATGATGATGCTGATGATTATACTGATGATGATGCTGATGATGATGAATCGGAGGTGAGGGGGTGAGATCGAAGTGGAACGGAGAGACCCCCTACCGGGAAATCGATTTCGGTTTCGTGTTCGTGCGTGCCGTGCGTGCGGGCGAGGCGAAGCTGCGTGGGCGGGCGAGAGGGAAGTCTCCTGTGGGCGGCCGGACCAAATGTCTCCCTTCCGGCGTCCAGTGGCGCGCGGTGTCCCGCCGGTGTCCCGCTGTGGCTGAGGCGCGGCCAGACCAAATGTCTCCCTTCCGGCGTCCAGTGGCGCGCGGTGTCCCGCTGGTGTCCCGCCGGTGTCCCGTCGGTGTCCCGATGATGACGGTGATGATGATGATGACGATGATGAGATGATGATGATGATGATGATGATGATGATGATGATGATGATGATGATGATGATGATGATGATGGCCATGGTGGTGATGATGATGGTGTCCCGATGATGATGATGATGTTGGTGATGCTGATGTTGCTGATGATGATGGTGCCCCGATGATGATGATGATGATGATGATGATGATGATGATGATGGTGATGATGATGATGTTGACGATCATGATGATGTTAATGCTGATGATGAGATGATGAGATAATGATGATGATGAAGATGATGATGATGGTGTCAGGATGATGATGATGAGTTTGATGATGATGCTGTTGATGATGTTGATGGTGATGATAACGATGATGGTGTCCCGATGATGATGATGCTGATGTTGATGATGATGATGATGACTATGATGGTGTCTCGATGATGATGATGACGATGGGGATGATGATGATGATGAGGTGTTGATGATGATTTTGATGATGGTGGCCCGATGATGAAGGTGATGCAGATGTTGATGATGATTGTGTCCCAGTGGTGATGCTTCTCATGATGATGATGGTGACGATGATGATGTTGACCCGATGATGATGATGATGATGATGATGATGATGATGATGATGTTGATGGTGATGATGATGTTGCTGATGATGATGATGGTGTCCCTGTGGTGATGATGTTGATGATGTTATTCATGATGATGCGATGCTGATGATGGTGGTGTTTCGTTGATGATTATGGCGTCCCGATGATGATGATGATGATGATGATGATGATGCTGCTGATGATGCTGATGGTGACGATGATGGTGTCCCGATGATGATGATGATGATGATGATGACGATGATGATGATGATGATGATGATGATGACGATGATGATGATGATGGTGATGATGGTGATGATGATGATGCTGATGATGATGGTGATGAGGTGATGATGAGGATGGTGTCCCGATGATGAGGGTGATGCTGATGATGATGTTGATGTGATGACGATGATGTTGATGATGATGATGTTGACGTTGATTGTGAGATAGATTGTGATATCGATCCTGAGATCGATAGTAAGACCGAATGTGAGATATACATTGAGATCGATCGTGAGATCGATAGTGAGATCGATTGTGAGATCGATTGTTATCGATAGTTAGATCGTTTGTGAGATCGGTCGAATGAAATAGATCGAGGAAGATCGATCGAGTGAGATCGATCGAGTGAGATCGATCGAGTGAGACCGATAGTGAGATCGGTCGTGAGATTGTAAGTGAGACCGATCGAGTGAGACGTTGGTTCCTCCGCCCCCCCGAACCTCCTTATTACCCGAAGGGTGGTCGTATAGGTATTGTTATGATGATGCTTCTGATGATGATGCTGATGATGATGATGATGATGGTGATGGTGATGGTTATGGCGATGGTCATGGTGATGGTTGTGGTGTATGATAATATGGGTGATGTTGTTGTTGATGATGATGATGACGATGATGAGGAGGAGGAGGAGGAGGAGGAGGAGTATGAACAGAAGGAGGAAGAGGAACAGAAGGAGGAAGAGGAATAGGAGAAGGAGGAGGCGGAGGAGGAGGAGGCGGAGGCGGAACAGGAGGAGCAGGATGTGAGCAGTGAGGAAGGAGTTGGAATTGCGGCAGATGAGGAGGAGGCTAGCGGAAGAGGATCAGCGGGGACAGCTAGTTTAGAGGTTATGCTGGGGGTCGTGTGACAGCTGGAGCGGGAGCATAAGGGGAAGGCTGGAGGAGATGCCGGGAGATGCCGTGGAGACGAAGCGTCGTGCGCCCGTCTGCTATTGCTCGCGGCGCTCAGAGCGAGCGCGGCGCCACGAGGACCTCGCCCGCACGGCGCGTGGCCGCCGCCCCCGCGGGGCTCGCGCCAGCAGGCTGTCAGCCCTCGGTCTCGTCATCGGCCGATCGGCCAGCCAGCGCCGCGGGGCGCCCGACTGGGCGGCAGCCCGCTTTGGGCCACAGGCCACGGCCCAGGCGATCCAGGTAGACCTTGCCCGTGGCCGTCGGTGGCCGCCCCCGCGGGTTGGCAGTAGTCGGCGCCGCGGGGCAGGCTCCTCGGAGGCCATCGCCTAGCTGCCGACCGCCGGGGGGCGCGAAGAAGCCGCAGCCCCGGCAGAACCGCACGTCCAGCGGCTTGTGCAACGCCAGGCGGTGGGTGCAGTGCACCACTCCACCGCCTATCTGGACCGCGGGCTCGGGCGGTCCGCCAAGCGCAGCCAGCACGGCCGTCACCTGCCTCAGGCCGTGGCAGGGGCTGCGGAACCACTCGGCCTGGCTCGCGCTGGACGCCGAACATCGGCACGAGCTGCAGCTGCGGCCGTCGCTCGCCAGCACATGGCCCGAGCTGAAGGCAGCCACCAGGCGGGGCGCGGGTGGCGCCACGCGGGTCCGCTGCTCGCGCTTGGGCCGCCTTGGCTGCTCCGCCGCGGCCGCGTCCAGCGTCGACCTCAGCAGCCGCTAGCGCACTTGTCCTGCCAGAACCTCCACGCCGGCCACGCGCGAACGGTCGGCGGCGCCGACGCGGCACTCGGCGGCAGCGGTATCCGCGAGCACGTCCGCCACCGCATTGCCCCGCAGCACGGCGCCGGGGATGCCGCGGGCGTCCGCCTCCTCGACCGTGAGGTGGAAGTTGACGTGCTCTACCGTCACGGTCGCCCGCGCCCGACGGGCGACGGCGGCCCCCAGCGCGTGCCACAAGTCGGCGTCTGGCCCAGACGGGGCCTGATCGACCCTCTGCCACCAGCCCTCGCAAACCGCGAGGTTGTCGGTGAAGGAGATGACGTCACCTGCCGACAGCTGGACGGCCAAGAGCAAGGCCCGCAACTCGCCGCGGTGCACCGTCTGCCGCGGCCCCACCAGTGGCCCGAAGGCGGCGCCCGCGATCTCCACGGCTCCGCCTCGCAGTCGGCAGACGCTGACGCCGACGCGCCGGAGGCGGGGGTCCTTCGACTCAGGGCCGCCGCTGGCGTCGCCGAACACAGCCAAGGGCGCGCTGACGGTGCCGCGCCCAAGAAGGGGCTCGCAGTCAAAGCCGCCGCCGATGGTGGTCCAGTCCTCTACGTCCGCGGGGCCTGGCACCGCCGTCCACGCGGCGGGGATGACGCCCCGGAGCCAAAAACATGCAGCTGCATCGGCCTCCGCACGTGCGCGAGGTAGGAGATGGTCACTGCGAGAGTAGGCTGGACAGCCAGTGTTATGCGAGCACTCCCAATGCCGATGAAAGGGCGTCTCCACGCAGTGGCCGCAGCGTGGACACAAGCCCCCATCGCCATCCACGTCGCCGAAGGTTTCGAGGCGGCGCTGCCGCGGCCACGTTCCACCGGCGGCGATGGTTACCATGAGCTCGGCGAGCCGCTCCCCGCGCGGAAACGAGGCAAGCACCTTCAACAGGCCCTGCAGGGACCCGAGGTCAGCGCCAAGCTGCAAGCCTTCGCCGCACCAGTGGCTCGCCGCAGGAGGAGAAGTAGTAGTAGTAATAGTAGTAGTAGTAGTAGTAGTAGTAGTAGTAGTAGTAGTAGTAGTAGTAGTAGTAGTAGTAGTAGTAGTAGTAGTAGTAGCAGTAGCAGTAGTAGCAGTAGTAGTAGCAGTAGTAGTAGTAGTAGCAGTAGCAGTAGTAGCAGTAGCAGTAGCAGTAGCAGTAGCAGTAGCAGTAGCAGTAGCAGTAGCAGTAGCAGTAGCAGTAGCAGTAGCAGTAGCAGTAGCAGTAGTAGTGTAGTCAGTTAGTAGTTAGTAGTAGTAGTAGTAGTAGTAGTAGTAGTAGTAGTAGTAGTAGTAGTAGTAGTAGTCGTAGTAGTGGTAGTAGTAGTAGTAGTAGTAGTAGTAGTAGTAGTAGTAGTAGTAGTAGTAGTCGTAGTAGTAGTAGTAGTAGTAGTAGTAGTAGTAGTAGTAGTAGTAGTAGTAGATCAAGTAGCCAGCTCGAGCGAGTCAAGCATGGCATGCCCAGTCCCACCGCCCTCCCACAACATAAGAAGCAAAGCTGGCACAACTGGGGGCCGAAGTCACACCGGCCAGCCGGTTTGGTACAGCTGATGCGGCCGCGATGGCGGTTGCCGACGGGAACTGGCGAGCGCGTGTTGAATGCCGCGCACGCATTGCCAGACGAGTCGAGAATGGCCCGGTACACCGCAGGAAGCCAGAGGTGGCCGGAGGAAGCCCGACGGTCTGACAGGACACCCCAAAGCATTTTTGTGAAAAAGCATTGGGTTTTTGATGTTTTTATGTTGAAATGCTTGCAAACACACGGTGTTCGGTAGGATTCTGACATGAACGCGCGAGTGTGCTCTTTGTGGTATTTCTTGCACAGGATTCGCGGCCTGGGTGCATGACAGAGCATCGCGAGTGCACCGCGCGATGACGTGAAATCGCTGGATTTGACCGAATTCTTAAGATTCCTATGGTTTTCCTATGATTTCAGCAAGAGAGCCCGGGCGGGAAATTTGTACTTTTTGTGAAAAAGCATTGGGTTTTTGATGTTTTAATGTTGAAATGCTTGCAAACACACGGTGTTCGGTAGGATTATGACATGAACGCGCGCGTGTGCTCTTTGTGGTATTTTTTGCAATGGATTATCGCCGTGGACGACAGGACGTCCATGTCGAGAGAAAAAATAAGAAAAATGTTGATTTTGTATTGTTTTTTACAGGTTAGGATGGGACCACCCGGATGCGGCCCCTATCTGCCGGCCTGAGGGGGGAGTAGGAGTATATTCTAATAAGGAATAAGGATAGGAGTAGGAGTAGTTAGTAGTAGTAGTAGTAGTAGTAGTAGTAGTAGTAGTAGTAGTAGTAGTAGTAAGTAGTCAGTAGTAGTAGTAGTTGAGTAGTGAGTAGTCGAGTAGTCAGTAGTGGTCCGTCGTTAGTAGTAGTTAGGTGTAGTAGTAGTCGTAGTCGTAGTCGAGTAGTAGTAGAAGATAGCAGTAGTCAGTAGGCAGTAGCAGTAGCAGTAGCAAGTAGCAGTAGCAGTAGTAGCAGCAGTAGTAGTAGTAGTAGTAGTAGTAGTAGTAGTAGTAGTAGTAGTAGTAGTAGTAGTAGGAGTAGTAGTAGTAGTCGTAGTAGTAGTAGTAGGAGTAGTAAGTAGTAGTGTAGTAGTAGTAGTAGTTACCGTGGATGTAAACAATAAGCGCGAACATTATTCATAACATTGGATTTCGCCATTCAAAGGCCGCGAGTTCCAGGTAGGGCAAGATCGGCAGCTGCCCGCGAAAATGTAAACAATAAACGCGAAACACGGAAACACTTTTTTCAACCCGGGGCCGTTCATGCCTAGCTTGCGTTCCATATCTTTGAATGGCGGAATTCAATGTTACGGATGGGTTTCGCGTTAATTCTTTACATCCACGGCTGCCATTTTGTTACGGGCCCCAAGACTACGCTGTTACGGGCCCCAAGACTACGCTAAGCTCGCACATTTCCCGACACACTTCGCTTCTGCCACCCTCAAATGCCTGCCGCATTCACGCGTTGCTTCGGCTGGCTCTCAGGCGTCCCACAGGGTTCCACGGACCACAGACGACCCCCAGGTCCCACGGGTGTCGCAGGTCCGACAAGCCCCACTGGCTCCGCAGGTCCCACATGTGTCGCGGGTCACCACAGGTTTTGCAGGTCCCACGGGTCCCACAGGCCACAGGGGTCCCCCAGGTCCCACAGGTGTTGCAAGCTCCTCGGGTGTCGTAGGTCTCACAGGTCCCACAAGTTTCGCAGGTCTCGCAGGTCCCACAGGACCGACAGGTGTCGCAGGTCTCATCAGGGGTCTCAGCAATGCAAAGCAACGCAAAGCAAAGCACAAAATGGCCTAGAGTTGGCTCCGGTCACCCAAGATGTGGCCTGGGAGTGGTGTTCTGGGAACGCGAAGAGTACAAAGTGGCCTACAGTTGGCTCCGGGCACTTAAGATGTGGCCTGGGAATGGTGTTCTGGCAAGATGCATCGTGATTCCGGGCAAAAGTTTCACACTTTCCAACGTTATGATTTGTTGTGTCTTAGCCTGGCTAGGACGAAACGAACATGAAAGCCACGAAGTGCGATAGGGTTGCAACTTTCCAACGTTACGAATGCCTTTTTGGAGCTCTGGTGCAAGACTTCCTAACAAAAACGACGCCGTTCGTAACGCTCAAAACGCTTAAATAAGAATATTCAATTATTATTTATTCAAGAAGCTTCAACGTTACGAACGGCGTCGTTTTTGTAAGGAAGTCTTGCACCAGAGCTCCAAAAAGGCATTCGTAACGTTGGAAAGTTGTAACCCTATCGCACTTCGTGGCTTTCATGTTCGTCTCGTCCTAGCCAGGCCAGGACGCAACAAATCATAACGTTGGAAAGTGCGAAACTCTTGCCCGGAATCACGATGCATCTTGCCAGAGCACCACTCCCAGGCCACATCGTGAATGCCCGGAGCCAACTGTAGGCCACTTTGTGCTCTTCGTGTTCCCAAAACACCACTCCCAGGCCACATGTTGGGTGCGCGGAGCCAGTTCTAGGCCATTTTGTGATTTGCTTTGCGTTGCTTTGCATTGCTTAGCGTTGCTTGGCGTTGCTGTGCATTGCATGAACTGCACCGCGTGGCTCGCGCCACCTAGGTTGCATAGCATGCGTCGCACCGCCTAGATTGCACCGCGTGGATTGCAAGACATCGGCGTTCGTGGGCCACGCTGGCTACGATTCGTTTATTCAAGATCACGTAAGTAGCGCATAAGGGATACTAAGTTAGCGTTGCTGGAAGGCCGTGGATGTAAACAATAAACGCGAAATTTATTCATAACATTGGATTTCGCCATTCAAAGGCCGCGAGTTCCAGGTAGGGCAAGATCGGCAGCTGCCCGCGAAAATGTAAACAATAAACGCGAAACACGGAAACACTTTTTTCAACCTGGGGCCGTTCATGCCTAGCTTGCGTTCCATATCTTTGAATGGCGGAATTCAATGTTACGGATGGGTTTCGCGTTAATTTTTTACATCCACGGCTGCCATTTTGTTACGGGCCCCAAGACTACGCTGTTACGGGCCCCAAGACTACGCTAAGCTCGTACATTTCCCGACACTTTTCGCTTCTGCCACCTTCAAATGCCTGCCGCATTCACGCGTTGCTTCGGCTGGCTCTCAGGCGTCCCACAGGGTTCCACGGACCACAGACGACCCCCAGGTCCCACGGGTGTCGCAGGTCCGACAAGCCCCAGTGGTTCCGCATGTCCCACATGTGTTGCGGGTCCCACCGGTCCCACAGGTTTTGCAGGTCCCACGGGTCCCACAGGCCACAGGGGTCCCCCAGGTCCCACAGGTGTTGCAAGCTCCTCGGGTGCCGTAGGTCCCACAGGTCCCACAAGTTTCGCAGGTCTCGCAGGTCCCACAGGACCGACAGGTGTCGCAGGTCTCAGGGGTCTCAGCAATGCAAAGCAACGCAAAGCAAAGCACAAAATGGCCTAGAGTTGGCTCCGGGCACCCAAGATGTGGCCTGGGAGTGGTGTTCTGGGAACGCGAAGAGCACAAAGTGGCCTACTGTTGGCTCCGGGCGCTCACGATGTGGCCTGGGAGTGGTGTTCTGGCAAGATGCATCGTGATTCCGGGCAAAAGTTTCACACTTTCCAACGTTATGATTTTTTGTGTCCTAGCCTGGCTAAACGAAACGAACATGAAAGCCACGAAGTGCGATAGGGTTGCAACTTTCCAACGTTACGAATGCCTTTTTGGAGCTCTGGTGCAGGACTTCCCAACAAAAACGACGCCGTTCGTAACGTTGGAAACGCTTAAATAAGAATTTTCAAATATTCTTTATTCAAGAAACTTCAACGTTACGAACGGCGTCGTTTTTGTGGGGAAGTCTTGCACCAGAGCTCCAAAAAGGCATTCATAACGTTGGAAAGTTGCAACCCTATCGCACTTCGTGGCTTTCCTGTTCGTTTCGTCCTAGCCAGGCTAGGACGCAAAAATTCATAACGTTGGAAAGTGTGAAACTCTTGCCCGGAATCACGATGCATCTTGCCAGAACACCATTCCCAGGCCACATCGTGAGTGCCCGGAGCCAACTGTAGGCCACTATGTGCTCTTCGCGTTCCCAGAACACCACTCCCAGGCCACATCTTGGATGCCCGGAGCCAACTCTAGGCCATTTTGTGATTTGCTTTGCGTTGCTTTGCATTGCTTAGCGTTGCTTGGCGTTGCTGTGCGTTGCATGAACTGCACCGCGTGGCTCGCGCCACCTAGGTTGCATAGCATGCGTCGCACCGCCTAGATTGCACCGCGTGGATTGCAAGACATCGGCGTTCGTGGGCCACGCTGGCTACGATTCGTTTATTTCAAGATCACGTAATTACGCTATAAAGGATACTAAGAAAGCGTATTTGCTGAAAAGCGTGGATGTAAACAATAAACGC
>CAUYUJ010015977.1:103277-115777 GCA_963575745.1 Prorocentrum cordatum
GTAGTAGTAGTATGTAGTAGTAGTAGTAGTAGTAGTAGTAGTAGTAGTAGTAGTAGTAGTAGTAGTAGTAGTAGTAGTAGTAGTAGTTGTAGTAGTAGTAGTAGTAGTAGTAGTAGTAGTAGGCAGTAGTAGTAGTAGTAGTAGTAGTAGTAGTAGTAGTAGTCGTAGTAGTAGTAGTAGTAGTAGCAGTAGCAGTAGCAGTAGCAGTAGCAGTAGCAGTAGCAGTCGCAGTCGCAGTCGTTGTAGTAGTAGTAGTAGTAGTAGTAGTAGTAGTAGTAGTAGTAGTAGTAGTAGAAGTAGTAGAAGTAGTAGAAGTAGTAGTGGTAGTAGAAGTAGTAGTAGAAGTAGTAGTAGTAGTAGTAGTAGTAGGAGGAGGAGGAGGAGGAGGAGGAGGATAGAGGAGGAGGAAGAGGAGGATAGAGGAGGAGGAGGAGGAGGAGGAGGAGGAGGAGGAACAGGGTGATGTCGATTTGGGGCCTTCTTATTTGGATGATGATGTCCTTGTCGCCGCCTCGAAGGCTTGGCTGGAACGCGCTCCAGGGGAGGTCCGTGGGTCGCTCCTGGGGATGGTGTCGAGAGCTCGCTGGGGGCCCACGTCACTACGCATTCCCGACGTCGGATGTCTTGGCTGATGTGTGAGAAATCTGGCAATCAGAAGTCTGTCCGAGCATGCGCCCGCTTCCATAGGTTGGCTCGAGGTCTGAGGGCTGGTCGAGGTTGTCACAGTGGCGCTGACCTACAGCACACCCGAAGGCCCCGTTGCAGCCGAGGCGGCCCGTTTGTTGCTGTTTCGTTTCATCCAGAGGCCAGTTTCGGGCTTCGGGACCGTCAGCGCACGGCTCGGGATCCCAGGGAGGGGCCGAGAGGTCTGGGCGCACGCATTGAACACACCGGACCGCCAGAGCGCCAGACTGTTCTTTTCTCAGGCGTGCATGTTGTTCCGTTCCGAAGGCGGGCCAAGATACAAAACATTCGAAGCATGGATCATTTCGACTTTCGACCCCAGCTTTTTCCCATCAGTTCGGTCTCGGGGGGTCTGTCCTCGGACCCCGGGGCGAAAAGTTGCCCACGGGGGAAAAAAGTTTGCGGGGGCACTCCGCCTGCAGCTTCATGGAGCGCCATTCGTTTGGGCCATCCCGTGCGTGGGAGGACTCAAACGTCTGGCTGCGCGGCCGCGCAGAACGAAAATGCCCAAAGTGACATTGGTTGTGTGTACTTTCTATGCAACGGGAGGACGCCTGGACAACGGCAGGCCAACGGGAGGCCCCAGACGTTTGGGTCCTCCTGTTCGTGGGCCCTTGGCAGAATTTCCTGGCGTGGCGTCCTTCCGTTCGTGGGAAGGCATTATTGTTTTTTTCTGCTGGGCCTCCAGAGGCTTCCCTGGACCTCCAGGGGCCTGCGAAGGATCCAGGGGCCTCCGCAGACGTCCGAAGACCTTGGGTCTCGGCACTGGGAGCCTCCCTCTATCCGACGCTTCGAGGAGGGAGGAGGTCTGGGGCGTTCTGGGATGTCGGAGCCCGTGATCTTCGTTGGTCGTCGTCGTCGCCGTCGTTCGTCGTCGTCCTTCCTGGCCCATCGGGCCCCCCTCCCCAGGGCCCAGGATCCATTCGATTTGGTGCATCCGATTCGATGTCGATGTCGGCCAGATCGATCCGATTCGATTTCGATTTTCCGCCGATCCGATGCGACCCGACGTTTACATGGTGTTGTTGTGCATCCTGATGCAGCCGATCCAATTCGATTTCGACTCCGTGCCGATGCGGTCCTACCCGGCGCACGTTCCGATTCGATCCGATTCTCCGATTCGACGGTTGACTGATTCTGCTCCCCTGACCACCCTGGCCCCCTATGCTGGCCTCCTTGGCTCCCGTTCCTCGCCGCTCCCTCGCGCGAGAGGCAGGTCTCCTTTGTCATTCGAGTGACAAAAGAAAAACGGAGTCGACTGCGCCGGCATTGGCGCGCAAGCTGCCCGCGCAAGCTCACGCGGGAGCGCCCCTCGCCTCCAGCGCCGCGTGCCGCGCTGGCGGCCCGCGTGAGCTGCGGTGTAAGGTCGCCGTGCCTTCTCGCGCAAAGCCTGCCTCTTTCGGTCGCTCACCCGTGTTGTCCGGGGGGAGACCCCGGAAGGCTCCGGGGGACCTCCGAAGGCCGACGTATCCTGGGCGCCGGGAGCCTCTCCCCGCCGCCCTCGGGAGAAGAGGCCCGAGCGCCCGGTGGCTCCAGCGAGAAGCAAGAAGGTGGAGACGCCCGGTCGTTCGCCAGGCTGGGCCCCTGGAGGCCAGCGCCGGGCCCGCGTGCCATCAAGAGCAAGTGACGACGAAGCGACAGCCCCGGGGAAGGGGCCGCCAGGGCGCCCCCGTCTTGAACAGATCGAGCCGCCGGATTCGGAGGCCAACACGCATACACCACCACCGAGCGCGGGGTGTGAGAGCACATGTGTTTCACATCGTGCTCTCTTGATGAGAAGCGCCGGGCCAGCAAAGCGAGCAACAAAGAAACGGGAGGGGGAGGGAGAGTGGGAGGAGGAGGGTCGAGGATGAGGACGGGGAGGAATGCGCGTGCCAGGAGGGAAAGAGTGAAGACGAGGGGAGGCGGTTTGGGAGACGGGGGGGGGCCTGGTTGTCGACACCGACACGCTCAGACGTCCGCGGATGTCTGAGCGTCGGAGGGTTTTAGACTTCTTCTGTCCTCTTCGGACCTCCGGATGCCCCCCAGGGGCCTGGGAGATCTCCAGAGGCCTCTTTCCTGGACGCAAGAGGATCCTGAGAGGGGTGGGCCAAGCTAGCGGGATTTCTAGGGATCTCGGCGGAGGCTTGGAGTAGTGCTTTGCATTTCCTCCTTACTCTCTCCCGGAGGGCTCTGGCGACCACGGCCGGAGGGTTCTGCCCCCTCCCCTCCCCCCACATTCAAAGTTGTTCCCAGACGTTCAAGAGCGCAGGCTTGAAAGGACAAAGAACGTGGAACCCCCGGGGCCTCCACCACGCCAGAGGCCAACTTTGAGTTGGGGGGAAGGGGGGGCGAACATGGTGTCGACGACGAGGGGGTTCCACTTTTCTGTCCCCTTACCGCAGGACGGTGTCCAGGGGCAGATTAGGCAAGATAGGGTGGGCCAGCAGGGGCAACGTTGGGAAAGGACAGGCTCCAGGGGGGGCGCATCGACTCCCCATCACGCAGTGATCGCCGATGGGGCCTGATAGCCCACCCTGCCGAGGAACGTGCGGATTCGCTATCGGGGACATATCGCCGATCTATCGGCGGTATATATATATATATATATATATATATCGCCGATTCCAGGTCGACGTTTCCCCCCTGAGCTGTTCCCCCCTGACGTTGCCCCTCGGGCCGGTCCAGGCTTCTTGCGTCGTGACGAGACACGACGGTCAGTTTCGTCCGAGGTTTCGGCCAGAGGCCCGTTTCTGGCCCCCAGGGGCTGTCAGGGAGCGGCCCCGCGCGGCCCCGCGAGGAGGCGGTCCCGAGGATGGGGTAGGAGGCACGACGGTGGCCGGCATCGCAGCGGAGGGAAGGCCACTGATGATGGACAAAGTCTGAGCCGTGTCCTGCTCCTCCTCCTTCTCCTCCTCCTCCTCCTCCTCCTCCTCGTCCTCCCCCATCTCCTCCTCCTGCCCATCCTCCTCCTCCTCCTGCTCCTCCTCCTCCTCCTGCTCCTCTGCTCCTCCTCCTCCTCTCCTCCTCCTCCCTCCTCCTCCCCTCTCCTCCTCCTCCTCCTCCTCCTCCTCCTCCTCCTCTTCTCCTCCTCCTCCTCCTCCTCCTCCTCCTTCTCCTCCTCCTCCTCCTCCTCCTCCTCCCTCCTCCTCCTCCTCCTCCTCCTCCTCCTCCTCCTCCTCCTCCTCCTCCTCCTCCTCCCTCCTCCTCCTCCTCCCCCCTATCCTCCTCCTCCCCTCCCTCCTCCTCCTCTCCTTCTCCGCCTCCTCCTTCTCCTCCTCCTCCTTCTCCTCCTCCTCCTCCTCCTCCCCTCCCTCCTCCTCCTCCTCCTCCTCCTCCTCCTCCCCTCCTCCTCCTCCTCCTCCTCCTCCTCCTCCTCCTCCTCCTCCTCCTCCTCCTCCTCGTTTTGCTTTCGTCCCCGCGGGCGCGCCAGCGACCCCGCTCTTGGCTTCTCGACGCGCCACCCTTCACGTCGAGCACCAGGCCCCAGCCGTGGCAGGCACGGGCCGTCGCTCCCCAGGGCCGCTGCCGAACGCCCCATGGGGATCCGGGCCGTCCCTCCTGGCAGGCCCGAGTCGGATCAAATCGCCTGATCGGGTCGGGTCGGCAAACGGATCCCCGTCACTCGAAGAAGAAAAAAGACCATAACCATAAATTTTTGGCGCTCCGCGGTGACTTCTTGGATCCGCGCTGGGCCCCTCCCGGCGGCACCTCTGGCGCCACCCCTGGCGCGCTCCGCGTGCTAGGGAGGGGGGTCCAGCGCAGATCCAAGAATTTCCCGCGGAGCGCCACAAGTTTATGTTTATGCCGCTTTTCCTTTCTCTAGTCACGGAATGCGGAGCGATCTGCCGATCGCTCGCATGGTCTAAGTCTTCGCCCCGCGGCCAGAGCCAGGCAACGCTGCACCAGCGGCACAGGGGTTTTGCTGCCAAGTCTACGCGAACGCGCCCTGGTCGTGCGGGCGGTGAAGGGGGAGAGGGGGGACGCCCCGTCTGGGGCGTCGGAGAGAGGGGTGCCAGGGCCACCACGAGGGTGCGAAGTTTGTCGCGCTTCGCGCTCGGCAGTCTGGGCGACTTCAGAGCGAGGCGCGAGTCCCTCATCCTGTTCCGGGAGGGGGGGGGGCGGCGCGAAAGTGCGAAGATAACCGCGCTGCGCGGAGGACGAAGCGCGAAAGTAGTTGCCCTAGAAGCGGGGGGGGAGGACGAGGGGTGTGCGGAAGCCCTGGCCGCGACCATGAAATCTCCTGGAATTCAGCGCCCCTTCTTTCTCTCTCCATTTGCCCCCTGGCCCTCCTCCTTCGTCCGCGCGCGTGCCTCGCCGAGGCAGGTGCCCGGACGAGGGGGCTCAGCGCATCATGGCCCGCGGCGGCCTCGGGCCATGCTGTGCTGACCCCTTCTTGCCGGGCCCCGTTCTGCGGCGCACCCGGCCCCTCGCGGACGCAGCCGCCGCACAGCAGGATCCTGGGGAAGATCTGGACCTCCATGGATCCGGATGGCGGAGGCCTCAGCGGGCTGGGATCGGCTCGCGGGCGGCTCGGCCAGTTGCGCGGGCCCAGGGGCTGCGCGCAGGCAGCCCCAGGAGGTGGTTTCCGCTGCCCTCCACAGGCAGGGCCCCGTCGGAGGAAGCGCGGGACTGGAAACGGGGGCGTACGAAAACTGCTGCACGCAGCTGGCTTCGGCCCCGCAGCTGGGCGCTTCCCTCGATACCGCCTCCTGCGCAGGGAGGCGTTGGGGAAGCCAGCAGCATGAGCTGATTCGCTACCCCCCCTTTTGCGATCCCCCCCCTTTGTCCGACCCGGACCAGGCAGGGCGCGGCAGGGTCGTGACGTGTCCACGCGGCGGCGGCCCCAGCGCGGGCGTTCGAGGCTGAGCGCCGCCAGTGGCCCACTACCTGTCGACGTCGAGCGTTCGCGCCGTCGAAGGGCCGCGGTCGTCTTCGAGGCTGAGCGGCACTCGCCGTGTCGGAAGCCGGCGCCGACGTCGTCACGACACGAACACGTACGCGGTTAGCTGCCCCTGGAGTGCTTGTCAACGCGGACGTTCGTGCAGGCAAGACCGCGGAGGGCGTACATGTACATATGTCGTTGCTCGCCAAGGGGGGTCTCAGCATCCCCGCGCCGACTCAGGTGGCGCCGCCTCGCTCATTGGGGTTGGCGGTGCCGAGACCGCCCACGGGGGCCCGTTGGGTCCAGCTGGTGCTGCCTCCATGGGCTGTGCGTGCGCGGCCTGGAGTTCTGCCATGCTGCGGCCTGGCCTAGTCGGCAGGTGGGGGGACCGGTTCCACCCCAGATCCAGTGATGGCTAGCACGGGGGAGAGGGGAGGATGGGGAGGTCCTCCTCCTCCTCCTCCTCCTCCTCCTCCTCCTCCTCCTCCCCCTCCTCCTCCTCCTCCTCCTCCTCCTCCCACCTGTGGGCCTCATCCAGGGAGGAGGCGGGCTCCGGACCCGCCTGGTTTCTCGACCACCTGGCCCGCTCGCCAGGTGCCTCCTGCCTGCCCCGCCTGCATCGGGGCCAGCGCGCGGGCCCATCAGCCCGTCGATCGAGGTCATCGTCCGGGGGCGCTGGGAGGAGGCTGGTCCAGGATCAGAAAGCAGGCTCCTCCTCCTCCTCTCCTCCTCCTCCTCCTCCTCCTCCTCCTCCTCCTCCTCCTCCTCTTCCTCCTCCTCCTCCTCCTCCTCCTCCTCCTCCTCCTCCTCCTCCCCTGTCGTACGTGCATCGTCGATCGGGGCGTGGGTGCCCCCACCCTGCTCAGGAGCATGCCGCTTCTCCATTGGGGGGCATTTCGCCGATCTATCGGTGAGGCGTCGTCGATGACAGGCCGATGTCCCCCCCCCCTCCCCCGAGCCTGTCTTTCCTTAGTCTTCCGGCTCCTGGCCTCAACCTCAGAGCGAAGAATGTTTCGAATTGATTCTGCTTCGACCTGGCGGCTGGCTGGTTGATTAGCTGGGTGTCGCGGTTTGCCCGCATCGGGGCCTGGCTTCCTTGATTGGCCAGTTGCTCCCCCTCCTCCTGCTACTCTCCTTCTCACTCCCCTTCCTCTCTTTCCACTGCGTCGCAGAAGCACGAGCCCGTTCCTTTATTGCTTGGGGCATGACGGGCGTCATGGCCCCCGCTCCCCCCCCCACTATGACTTAACGCTCCCCCCTCCCAGTGCGCTCCGGGCACTGCCGCCGTGCGCATTGGGATCCGCGTAGGAATCCGCATAGGTGTCTGGTCCGCAGGCGTCGTCGTCGTCGTCGTCGTCGTCGTCGTCGTCGTCGTCGTCGTCGTCGTCGTCCGTCGTCGTCGCTCGTGGTTCGTCGCTCGTCGCTCATCGTCGTCGTGCGCGCGGACGCGGTTGGAGCCTGTTTTTTAGCCTGGGCCGATGACGGCAATCATTTGGGGGGGATGGGGGTCGATGACGTCACGTTTCGCGCTGGCGGCGTCTGGGAATGCTTAGGAATGACGGAGTACGGGTAGCACGAACACGTAGGTGGCGATATGCACCACAACGCCTGTGTACATCACAGTGCCCGCGTGCACCGCAGCGCCTGTGTACACCACACCGCCGATGTACACCACAGCAGCCGCGTGCAACACAGCGTCAGTTTGTGCCACCGTGCCTGCGGGCACAGCAGCTCCTGCGTACACCACAGCGCCTTCGTACCCCACATCAGCCGTCCGCAACACAGCACCAGTGTACACCACAATGCCTGCGTGCATTGCAGTGCCTGTGTACGCCACGGCGCCTGTGTGCACCACATCAGCCGTGTGCAACACAACACCCTTGTTGTGTATAGAATTTCAGAAGGGGTCCTTGTGACAAAATGGAGCGCGTGTGGATTCCAGAGAAAACATTGGAAACCAGTCCTCATGGACAAAGGAGCGCCGCTGGAATCTACGAGTCCCCCCGAGTCCGCCCGCATCACCCTAACTCCCATTTGCGTCCAGGAGGCTCCAGCTAAACTGGCCGTCCGAGAACCAAGTGGACCGATTCAATCGACCATTCTGCGGTGCACGCTGAGATGCGCACGTGCGTTGTAACGCCAAGCCGCACGACAGGGGGTAAGGAAGAGGAGGAGGAGGAGGAGGAGGAGGTGGAGGAGGAGGGAGGAGGGAAAAACGTCGCATTCGATTATCAGAACTTTCCTGGCGTGGCGTTTAGTTGTCCGCAGCAGATCCTGACGTACATGCTCCTTCTACCTGTCCTATGCACGCAGGCACTGTGGTGTACACCAGCGCTGCGTTGCACGCGGATGCTGTGGTGTAGACAGGCGCTGTGGCGTGCACAGGCGCTGCGGTGCACGCAAGCACTGTGGTGTACACAGGCGTTGTGTTGCACATGGCTGCTGCGGTGTATGTACACCGGCGCTGTAGTGCTCCCAAGTATTGTGGTATACACGGGCGGTGCGTTGCACACGGCTGTTGCGGTGTACGCAGGCGCTGTGGTGCACACGCGCGGTGTGGTGCACGCGAGCGTTGTGGTGTACACAGGCGCAATGGGCAGATCGCCACTTACATGCTGTCGTCGTCGTCGTCGTCGTCGTCGTCGTCGCTCGTCGCTCGTCGCTCGTCGGGTCGTGCGCGCGGGCGCGGCTGTGGTGCCGGAGCCACTCGGCGGGGGGGGGCGTCACGTCATACCCCCCCCCGCCCTCCCCCCCCCCCCATGACGCCCGTCATCGCCGAACATAAAGAAACGCGCTCCAATGTAGTTGATCGAGGTAATGATGTCTGGCATTCCTAGTTTGCAGGCCCGCCTCGTTGTTCGTCCTATCAGCTGTCCAAGCTACTTTACCCCACAGAATGCCCTTTCCAAGAAACAGCGATCGAGACGAGGATGAGTGGGGGGAGGGGGAGCGTTGGGAGGGGGGGGGGCAGAAAGGGAAGAGGATGAGGCGGCGGGGGCGGAAGAGAAGGAGGGGCCGGAGAAGGAAGATGCGGAGGAGGATTCGGTCGTTATGATACATACGATTGGGAATATCAGGAGAAGATGAAGATGAGGATGATGATGACCATGAGGAGCAGAGCAGGATGAGAAGGAGGCGAGGAGAAACTGGGGAGAATATCATGAGGGGATGGAAAGCTTCGAGGGTGAGCAGGATAATGATGAGCAGGAGGGATGATGATAATGCTGATGGTGATGATAATGATAATGATGCAGATGATGGATGCTGTTGATGCTGATGATGCTGATGCTGGTGCTGATGATTATGATGCTGCTGATGATGATGCTGAGGATGATGCTGCTGATGATGATGCTGATGATGATGCAGACACTGATGGTGATTATGATGATATGATGAGGATGACGAGGAACGGAATGATGACGATCAGGATGAAGATGATAATGAGGAGGAGGATGAGGATGAAGATGAGGATGGTGATGATGATGGTGATGACGCTGATGATGATGATGCTGCCGATGATGATGATTGTGTTGCTGCCGATGGTGACGATGATGATGGTGATGATGAGGATGCTGCTGATGATGCTGATGCTGATGATGAGGAGCATGCTGATTATCATGATGATGTTGATGTTTTTTTGACGACGGCGATGATGATGCTGATGCTGCTGATGATGACTCTGCTGATGCTGATGCTGATGATGATACTGGTGCTAATGTGGGTGATGATGATTATGATGATGAATGTGATGATGAACATGATGATGCTGATGATGATGCTGATGATGATGGGTGACGGCGATGCTGCTGCTGCTGATGATGATGATGATAATGGTGATGCTGGTGCTGCTGATGATGACGTCGCTGATACTGATGCTGCGTATGATGATGATGATTATGATGCTGCTGATGATGCTCATGATGATGATGATGATGATGATGATGATGATGGTGATGGAGGTGGCGATGATGACAGTGGTGGTGAGAATGATGCTGCTGGGGATGATTATGATGAGGATGAGGATGAGGATGAGTGTAAGGATCCGGATGCTGCTGCTGCTGCTGCTCATGATGATGTTGCTGCTGATGATGACGATGATGATGAAGATGATGACGATGACGGTGACTATAATGATGGCGACGCTGTGACGACGACGACGACTACAACGACAACAACTACGACGACAACGACAATGACGACGATGGTGATGATGATGATGCTGATGATGATGATGATGATGATGATGATGATGATGATGATGATGATGATGATGATGCCGCTGCTGCTGATGATGAGGATGAGGATGACGATGATGCTGATGATGATGACGATGATGATGGTGATGATGCTGCTGCTGAGGAGGAGGAGGAGGAGGAGGAGGAGAAGAAGAAGGGTGGTGGCGTCTGGTGCCGGGCACGGAGCAGGGCGCCTCGACCCTCGGGTCCGCGGCATCGCGGCCACCGCCCACCGCGGTGGCCCTTCGACGTGGAGTTCGGGAGATCGCCGTGAAAGGAACCCAGACCTCGGCGTGTTTCTCGATTTCGGCCTCGTGAGTCCGCTTTCGGGCCCAGGGACAATGAACCGCTGATCCGATGCCAACGCCTGTCCCTGGGGGAGGGGGTCCACACCTTCGGGGCCCGCGGGTTGAAGAACTCAGTCGATCGATCCGATATGGTTTCAGGGGTCCTGGAAGCAAGGGGTCCTGGATCCTTCTCGTCGTCCACGTCCTCCCGGGACCCTCCCCAGGCCCAGCGGGGCCGTCGAGAAGGAGTCCCGGACAGAACACCCCGGGGCCCAGGACCTGTTTCCACCGGGGCGTCGAAGAGGGGGGGGTGAGGCTTCGGGTGTCCTTGTCCGCGCACGTCCAGGCATCTGATGTATCTGTTATTACCATCCGCGGGCCCCAGAAGTCCCGACCTCTCGGAGCCATTCTTGGTGGCCCCAGGGCCCGAAACGGAGGAAAAGCGCCAGGATTGAACAGATGGAGCCGCTGGACTCTGGGCCGGCCTCGGGCCACCATGCGCTAACCATTCTCTTCTTGGCACGCCCAGACTGGGTGCGGATAGAAATAACACGCTGCCCAAACTGTGTATGTTGTCCCAAGCCATCAGCTGCCGCTGATGGACAGGCGACTTTTTGGCCTTACGCGGGCGGAGGCCACGGCAGCGCCCACGGCGAATCTTGCTCAAGATGGACAGGATTTGTTGCTGGTTTTTGTCCCCGTCCTCTCCGTCCCCGCCTCGATCGCACCGGTCTTTCTGGCCCCCACCCCTCCCCGAGGCGGGGATTTCTACACAATCCACCGCCTGGGGCTATAGTATCGAAGGCCGCTTCGTTCTGTAGGTTTGCGACTTCGCTGAAAATTCTCGGAACATCCTCCCCGCCCACATTTTCGTATCTCCCCAAGGAATCATCAACAAAAAGGTTGCATGTTTTTGGATGGCGTTTCTGGCGGCCACGTTGCTGCCTTAAAAAACTCACCTCTCTTTTCCGCTCCTGCAGTCAGCCGCCCCCTTTCCATTCGCGACTCCCGACATTTGGCCCACCGTTCTGAGGCCAGGACTCCAGTGTATGGGGCGGAGACCTACGGCGTAGGCCCCCTCTCCTACACGGGACAGGAATACACTCCTGATCCCCCTAGCCTAGCCCTGATCCCCCCCAGGATCACCCTGGCCATTGTAGGGAGAGAAAGAGAGAACGATAAAGAGTCGGCGGCAGAGGCGAGCAGCCTTCCCTTGTGTCATCCTCCTCCTCATCCATAGCCATTTTGGCTGAAGCGTGCCAGATGCACGCGCTTCACGGCGCCAGCGCACTGCAGACTGTCGCGGTGCACGGCGCCAATGCGTTGCCCGCCCATTCGCTGCGATGGGCGGCGGCGCAGGCCCGCCAGGAGCGGGCGCAGGCGGCGGCGGCGGCGCACAGCAGCGCAGGCGCGGCGACATCAGAGTAGCGCAGGAGGCAGCTCGTGAGGCCAAGCGGCTGCGGCGAGAAACGCGGCAAGCTGAGGAACTTCGCGTGCAGGCCGTCGCCGTGCCGCCCCAGATCGCTCTAGACATCAGCATGCGGCCTGTGCCTTTCACGAGTCACCCGCTGGTGTCGCACATCGGTCGACTCTGCGCGGATCCTGATGTGCAACGGTTTCGAAGTGGTTTTCTTGGGCAGTCAGATCTTGCGGAGCTCTTGTGCGACCCTGCGTCTGCCCCGCTGGCCTTCGCCACGGCGTCTTTGAAGTGTGGCCATATAGGCAAGTCGTTGGAGACCTTCCGCAGGCAGTCTGTGCATTCGAATTTTATGGTATGGTTCCACGACCGTCTTTACCGTAATATGTTGGTTGAATCATGTTGCCGATGGTCAATCGCCAAGGCGTTGCATGTCTTCGATTCCGTGTCTTATGACGACACGGCCCTCCCTGTTCGCCAAGTTGATCGGCACGGGCGGCTTCGAGCTCCTGCCAATGCTGCTGAGTTCGCATTGCCTGAATCATTCCTGAAACTGCTCCCGTCATCGCAGATTTCGGCACCGAAGACAATCCTGCAAACACAACGGTCTTGGGGCATCCTCATCCGCAGGGGGGTTAATGGCGTCACCAGATATACCATGCTGCATGGGCGAACGTTGTGCCAGCTCCAAACGATGCTGCATTATACCCCGAGCACGTTGTTGCGGCGCTTGGAAGAATCAGACGCAATGGGTCTGGCAGATCTTCAGTGCGAGTCTGGCACCCGCATTGTTTCCATCGATCGCCACCCGTCGAACCTTGCCGCGGAGAGGCGCATGCGGACGCGGTTTTTCGGCAGAGCACCATCGACGAGGTCGCTGATCGTACCGTGTCGGCAGCACATGCTTCAACGCAATAGGGAGAAATCCATTGAGCTGTTCGAGGATTGTGCTTCGTTCATGGTGGACCTGACATTACCGCTTACTTCCCCTGGGATTTTGACAATATTTTGAT